>CM064484.1:28226702-28234241 GCA_032716605.1 Paralithodes platypus | reverse complement strand
GCTTAATGTAAACAATAATAACAAACAAACAATATACGGTACCACTCTCTTTCCTGTGTGACGTCACCAGGGGATATTCTGATGAAAACCAACAACACTATAACAAAGTACCGGTATAGCTTATCCATACAAAATATAAAAACTTAAATGTGAAAACAAACTAGAATAATGATCGAACAAGAACCCTAAGAGTAAAATTAAACAGCTTACACCATGACAGTGTTGTGACATGGAATACAAACCAGAGGAAAAATGCTCAGACAGAAAGAAAAAATCTTCAATACGAAATAACGTCAAAAATTGAGTTAATTTAAACGACAGTAATACTAGATTACGTTAACCCTTTGAGTACCAGCGACGTGGATTATATCTTACCATAGCTATATTTAGATGATATTATGCAGCTTTAAAAGGATCTGTGGTACTAAAAAGGGTTGCTTGAGATAGTTTGAAGCGTTATTATTGTTAGAGGTCCTTTCTAAGCTCAATAAAATCCTCTAATAGTTGCCAGAATACGATGAAAAGAACGTCCCTGGTACTGAATGGGTTAATATGTACATAATATACGGAACTGGAAACATTATAAACAAGGTGAGTGCAGGGTCTGACGCGGTGTTAAGTCCAGATCTTCGATGTACAAAATTCAAGGGACAAGAGACAAAATAGCAAGACGTAAAAATACTAAAAGACATCTATCTATCTATCTATCTATATGCTCAGGCCCAATCCCCACTTTTCCTATTTTTATTTTGTATTTTCTATTTAATTATATTTTATTATTTTATTTTTTTTCTTGGGGGTGGCCGCCTCAAGACAGAGCAAGAACAGGGAAAACACAAGACATAACATAAAACAACGAACAAACACAGACAAAACACAAATTCACACACATCTAGGTCACCCAGAAGACCCAGAGACCAAGGTCACCAAGGTCGCTCCAGCACTCCCCCGGCCCCCGACCACCCGGAGAGGTTCCGATCTCGGCAGGCAGACATGCAGCGGAGACGAAGCCACAAGACATGGAGGACCAATATTAAGGAGACCAGAGGCAGGATAGCAAGAAACAAAGATACTAAAGAAACGCGTACACCAGTATCAAGAAAAAAACAAGAATATTAAGGAGACAAGAGACAAGATAGTAAGAAACTGAATTAATTATATAAACAAGACCCGGCCCATCTAGAAACAGAACAATATTAAAGAGTATAGTTCACCTTATCACATATCCCTAGAATCATCATTGTCAATATGCAATATACCCTATGTGCAATATTAGGAGACTGGGTTCTGTATATACAGTAATTATGTACTTTAGGGGGATGGCTAGTGACATCATTAAAGGTTGAAAGAGTACGTATAAAAACATTTTACCACCCTGGAGTCAGGCCACCAATCTCTTTCAAATGTAGTAGTGAAACAGTTGATGCAGTTGGATAGATAGACAAGTCATAGAGAAAGCGGTATTAGTATACTAATTGTTATGCCTGCACCTCAAATAAGAACATCTGCAACACCATCAACAAACACCCCCCAGGATAGTGCCTCTCGTGACACCAGCACGTGCCTGTACATATAACCCACTGAGGGGAGAGATGCAAGAGGTGACCATTGTACTATACTTCCACATTATACACTTGGACACCTGCCACATTCTCAAAATGTCATTACGGGGGAGTAGGCGTATTTATTTGGTCATTTATATATTTTTGTATTGTTGATTTAGTTTCCTCCCTAAACCTCCATCAAGCTTTAACAAACACCCTCCCAAGACTCCTTCAAGATAAATGTTTACATTTTTCGATAGAAAAATTCGGCCGGTTCCTCTTCAATTAACCTACCTATGTTCACCTATGTGGAGTTCGCCACTCTTGCTAGTGGCACCGAAGAGCGCACCACCCTTCGTTGTTGTTTGAGAATTGGTGCAGCAGACTATTCGAAGAGGTGGAGCGCACCCTTGTGAAGATGGGCTCGTCTGGCACTTTTTGTAGTTCGACATCGAGAGCTCTCTTGAAGCTGTCTAACGAGACACCTCTCATGTCTCTCACTCGCCGCGGGAGTTTGTTGAAGAGACGTGCTCCTCTAGGAGCACGCCTAGGCAAACTCTTTCGTCTCTGTCTCTCCTCTAACGTCTTCCCTTCATGCTGGAAGTTTGCTCACATTCAACCTGTCCCAAAGAAGGGTGACCGCTCTCAACCCTCCAACTATCGTCCAATTGCTCTTATCTCTTGTCTTTCTAAAGTTTTTGAAACTATTCTTGCTTCCAAATTTCTTAAGCATTTCTCTTCTCATAATCTGCTCTCAGATCGCCAGTATGGCTTCCTTAAGGGTCGCTCTACTGGTGATATTCTTTCATATCTTACTAACTCTTGGTCATCCTCCTTTCGGGACTTCGGTGAGACTTTTTCTATTGCACTAGACTTATCGAAAGCCTTCGATAGAGTCTGGCATAAATCTTTAATTTCTAAACTACCCTCCTTCGGTTTCTATCCCTCCATCTGTGCCTTTGTCTCTAATTTCCTTTCCGGCCGTTCCATAGCTGCGGTTGTGGACGGCCATTGTTCACTTCCTCACCCTATAACTCCGGTGTTCCTCAGGGCTCTGTCCTATCTCCTATTCTCTTTCTAATTTTTTATAAATGATCTCCTTAACTGTACCTTAATTCCCATCCATTCATACGCAGACGACTCAACCTTACACTACTCCATTAGTTTTTCAGAACGCCCCAGCCAGCAATCCCTCAACGACAAACGTAATGAAGCCATAGAGCTCTTAAATTCTGATCTAAATACTATTTCCAATTGGGGCAGAGAAAACCTTGTTAACTTTAATGCTTCCAAAACCCAATTTCTCCATCTATCTACCCGTCAGGATCTCCCAGCGGACTATCCCTTATTCTTCAACAATACAAAAATCAACCCTTCATCTTCTCTCAATATTCTTGGTGTCTCTTTTTCTTCTGCTCTCATTTGGAAGGACCATATTACCAGTCTTGCTAAGGCAGCCTCCCAGAAGCTGGGTGTGCTCAACCGCCTTAGGGGGTTCTTTTCCCTGCACTCTTCTTGCTCTGTACAGGGGCATAGTGCGCCCTTGTATTGAGTATTGTTCACATGTGTGGGGAGGTTCCTCTCACACCGCTCTCCTAGACAAAGTTGAAAGGAAGGCCTTTCGTATCATTAACTCCCGTCCACTCACCAACTCTCTGCAATCTCTCTCTCTCCGCCGCAATGTTGCATCTCTCTCGCTATTCTATCGCTACTATAATAATCAGTGTTCCTCAGAGCTATCCCAGTGCATACCACCCCCTTTACGTAGGGCACGTGGTACCCGTCTTGCAACTCAATCCCACCCTACTCTGTGCAACTCTCCAACCCAAGAGTGAAACGTTACTCTCAAACTTTCTTCTACTCAACATCTGAGCTCTGGAACTCTCTCCCAGAATCAGTCTTTCCCTCTTCCTATGACTTAAATTGCTTCAAACTCCGTGTGTCCAGGCATTTTGGCTCGAACGTCCCTTGATTTTGGCCCTGTCACTCTTTCAACTATGGGGGAGGCACTCGCTATAGGCAGTTATGCCTTTTGCCTCCCTCAATCACATAGAAAAAAAAAAATAAATAAAAAAAAATTGATAACCAGCCCTCTCGCAGAGAGCCCATAGCACCCCGATTTATCATCTTGGGGATATCGCATTCCCAGTCTCTCCTATCATTGAATTTCATTGCTATTGGTATATATAGATTTGGTACAAAACCCTCTGCGATTTTCCACGTATATATTATTAAGTATCGTTCCCTTCTACGTTCCAACGAATACAGTTTTAGTAATTTTAAGCGATCCCAATAGTGTAACTGTTTTACTGAGTTTATGTGTGAGGTGAAGTTCCTTTGTACACTTTCTAAGTCCTTAATTTCACCTGCTTTGTATGGGGATGTTAATACGTTACTTCACCTCACATATTATGTGAGGTGAAGTTCCTTTGTAGCATTCGCTAGCCAGGAAAATATCGACACCTAAATGACACAAAGTCTTAATATTGACAAAGAAATGTGTCGAAATGACTTAGAATCGCTAAACTAATGAGCCGAACGTCTTAAAATCTAAAAACCAACGGGGCTAATCACAAGGGAGAAGGGGGGGGGGGAACTAAAACAGCCCTTCCCCCCTTAAGATGCACACAGTCACACACCCTCAGGCCTACAGTATATTATACCTGTCTTCCCTGTCGCTTAATATTCCTTCTATATATCCGCTCACTCGCATTTAGGAGGGTAGGGTTTATTTAGTGGATTACTTATATATTTAATTATTATTATATTAGCTTCCTCTCTTGACCTCTATCAAACTTGTTTTAAAATAATCCCCAAGCTATCCCTTCCAGAAAAATTTGTATTCCTCTAAAATTACAGGACCTATCGTTCGCCATGGACGAGAATGGGCTCCAGAACATATACCCCCCTTATCTGTACTCCAATGTCTAAACCATGGTAGAATTACTATACAGTATATATGAATTGTACCATGATCTAAACACTATACATTGAGGCCTATATCCTCGTGGTGGGGTAGAGCAGGTATATAAAGGTAGGATTTGTAGAGTCAATGAGGAGACAGTGTAGTGTGGGAGAGGTGGAGAAATGACAGACAGAGGTGCAAGTGTAATAAAGAGAAAGTTTGAGAACAGGAAGTGAATGTTGGAAGTGGGACGCAGAAGGCCGAGTGTATGAAAGTCGAAGGCCGTGTGCTGGTGATGGAGACAGCAGGAAAACTTCTCACCACCATGTTTTCCCGACAATTTGTGATCCATAATTTATTCTGATATAATTTTGGTGGCTTTTTTGTCACTAGTATCGACAAGAAATAAAATAGATAATTTGGAGAACTAAATTTTTGTAAACTTTAATTTCACCAGCTGCTAAAAGAAAATGCAAACATTGCGAGAAAAAACCCTCATGCACTTGTAACCCCCATTAGAATAGAGGGTATTATTCAATCAAACATAATCGGTTTGTGGCAACTAAAACTATTTCCGGGGAAAATCGCCGCTCTAGGCGCTTGGATGAAATCCGACTGAAGGCTTACAAAAATAACTGAATACCCGGTACTATAATAATTTTTGAATAGTGGTGGTATATAGGTTATGGTGTAATTCAAAAAGAATATGGTTGCGATACACATAAACGAGGTGGTTTGCACAGCATAACAATCATACTAAAGCATTCCATTGACAGACATTAAAGGCATAATAACAGAAAAAAGTTCAAGTTACATGAGCACTTTCAGAAACTAATTTTCATAGATAAAAACAACTATACAGTAAATTCAATTATTAGCCCTAATTTACAACTTACACGACGGCTGAGGGGCCAAATCATGTGTGAATTTACAACAAGGATGAATCACATTAACCCCTTCAGTATTTGAGGACGCATTTCTTCCTTATATTCTGGTTATCAAATGACGATTTTAATTAGTTTAGGAAGGAATTATGGAAGTCAGAGGGTTAACTGAGATATACATTCCCCTCTTTTTATCAGAGGGCCTTCCAAAGCTGAACAAAATCGAATAATAGCATGAATAAATTGGATAAAATAGTTCTAATACCGAGGGGGTTAAATCCTCCATATATCTATTGCTTCCTAACGGGTGTCAAGACTCTTATACAGTCTGCTGCTAAAATTGACAGTGTGATTCTTCAGGCTTACAGAGCATAAACTATTAACCCCTTCTGTACCGCTGACGTTTATTTTTGTTTTATTCTAGCTATATTTAGAAGATTTTGTGCAGCTTAAAAAGGATATGTGGTTGTAAAAGGGTTAATTAAGATAGTTCGAAGCCTGTTAATTGCTGGAGGCCATTCCTAAACTGAATAAAATCGTCTATTAGTAGCCAGTATAAAATAAAAAGGTCGGAATTGGTACTGAACAAGTTGAAGGTAAATTATGGGATAACGGAGTATAGGCCTAATCAATCATTATTTTACGTGGTTGGGTTCCAGAAAATCTAATTCATAATGGGTAAAAACACAAGTGCAAATAGTGCTATATGATATGAGAATCTTGGGGAATCTAATCAAATAATTGGCTGCTATACACAAATTGACGATACTAAATAAAAACCTAAAACAAACTGTAATCAGATGGGTATTAAATATTAACAACAACAAATATTTCAAGACGTCTCATATTCTTTGAAAACCACTTAATATATAATAATCAATTAACCGAATTTCGTGTTGAAAAGAAGATGGTGCCGGCTGACCAAATACGTAGAGATGAGATCACTAGTTACCAAATAAGAGATGTTGTGGTGGTGAAGGTGGCATTGGAAGGACAGAGGTAGTGAAGCATTATCATATATCAAGCAGTAATGTGGCAACAATCAGAGGTGAGGCATTACTAACAAATAGGTGTGTGTGTGTATTTACCTATTTGTATTTACCTATTTGTAGTATACAGGAGTTGAGCTTTTTAGGCTCGTATTGTCCCGCTTCCTGAGTTACAATTATCTAACTTTGCCTTAAAAATATGAATGTTTTTGGCACACACCACTTCCTCTTCCAACTGATTCCACTTACTTATACTTCTGTAAGGGAAACTATACTTTCTCACATCTCCTTTACATCTTCCTTTCATTAGTTTATATCTATGCCCCCTAGTTTCTACCATTATCTTTCACAATATAACCCTTCTTGTCCACCTTTTCGAGTCCTCTCACACATTTGTACATCATAATCATATCGCCTCTCTCCCTCCTATCCATTAGAGATGGTAAATCTAATTTCTTTAATCTCTCCTCATATGGTAATTCTCTCAGTTCTGGTATCTTCCTAGTTGCAGCTCTCTGAACCTTCTCCAGCTTCTTTATATGCTTTTTTAGATGTGGTGCCCACACCACATGTGTGTGTGTGTGTGTGTGTGTGTGTGTGTGTGTGTGTGTGTGTGTGTGTGTGAGAGAGAGTGTGTTACAAGGAGTTACACGGAATAGTTAGTATCTCAGAGACCTTGCAGTCCATTCCGAGGAGATACTCGAAGTAGGAGAGTTTACAAGTTCGGAGAGAGAGAGAGAGAGAGAGAGAGAGAGAGAGAGAGAGAGAGAGAGAGAGAGAGAGAGAGAGAGAGAGAAAGAAGTGTGTGTGTGTGTGTGTGTATGTGTGTGTGTGTGTGTATGTGTGTGTGTGTGTGTGTGTGTGTGTGTGTGTGTGTGTGTGTGTGTGTGTGTGGGGTGGGGTGGGGGGGGGGGGGGAGACATGAAGAACCGGCGAAAGGAGTCGGACATAGAAATACAGAACCATAGATAAATAAATGTATATATGGAATCACTATGCAGTAGATACACATGAGTAGATAGACAAATTAGACACACTAAAATTAAAAAGAAGATAAAGATATAAGCAATAGACAAAGTGGATGGATTTACAAGATCAAAAAGGGAAATGGATAAGAAAAAAGGAAGATAAATTTGCATAGATACACTGACCACAGACCTCACAATCCAAAACGAGGTGGTCAGGACTTAATTCTAATACAAGAGAGCAGAACCTCA
>CM064484.1:28214202-28221702 GCA_032716605.1 Paralithodes platypus | reverse complement strand
GCTGTGAGTTTAAAGATGGATATAGGATAAGATAGGAGAGTCATAATTCGTCTACCTCACCTTAATTGTAGGTACGGCAGCCTCGTAAATAATAGTGTACAATATGGTTATATATTGTCGCATTTTCTCAGCTTTGAGTTGACAATGGGTAAGAGGAAAATGAAGTTCCAGGTTGTCATACCGGTTTGAAGACTGGGATGACTATGAGAATGAAGACGGCAAAATTAACATCAAATTGTATTGTTTTGACCATTTTATCACTCCTAAAGACATAACTGTGAACTATGATTTTAACTTGACATATACAACAATAAACAATGAAATGAAGGGACTTGGTATTCGTCTGACACCCTGGAATGAACCCTACAGGCTAAATGTTCACGAGCATTGCTCTCATACCCTTATACGGATTGCTAACCTTAGCTTGACAAATATATATGGTGAAATCACGAAACACATTAACATACAATCTATAATATATATGTTCCGTAATATGTACGCTTGTCAGTATAATATTATGTACAATTTGTCATGGACATGTGAGGAGGGTGATACATTAAGAGAGAGAGAGTGGGTGGGTGGGTGGGTGGGTGGGTGGGTGGGTGGGTGGGTGGGTGGGTGGGTGTGTGTGTGAGTAGAGATACCTAGGTGACCACAAAGGAAGGAGGTGGTGGTGTTCCCGTTACCTGTGTATGCCTACAGGGTCGCCTACAGGAACCACCTACACTACTACACACTCAGGCACGCGACCCACCCACCCACCCACGGTATGTATTCTAAAGTCAACCAGAAACAATGGATTAGCCTAGTCATTATTATTATTTTTTTATATTTTATATTTATTTTTTAAGCTGGAGGAAAGTTCTTCCATTAGCAGCTCATTTTTCGATCATTAAAGGAAAAATAAGAACCTGCTATCTCTCTGCATCATATTAATGCCAAGTTTTCACAATTAGCACCATATTCTTATAGAAAGTTTATGATGGAAGAGTAATGAAAATCGAGATAAATCAATTTATCGCCAGCTACAGACTACAGGACCAAAATTACGTTAGGTTAGGTTAAGAGACGGCCGATTTGGTTGTGGTAATTTAGGAGGCCTCTTTGGCTTGCAACACTTTTCAGGTACCCAGGAATGTTAGCTGGTTTTCCAACAATGGATTAAAAAAAAAAAAAAAAAAAAAAAAAAAAAAAAAGGGGGGGAGGGGGGCATTGAAAGGGCATTTAGTGTCCATAATGATCTACCCATTTAAAGTTAAATTGTGGTATTATACACATCTAATATAAGGATAGAAAGGTAAATCACTGTCAATGTCAATATACCCAATTATCTTGTATACCTTTTCATACCCTTATAGTCTCTACCTTCATTTTTTGGTGTAGCATCGCGTGCAACTAGAAACAATACTTACAATTCTTCATCAAAAGAATTTTGGTAACTTCCCAGGCATCCAGGAACGTTAGCTACTACTCAAGACCCCAGGTATATGCATTAAAAGCAACGTTAACTTCAGGCATCCAAGAACGCTAGCCATTACTCTCCAGACACACAGGAATGCTTGTGACTCTTCGGGCATCTGTGACTGTTAACTACGGTACTGCACTCTTCACGCTTACACGAACGTTAGCGATTACTGTTAAAGCACTCCGAAACGTTAGCTATTACGCTTAAAATATATAGAAACGTTAGTCATAACTCATAAAGGACATAGAAACGTTAGCTATTACTCTTAAAGCAACTCAAAAAGTTAGCTGTTACTGTACTCTGCAGGCACACATAAACGTTAGCTATAACTTTCAAAGCAACAAAAAGGTTAGCTGTTATTGTACTCTGCAGGCACACATAAACGTTAGCTATTACTTTCAAAGCAACAAAAAGGTTAGCTGTTATTGTACTCTGCAGGCACACATAAACGTTAAATATTACTCTTAAAGCAACACAAAAGGTTAGCTGTTATTGTACTCTGCAGGCACACATACACGTTAGCTATTACTTTCAAAGCAACAAAAAGGTTAGCTGTTATTGTACTCTGCAGGCACACATAAACGTTAAATATTACTCTTAAAGCAACACAAAAGGTTAGCTGTTATTGTACTCTGCAGGCACACATACACGTTAGCTATTACTTTCAAAGCAACAAAAAGGTTAGCTGTTATTGTACTCTGCAGGCACACATAAACGTTAAATATTACTCTTAAAGCAACACAAAAGGTTAGCTGTTATTGTACTCTGCAGGCACACATAAACGTTAAATATTACTCTTAAAGCTCACAAAAAACGTTAGCTATTACCGGTACTCTTCAAGCACACAGAAACATGAGCAATTACCGGTACTCTCTAGGCACATATAAACGTTAGTGAATATTCTTCAGGCACACAAACATTAGCTATTACTCTTCATGCACACATAAACGTTAGCTATTATTCTTCAGGCATGCAAACATCAGCTATTAATCTTAAAATAAAAAAAAAATAAAAAAACATTATTACTCTTCAGGCACACAATCATTATATATATGTTACCGGTACTCTTCAGGCGCACAGATACGTTAGCCATTACTTTTCAGGCACGCAAACGTTAGCTATTACTCTTAAAGCACACACACACGTTAGTAATTTCTGTTATAAAACACAAACGTTAGTTATCACTCTCTTCAAACATACATAAACTTTAGCTATTAATTTTAAAGCACACAAAAACGTTAGCTATTACTCTTCAGAAACACATGAACGTTAGCTATTACTCTATAGGCCTAACAAAAAACGTTAGCTATTACTCTTCAAGAACACAAAAAGTAGCTATTACGGTACTCTTCAAGGAAGCAAGAACACACTGGTACATTTCTTAACACACCGGTACATTTCTTAACACACTGGTACTTTTCTTAACACACTGGTACATTTTTTTAACACACTGGTACTTTTCTTAACACACCGGTACTTTTCTTAACACACCGGTACTTTTCTTAACACACTGGTACTTTTCTTAACACACTGGTACTTTTCTTAACACACTGGTACTTCTCTTAACACACTGGTACATTTCTTAACACACTGGTACTTTTCTTAACACACCGGTACTTTTCTTAACACACTGGTACTTTTTTTAACATTGGTACTTTTCTTAACACACTGGTACATTTTCTTAACACCCGGTAAATTTCTTAACACACTGGTACTTTTCTTAACACACCGGTACATTTCTTAACACACCGGTACATTTCTTAACACACTGGTATATTTCTTAACACACTGGTACTTTTCTTAACACACTGGTACATTTCTTAACACACTGGTACTTTTCTTAACACACCGGTACATTTCTTAACACACTGGTACATTTCTTAACACACTGGTACTTTTCTTAACACACTAGTACTTTTCTTCACATAAAGGTAAATTTTTTAACACACTGGTACTTTTCTTAACACACTGGTACTTTTCTTAACACACTGGTACTTTTCTTAACACACTGGTACTTTTCTTAACAGACTGGTACTTTTCTTAACACACTGGTAATTTTCTTAAAACACTGGTGGATTTCTCAACACACTGGTATATTTCTTAAAACACTGGTACTTTTCTTAACAGACTGGTACTTTTCTTAACACACTGGTAATTTTCTTAAAACACTGGTGGATTTCTCAACACACTGGTATATTTCTTAAAACACTGGTACTTTTCTTAACACACTGGTACTTTTCTTAACACACTGGTGCATTTCTTAACACACCGGTACATTTCTTAACACACCGGTACATTTCTTAACACACGGGTACTTTTCTTAACACACTGGTACATTTCTTAACACACTGGCACTTTTCTTGACACACGGGTACATTTCTTAACATACTGGTACATTTATTAACACACTGGCACTTTTCTTCACACACAGGTACTTTTCCACACCGGTACTTTTCTTAACACACTGGTACTTTTCCACAATGGTACTTTTCTTAACACACTGGTATTTTTCTTCACATAACGGTACCTTTCTTAACACAGCGGTATCTTTCTTAACACAGCAGTACCTTTCCTAACAACGGCACATTTTTAAACACCCATAAGCAGGACTATTACCAACTTTTCTGGCACATTAGGGAATTTTATGGCACTCAAGCACATTAGCAACGCATACAAGAAGGAAGAACATGTGTTGTGTGTGTATGAGAGAGAGAGAGAGAGAGAGAGAGAGAGAGAGAGAGAGAGAGAGAGAGAGAGAGAGAGAGAGAGAGAGAGAGAGAGTGTGTGTGAGAGTGAGTGTGAGACAGAGAGAGAGAGAGAGAGAGAGAGAGAGAGAGAGAGAGAGAGAGAGAGAGAGAGAGAGAGAGAGAGAGAGAGAGAGAGAGAGAGAGTGTGTGTGTGTGTGTGTGGTGTAAGCGGTCGCCACATTCCGTACATTGCAGCCCTTGTCTGTACTGCAGCATCCATACAGTATACCGGTATGCGCCAACATACTGTATATACCATATTTATTTATGGTATGCTACAACACACTAATTTTCTCATAAACCAATTTATAAATACTGTAGTCTTATACTGAACTATCCATTCTACATATTGAATCACCTTTGAAAAATAGCATATACCGGTACAATAAGTACAACAACAATTATATATTACCTGTAGGCCTACATATTAAATATTGCAACATAAGTACCTTACATTAACAAGGATTAATATCGATACATAGTAGATAAGGCAACATAATTTTGTACAAATTAGCAAGTTGAAATCATATCGCAAGTGCAACAGCAATGCACTAACCGTTCATGCACGTTAAGGGGCGTCACCGGCTGTTTGTATCTTTCTCTCCTTTTCTCTTTTTCCCTGGATTGCATCCATTCGGCCACATTCAGCCAACTGTTTTAAGACGTTTATCCCCATGCAGGCGTCGATTTCTTCCTGGCGAGCGATAGCGAGCCAGCATTGTATGGAGAAATGGAGACATTTTTTCTATCGAAAAATTTACAAATTTAGCTTGCTGTCAAAACAAAAATATATATATGCTGGCTCGCTACCGCTCGCCAGGAAAATATTGACACCTGGATGGGGATACACGTCTTAAAACAGTAGGCTGAATGGGGCCGAATGGATACAAGCCAAAGAGAGAGGGAGAGAAAGCAAAAAAAGCGAGGTGGGCTCCCTTAACCAGCGTAGTAAACAGTACTATCCACACACACATTGAATCGTGTTTCACAATATATTGAACCTGACTGTATACCATATGGCCCGCGCTGCATCGTGCAAGTACAGTCAAAAGCAACAGTTCGCCGACAATGTTGCTAATAAACTCCGTAATTTCTAGTTACTAACACTTTTCCTGAACAGTCCTCACTTAATAGTACTATTTGTTTCACGCTGCATAAGTGTCTATATAGTTTATGTCCGCCTCTCTAAGACAATTCACACAAATTATTATCAAGGTCTTCGGCAAACTATTGATTTTGGGCTGTATCCACTATCGAAACGACCTACGGGGTACGGATGCGGTACAACGTTCAGCAAGTGTCGTGCAAGCCCCAGCCCAGGAGGTCGGGTAGGGTATAATGACCTACCCTTGAAATACCTAGGTGAGTCTGGGGCCGGGGGTAGGAATGTGCATAGCGTGTAGTCTTGTGGTGGTGGTGGTCTCTCCTAGCATGGGAACCACCACCACCAGACATACTCTTCATATGGCTGTTCAGTTGCCACAATATTATACACACGGTCTTCAATTAAAGATGCTGACCTCTTTCTTGAATTCAGCACGCTCAGTTGCTGGCATCTCTGGGGAAAGTTCGAGTATAGACTATATACTTTAATTTAAAGGGTATTATAGCAGTAGGTTGCACAGTTAAAATAGTAGTTTGTGAAAGGAGATAGCTTAATTTAAGTGGAAGATTTTATGCATACTAATTTTTCATCCTCTCTCGTCTCCTGTTTTTCTTCAGGGGTTATCTGGGAGGTCCGACCTCTATAACCTACCGTACTGAAGGTGTTTATTTAATGTATGAACATTTCTTTGAACACGGGACATCAGTCGTATATGCGTAGTGTAAGTTTCAAATTTTCTCATAATGAAAATACTATAATATATAATTACCTGACATCACAACCATCATACACAATCACAAAAAACACTCCCCATCATCGCAAACATTACTGATTTCTCAAGTACTCAACCATCATGACCAACCTCACAACCACAACCACACCCTCACCATCATCACCAACCTTACAACCACAACCACAACCACAACCACTCCCTCACAAACACTCACCATCATCACCAACCTTACAACCACAACCACAACCACACCCTCACAAACACTCACCATCATCACCAACCTTACAACCACAACCACACCCTCACAAACACTCACCATCATCACCAACCTGACAACCACAAACACACTTTTAACACTCACTAACAATCATCACCAACCTTACAACCACATACATATACCCTCACCAACACCACACCACAAACACACATTCACAAATACTCACCATCATCACCAACCTCACAACCACATACACACCAACACAATAACATCAACACCAACCTGACAACCATAAACACAGCCCGACCAGCACACACATCATCATCACCACAGACACCACCACCACCAGATGCTATCAATAACACCTCCAACACCACTTGCACACTTCACCACCACCACACGACCCTCTTAAATCACTATCCTGGGCCCTCTGGAAGCATCACCTGCATCCCCATAACCATTATAAAGTCAAAATGGCCACAACCAAAACGGATAGTGTCCTAACCTAACCTTACTTGATTCAACCGAAAAACACAAAACAAAAATATAACTTAACTAGACCAGAGCAGATCTAACCTAACCTAATCTAATCCTACCTAGGCTGCTTAAAAAGATCCATAAAGCCATAAAACCGGTTCACTCCCTATAACACAACATATTCCTATCCCTTGCATCTAGCCTTGTTTGTATCCCAACCAAATTAACACAAATCCTTCCTTGAAACATTCCCCTCCCCCACCCCCCAACAAAATAAAAACAAATAAATAACCTCAAACTAAATCCTAAGCTTAAAACAAAATAATTCAACCCAATCCTTTTTACCGAAACTATCCCAAGTACCGCTACCAATAGTACATAGTACATAAGGCTCATTCTCATTTGGAAGGACCATATTACCAGTCTTGCTAAGGCAGCCTCCCAGAAGCTGGGTGTGCTCAACCGCCTTAGGGGGTTCTTTTCCCCTGCACAGCTTCTTGCTCTGTACAGGGGCATAGTGCGCCCTTGTATTGAGTATTGTTCACATGTGTGGGGAGGTTCCTCTCACACCGCTCTCCTAGACAAAGTTGAAAGGAAGGCCTTTCGTATCATTAACTCCCGTCCACTCACCAACTCTCTGCAATCTCTCTCTCTCCGCCGCAATGTTGCATCTCTCTCGCTATTCTATCGCTACTATAATAATCAGTGTTCCTCAGAGCTATCCCAGTGCATACCACCTCCTTTACGTAGGGCACG
>CM064484.1:28199202-28209202 GCA_032716605.1 Paralithodes platypus | reverse complement strand
GATGTACCGTTAGCAATAAAGTATATTGACAGTAATATACCAGTTCCATATAAGGACAGACAGGTGTATCACTATTAATATACCCAATTATCTTATATACCTTTATTAAACTTTTGTATGATCTAAATTCTAGTCTCTAAACGATTACACAGAAGTGATGAGAAACAAAAAGTAAACCTAAATTATTCCTGCAACACAACGCACACACCAACTAAATATGGAAAAACACGAGACAAGAGAGAAACAAACCTAATATTCTTGCAACACTATGCACACAATTAAGACGATACAATAGAGTAAGAACAAATGAATAATAGATCATTTGGTATGTAGATGGTGATTTACCTACCTATTCTTATAAAAAACAGGTAAATCACACTCAATTACCATTTTCATGCCCATATTTTTTTAGTCCACGTAGCAGACTTTAACTATAATTATAATTCAGACGTTGGCAGATTAGAGTTGTGGAAATAAATTGCTAGGAAATGTGTGGGTGTAAATCCACCTTAAGGGGAGGATTGTTTGTTTGTTTGTTTTCTGGACCCCTTTCTCCCTAATGTTTATCCCCATTATTTTTAAGATATCAAAACGTTCGCTCCATTAGTTTGGCGATTTTAAGACCTTTTGTCCCATCTAGGTGTGGGTTTTTTTCCTGGCGAGCTATAGCGAACCTGTAATATAGGAGGAACTGGCCTTCTACGGGACATTGTTCTATCGAAAAAAATACTAATTAATCTCAATGGGGGGTCATCGGGGGTATTTTTTAAGCTTGATGGTTTTTAAGTGTATAATACACCTACACGACTGAAATGGGTATATACGATCTCCATAAACCCTTTAGTAATATAGGTCCTGCATAATATCATCTAGTTGTAGTCAGCCTCCAAGGTAAGAATGCGTCATGGTGTTGAAGGGGTTAAGGTTAAAGGAAGGTGATGCAGGCAGACACACCTAACAACAGGGTAACGCAACAACCTGGCTCATTATTGTTGTCGGTGGGTTCTTTGAGGGACAGGTTCTACACTACAAAGTACCCAAAAACGAGGGGCGTCGCGCTCCTTGGTGCCGCTAGAAGAGTGGCGAACACATCAAAAGGTATCAAAAGGTAAAGGTACACAATCAACATAACTCAAACTCTCCACAAAGTAACAACACTCAAATATCTAGTATGATTATATATATACTGTATTTATTTTATTTACTTACAAGTCGAATAATAACGTAGATTTTGTTATTGCCTTGCAAGCTTTATCATGGACAACGAAAGTGGTTTAAGATGGGTTTATTACCACCAATACAGCTCTAAATAGACAGGTTATTATGAACACTGTATATACCCTTTGCATACCTATATGAGTGTTACAGTATGGTCCTGGAAGCCTGCCCACCTTGTTACGTCGTGCTTTACACTCCAACATAAAGTGATGGTGGAAATTATGTCACAAGAAGTATCACATATGACATTTATACTCTCATTAAGTATAGGCAATTTTGATCTGGTAGGTTCTAAAATACACTATTATAAAACAAAATTTACCCGTTAGTTAATAATACCAGTGCAAAATAATTTCAAAAGGAATGACATTGTCAATCAAAAGTTAACGATAGAACCTCTTGTGTGAACTACCCTCAACCCTTTTAGTACGATAATTGTTGTTTATTCGATACTGGTATACAGTTGCAACCATATAAAAACAAACACTAACACGAACTATGATAGTTTCTAGAGAAAATGTATAAGCTAAATAAAATTACCTATGTTAGGAAAAATATAGTTAAAATTGCTTAATCATCTTGGATGGCAAGCGTAGCTTTGCGGTCAGTACTTAATATATATAAACTAATATTGAAATAAGAGATGCCTAATACTAAATGCAAATAAGATATATATAAGGTATTAAGTTTAGTGTGCACTGCAATTTGACCTTCAGTGCTATTAAAGGCTGACGATGATAAAATAGACCTACTAATGATTGCTAATACAATGAAATTAAAAGTATTGGCTTAGTACGGTAGTACCGTAAATGGAATTACAATCTATAACAATTGTTATTCTTAACGAAAACATTTTAGTTAATAATATTTCGATAAGAGTATTTATAATATTTATTTTGTATTTTGTTTAGATATCAATCCTTTGCTTGGTGGCGAACCAGACTACCATAAACTGATCCAGTAAACTTGGCCTTATGAAACCGTAAGATCCAACATACTTCCTAGTCTCCTCTGCGCAGCGTCCAGTGACCTTAAGGGGAGGTTTTTAGTTTGGTCCCTAGATATCCATCAAGCTTAAGATTACACCTCCTTGAGCCCCTTTCAAGGTAAATTTGTACATTTTTCGGTAGAAAAATTTCCCGGCTGAAAGCCGGTTCCTCTTAAATTACAGGCTCGCTATCGCTCGCCAGGATAAAATCGACACCTAAATGACACGAAAGGTCTTAAAATTTACAGAAATGTGGAAAGTTCTTAAAATCGTCAAAATAATGGGGTAAACGTCTTAAAATTAGAAAAACAATGAGGCTAAACATGAGGGAGAAAGGGGTCCAGAAAAAAAGTCCCTCAAGTGGATATCTCCCCTTAACCTTGGCTAAAAATACCTCAGCCATCTCCAGGTGTATACAATCACACACACAATCACAAACCAATCCAATTTTCTAGGACAGTCTCCTTAACCTTAACCATTTCAAGTAGACGACGGAATTTCGTTTATAATTTAAGCTACCAACAAGCATTATTGTTGTATTTAGGATTTATCGGTTAGAGTTAGAGGGATAAATGATAAGTTTTTAGTTTGTACCTCTATAATTCCAAAAGGTCCTTCTTAACCCATATACAGTCGTCTAATGTTAGCCAGAATTAAAGGCAAATTCCGCCATTGTATTGAAGGAATAAATCTTGGATAACAATACCCGAGTCATCTACAGGTGTCTAGAATCAGTCACAGAAACCAAATATATTTCTATACCAGTCATTTAATTTCCTTAGTTTGGCGATAATACGACATTTCACCCCATTCAGCTGTCGATTTCTTTCTGGGCGAGCGATAACAATCCTGTTACTTAGAAGAAATCGGCCTTCGGCCGGGACATAATTATATTAAAAAATTATAAAATTCAACTTGAAGGGGGCTTGGGTGGGCATTTTTAGCTTGAAGGAAGTTTGGGAAGGTGTTTTTGTTAGCTGAAGGGAGAAACTTAAATACATTGATCGAAAATGGCAAAAGCAAGCATAAACCTCAATAGTAACTGAACAAAATATAATAACCCAGCGACGTCGGACCAGATAATGTTAAAGAATCAATGGTTTGAAAATACCGCCTTGGAACTAATGACAGTATTGGTAGAGTGATCAATTATATACAAACACAATACACAACAAAATACCCCCTTGGAACTAATGACAGTATTGGTAGAGTGATCAATTATATACAAACACAATACACAACAAAATACCCCCTTGGAACTAATGACAGTATTGGTAGAGTGATCAATTATATACAAACACAATACACAACAAAATACCCCCTTGGAACTAATGACAGTATTGGTAGAGTGATCAATTATATACAAACACAATACACAACAAAATACCCCCTTGGAACTAATGACAGTATTGGTAGAGTGATCAATTATATACAAACACAATACACAACAAAATACCCCCTTGGAACTAATGACAGTATTGGTAGAGTGATCAATTATATACAAACACAATACACAACAAAATACCCCCTTGGAACTAATGACAGTATTGGTAGAGTGATCAATTATATACAAACACAATACCCAACAAAATACCCCCTTGGAACTAATGACAGTATTGGTAGAGTGATCAATTATATACAAACACAATACACAACAAAATACAACATTAACCCCTTCTGTACCGGTCACGTCCTTTGTGTTACATTTTGTCAACTATTCGACAACTTTATTTAGCTTACAAAGAATCTCCAACAATTAAAAGGCTACAGACCATCTCATGTAATCCTTGTAGCTACCACAGATCCTTCCTAAGCTGATTGACATTGTCTAATAGTTGCCACAATACGATGAAAAGGACTTCACCGGTACAGAAGGGGTTATTGTTAGGCGCAGATTATATATGTAAACAAATCAATGTGTTAAAAATACAGCCAGGGGCCCAGGAGTCTATTTTAATTATTAGCCGAGTAATTAATTATATGAAACACAAACCCCAACACTATACACTTTTAATAAACACGTCATATATTTCCCCCTCATAGTAAAAAGTTGTGTAAAGCATTAAGGGATTTAAAATACACCCAGGAGATGTATTTACAATATTAGCGAGGTGATACGAAACACGATATCCAAGAAGAGAAAATATTAATAAACACGTCATGTATTTCTTCCTACTCTACAACCAACCATTGGCAAAACCATTATTAATACCACAAAAATAGTAAGCAAAATGCATCACTCTTTTCTCAATTTAATCTTCCCACGAACTATTACCAGAAAAAAAAATATATACGGTATATAAAATGCCAATTAGTGTAAATCATTAATATATTACTTCTCAGGGGCTTAGGTAAAACAAATATATAGAAAACAAGTATAAGGTGAAGTAAAATTAACAAGCGACGAAGAACACTCATTAAATTTCAATTATATATTATTATTGTTTAAGTGAAGATAATGGTTACAAAAGAGAACGAACTAATACAAAAAATATTACTTAAGAAACAGAAGGGGTGGAGAGGAGGGTGTGGGGAGGAGGGGGTGAAGAGGAGGGTGTGGGGAGGAGGGGGTGAAGAGGAGGGGGAGGAGGGCAGACAAAGTATAAAGGGGTGTGGGGAGGGAAGGAGTATGGGGAGGTAGTGGGAGATGAGGAAAGGGGGACAAGGGAGGTGAGGAGTACAGGGTAGAAGGGTAAGGAAGGGAATAGGAGAAGGGGGAGGGGAGAAGGGAAGTAGAGGGGAAGGGGGATGGGAGGGGAGAAGAAGGAAGGTAGAGGGGAAGGGGGATGGGAGGGGAGAAGTAGGAAGATAGAGGGGATGGGGAGAAGAAGGGAGGTAGACGGTAGAGGGGAGGGGAGAGGAGAGGATGGGAGGTAAAGGGGGAAAGGAATGGAGAAGAAGGGGAGAAGAAGAAGAAGAAAGTAGATGGGGAGTATAGAGTAGAGGGGAGTAGAGGGGAGGGGAGGGGAAGAGGGGAGGGAGAGAGAGAAAAGGTGTGAGCTGTGGGTAGTGAGAGAGAAAATGTGAGAGGAGGATGAGGGCTCTTACATACCCTCACCTGCCTACACACACACACACACACACACACACACACTTCCATATATGCAGGTGTAATTTACATATACACAGGCACAATCTCAACTGATGCACACTTCATCAAGCAGACAAAAACGTACTAGACATACTATATTCATATTTACAAATTATGGTCTCTCTCTCTCTCTCTCTCTCTCTCTCTCTCTCTCTCTCTCTCTCTCTCTCTCTCTCTCTCTCTCTCTCTCTCTCTCATCTCTCTCTCTCTCTCTCTCTCTCTCTCTCTCTCTCTCTCTCTCTCTCTCTCTCTCTCTCTCTCTCTCTCTCTCTCTCTCTCTCTCTCTCTCTCTCTCTCTCTCTCTCTCTCTCTCTCTCTCTCTCTCTCTCTCTCTCTCTCTCTCTCTCTCTCTCTCTCTCTCTCTCTCTCTCTCTCTCTCTCTCTCTCTCTCTCTCTCTCTCTCTCCTTCCTCTCGGAAACCATATTATGAGGGTGCCAGGAATCACCAGAATGCTCACTATATTATTCACCAGGTTCCGACGATTCTCGACCTACACACATTACACGCGCCTGCAAATATACTACCGTTTTCTTCCTGTTTGAATTAATTTCCCGGGGGTACTCTGAAATACTGCTGCACTAACTTTGGCGGTACACTCTGAATTCCCAGTACCGACAACTAAATGAAGATACTCAGTACAACGTTTATCATAATGGCTTATGTGATATTATAATAACATTGCCCGAGTTTAGTATTTAACCCTTTCAAGATCCGATTACGCATTTAATTTGCTTCTGGCTACTATTAGACGATTTTATTCAGATTAAGGAAGGGTATATGTAAGTCAGAGGGATAATCGAGATAGTCTTTACCCATAAATTCCCAGATTCTTTCTAAACTGTATACAATCGTCTAATGATAGCCAGAATACACTGTCCAAATGCATCATAATCTTCAAAGGGGTATACAGCGGACAAGGTAATTCAAGGAAACAAAAGTGCCACTAAAACACCCCGCGAGTCATACCAACTAGCAGGATAATATCCCGAATAAAAATATGTTGGCGGCATCGTCTAAAATAGGGTAAAGAGACAATAAATTCGAAAACTGGTGAACAAATCGAAGTCAAAGTTGTCGAAGTGATCCACGATTTTATAAGTCCACCGTACCACGCACGTGTTAAATAACGGAGACAAAGGTGCCACACAAAACCCCGTGAGTCACACACACATACACATACACATACACACACACAAACACACACACACACACACACCACCTGGCCAACTAAGCTGCCAACTTCACCATGACAATACTTCACACAGTTCGAGGAAGTACCCGTGTTCCTCGTGGGGGAAAAAATATATCGCTTGTTCTAATATATCTGGACCATGTTATCGAACTCAAGAAGACGTTTAATTTGTTGAGTATACAGGAAACAAAGGTAAGAGAAACACGAAAGACGACAATATTTTAATTATAGATCTACCTGGGAACAATAGGCAGAGAAACTGCCTAAAAAAAGGCCTATTTGTTAGGTTAACTGATACAGGTTTAAGTCACCTACATTTTACATGCCATTTTCAAGCTTACTAAAATTGCATGGAGGTAACAAACTGTAAACTGTGAAAACCATGGATATGCCTGAATAGGCTCTAATTAAGGAATTATATTTTCCAAGTAACATACTTTTTTCGACGGAGAAAAAATACTAAAGAAAGTTATTATTTTAAATCTACAGAGTGGATGTAGAGTCCCAGTAGAATCCAAATGTAGGCTCCAGGGGGTGAATATCCTCCATCTAATGTTTAACCCTCTTCAATCAGACGACGCTTTGTATTATTTGTTTACAGTATTTTATTTCTACACGAGTTGACTCAGTATTGGAAGGACCCCAACTATATAAATATCCCCTCCGACTCTGACAGACTCTTCACAAGCTGAATAAAATTGTCAGTAGATAACACAATTTAAACAACTGTGGAGTCGTTCCATTAAAAGGGGTTACAATTAGGGTCTAAGACACATTTCCTACTTACAGTTATCTTAAACGAGTGGTTCATTTGTTATGGGGACCTAACATGTGGGTAATTGGTGTGCATAAAGCAGGCTTCTACGTCATAATTACCTCAACCCTAGTCAAGGTATGTATAGGCCTACCCCTTTACTCTTCTACAGGGGAAAGTCTGCTCATCCTTAGCTTTACAGTAGTAATGTGCGGACCTCGTGAATGGTTCGTCGGCGGAAGATGGCATAATTTAGAAAGCCTAAACATATTTTGTACATCCACAATTGAAAGTACAGTCGCAGCCAAGAAACTCCGTACAGCATGTGGTGGGTCAATTGCAAAATGCCGAAGCAGTAACTTGAAAGTAATTGGGCCACAAAGATCGAATGGCTGTTTATCGACATATATTGCCAACGATTTTATTTTATAATAAACGTATGTTTAAGGCGACACGATGACTTGCGAAGCAAGATATACAAAATGGTAGGTACTACAGTGTTAAGATGAAGACATAATTGTCTTTAACAATAAACAAATAAGTACCGGTACCCAATTATCTCTCGACCCGGAATTAGAACGAAGCATAAAGTCCATTATTAAGTTACTCCGGTAATGGGCGACCTCACACGGAACACATGTCCTGATTTGTGTTTTCCGATTCGTTTGATAGATGGTTAGATATGGGTCTTAGCAGACACCCCAAATGCCAGGACCCATCATTGTCAATTACAATCCTTACTATTTCTACCTGTTCATCTTGTACGACGTCAATGAACCAATGAAAGCTCTTTAATGATATTAACGGAAACTTGTGCCACATTTTTTAGCTAAAATTATTAGAAAATACGTTAACCAATCGTGTTGCTAATTCAGAGTCTACCTCTTTTAAATTAATAATGATAATGGAAACGTACTCTCGAAGCCAAATATAATCATAAGAATGAAAGGACTAAACTGGGGTGAATAGTTTGGCCAACAATATTGAGTGAAACATGTGCCAGTATCTAAGTTTGATAGTTCCACATGTTGTCGCCAAATAAACTCACTCACTCACCCTTATTCTCTCTCTAACACACACATAGCATCGAAATGGCTAAAGTGGAGTTACTCTTCTGGACAACAATAGACGGATGAAAGTGTGGAAGTGTGTTTGTTGATGGGTGCACCTGCTGTAGCCCAATAAACACAGGGAGGTGCAGCCGGCAACAACCACGTACGGCAACAAACAACACATGGCATACTCCACTGCGTATATACCAGGCACAGACACATATACATAGACTTACACGCACATACAGACACACACGCACGCAAACACACCCACACCCACACACACACACACACACCAGATAAAGTATTAATATACTGTATTATATACAAAAGTATTAACAAATAAATATAATCAGATAATTAAACAATAATCATCACAATCCTAGGGCAAGACAATTTAGAAGTTCGGGCTAAGCAGAGATAGCGGAACACAGACAATGAAGGGTGAATTGACCACTTGCGAGTTTCGTTCTATAAGGAAGTTGGAGCTGTAGACATCGATATTTAGCAGAATAACCAGCTATAATACGGTTTTAATAAATGTATAAATTCATAAAACCAAATTCAACAAACTATTTATCCATCAGAAACCTACATAATTAATAAATTTGTGTTTATTATCGATGTTTACAGGCCGAACTTCCTTATAGCCTGAAACTCGCAAGTGATCAATTAAGCCTGGGGTACAACAAGACCATGACGGTAGGCGATCCCTAATTTAACCCTTGTCTAGCGTTTTTTTTTGGGCTATATTGGGCATATTCAGGCCCTCCAGAATGATCAATCAAGTATCTGCATGAAAAGAAATGTATTCAGCAAAACACTAGGCGCTAAAAGCTTCAAAATGAGACCAGAACGAGCTACGTACGTAGCCCCCTTCGTTCTCACGCAGTGGTACCACTAACATGGGAGTTTAGCGTATAGCGGCATATTTTTTCCCGCTACGCTCACTACTGGCAACACTGCCGGCCTCTCGAGAACAGAGGGAGCGTGAGTCAGTGGGCGGCGGTAAGCCCTGGGTGTCGGACGTGTGGCCTGCTGCGCTCCCGGATATTTGCACTCGATTTTAACCCTTTAAAAGCCTTAATAATGCTCCTAACTTGTTGCAAATTGGAGCCCGACTTAAGGCGGGCCCCGCCAGTTAAAGGTTAAGGGGGGTCACCATTTTTTTTGTAGCTTTCTCTCCTTTTCTCTTGCCCTGGCTTGTATCCATTCGGCCCCACTCAGCCAACTGTTTTATTAAGACATTTATCCCCATCCAGGTGTAGATTTCTTCCTGGCGAGCGAAAGCGAGCCAGCATTGTATGGAGAAATCCGGCTTCGCCGGATACATTTTTCTATCGAAAAATGTACAAATTTAGCTTGCTGTCAAAACAAAAATATATATATGCTGGCTCGCTACCGCTCACCAGGAAAATATTGACACCTGGATAGGGTTTAACGTCTTAAAACAGTAGGCTGAATGGGTCCGAATGGATACAAGCCAGAGAAAGAGAGAAAAGGAGAGAAAAAAACGAGGTGGGCTCCCTTACTAGTGAAGTCAGACTTGCCCAGGAAAATACTGACCACCACATACACATTAAATACTTTAACCCTTTCACTGTGAATACGCCTTTCTTAATTACATTCTAGCTAACATTTGACCATTTTAGCTAATTTTGAACGGCTTTCTAGAAAAACAAATGTACTCGGTCTTAACACCTT
>CM064484.1:28159202-28194202 GCA_032716605.1 Paralithodes platypus | reverse complement strand
ACAGATTTTGTTTAAGCTTGGTGGAGGTCTAAGGAGGAAACTAAAATATATATACCGGTATATATATACTGTATATATATATATATATATATATATATATATATATACAGTATATAGGATAAATAGACGAAAATAACCAATACCCCCTTTTAACTACACCATCTTGGTTCCTATTTCCTCTCCCTCCATCCTATTACCGTCCTCCCATACGTCCACCCTCTCCTTCACAGACCATCCATCAACCCCTTCCTTCCAATTACTACCCTTTTATCATCACCGCCGACCCCCTACCCGTCTAAATTCCCCTACCCTCCCCTTCCCCCTCCGATACCCCCTACCCCCCGTCTAGAGTCCCCTACCCTCCCCTTCCCCCTCCGACACCCCCTACCCCGTCTAAAGTCCCCTACCCTCCCCTTCCCCCTCCGACACCCCCTACCCCCGTCTAAAGTCCCCTCCTCCCTTCTCCCTCCAACGCCCCCTACCCCATCTAAAGCCCTCTCCTTTTCCCCCCTCCCCCCGTCTAAGTCTCCCTCCCCTGATCTGACGCCCCTCTCCCCTTCATCTTACATTCCCCCACGTTTTGATTGAACTCAATTTCCTCTAATTAACGCTTCCACTCCTTTACCTACCCACCTATCATTTCTAAACTCTCTCTCTCTCTCTCTCTCTCTCTCTCTCTCTCTCTCTCTCTCTCTCTCTCATTTTACCTTTTCAAAACACAGGTTCTGCTCTGCACACTCACCTGGAAAGACAAAGAAAAATAATTAGTACAAGTACTGTATTGGTTAATTACAAAATAACTTATAATGCATATTACAGTATATATATATATATATTCTCTCTGTCTCTCTCTCTCTTTCATTAGGAACACGAGCTTTATTCAAACACCTGAAGATTTAATTATCGCATTCTAACTCATCGTGTTCACAAACTTGTACTCTCTCTCTCTCTCTCACACACACTCCTAATATATAACACGCATTTACGTAAGTAGGATATCCCTTTATATATACAATTAGAATCATGAAACAACTTTCATATCATTGTCTAACTTATCAATAAACAAGTTATTTAACCCTTTCCGTACCGGCGACATCCTTTGGTTTTGATTTCAGCTGCATTTAGACGATTTTATGAAGCTTACAAAGGATATATGGAAGCTAGAAGGATCAATTAAGATTGTCTGTAGCCTTTTAACGGGTAGACATCCTTCCTAAGCCGAATGAAACCGTCTACCTACTATAGTCTATTCACTGTAAGTAGACGATGAATCATGACCTCTATCCTCTGTAACTCAAAAAGGGCTAAAGCATATTGGCTGTAAATGTTCACATCTATTCCTCGACTAACTCTTCCCCAAATGGTAGAAATATTGGCTCCATTACTCTAGTCGTTTTTGAGTTACAGAGGTTAGAGGTCATGATTGCTCGCCTACTTACAGTGAATAGACTATAGTTACCAGAATATAATGAAAAGGACGTCACCGGTACAGAAGGGGTTAACAATGAAAACGAATCCTATATAACTCCTTGTACCGGTGCCTGGACATCCAAACTCCGGGTCTGTCTGTCTGTCTGTCTGCCTGCCTGCCTGCCTGCCTGCCTGCCTGCCTGCCTGCCTGCCTGCCTGCCTGCCTGCCTGCCTGCCTGCCTGCCTGTCTGTCTGTCTGTCTGTCTGTCTCTCTCTCGACGCTTCCTTCTTGCTTCGTTTTTTCTGAACCCCCTTCTCCCTCATGTTTAGCATATTTGTTTTGAAATTTTAAGCCGTTAGTTCCTTTAGGGCGATTTTGAGAGGTTTCACCCCATTTATTTGTTAATATTAAGACCTTTCGTGCCATTTAGGTGTCGATTCTTTCCTGGCGAGCGGTAGCGAGCCTGTAATTTTTGAAAACTTTGTTTTTTTTGCCAGGAAATTTTTCTACCGAAAAATGTACACATTTATCTTGAATGGGGGTCTAAGGGGCGAATTTTCAAAGCTTAATAGAGATCTAGCGAGGAAACTCAAATATATAATAATAAATATATACAGTATATAGACCAAACAAACAAGCACTACCCCCTTAATTAACACTAGCTGATCCGACGTAGTGTGGGTATATTGGGATATTTTGTGAACTTGTTATTGAGGATTCTGCTTGCTTTTGTCACTTTTGTTTGCCCCCTAGGCTAACAAAAACGCCTTCTCAGACTTCCTTCAAAACAAAATCCCGCCCAGTCACCCTTCAAGATAAATTTGTATAGTACATTTTTGGTTAGAAAAATGTCTTGATCGAAGGCCGATTTCTTCTAAGCTAAGGAAGGGCTCACTATATCCCCCCACCCCCCACCTTCACCTAAATGGGGGGAAGCATCTGAATACCGCCAAATTAATGAGGTGAAATGTCCTAAATCTCTAAACTAATGGAACGAAAAAGAGAACCAAAAAGCCTCGGACCAAACAGGGTGAACATGAAAACTAGGGCCCCTCCATCGATCTTACACTTGACGCTTCCTTCTCGCTCCTTGTAATCAGTCGGGAGTAGCCTTTTCACTCACCCTCCTCCTACCAGACAAATTATTTATCTAAATATGCCTTTCTTCACCATCAAACAGCCTTCTGCCTTTCAACTATAAGACCTCAAACTTCACACACTCTTCCCGAACTCACTCACTCACTCTCTCTCTCTTTAATCTGTACAGGTACCAGCATAAATAGCGACACACTCATTTGAATCATCGAACGCAAATGAGACAATACAATGCTTTATCATAGCCCAGATACTTCAGAACTTCAACTTTAAGAAGGGCTCAAAATTCGAATTGGTGTACCCTTATACAATATATGCTGACAACCGTACATATATCTACCAATTGGTGTACCCTTATACAATATATGCTGACAACCGTACATATATCTACCAATTGGTGTACCCTTATACAATATATGCTGACAACCGTACATATATCTACCAATTGGTGTACCCTTATACAATATATGCTGACAACCGTACATATATCTACCAATTGGTGTACCCTTATACAATATATGCTGACAACCGTACATATATCTACCAATGGATTATCAAAAAATAAATAGTAAGGGTACTAATGGATCCCGGACAACACAACCAGTATTCCTCAACCAGTGCCATGTCAACCATTATCAAACAAACTAGTGTCATTTTAAAGTATTATTCTAACCTAACTGTATAGTTAATTTGACACTGGTTGAAATAGTCTATTGGTCGAATATTCGGTCACCGTGTATTGATAATTACTCCATTGATCCATAAACAATCAATAATGTGTTATTGAGTTACCAAGATTACTGTATTTCTATTAACAATATGAACACTAAAAGAGTTGATGTGAGGTACTGAATTTGTACTTGAAACACAAATGTCAAAGTATGAAACCCAAGCGAGACGCACTATGCTTTATTATACCTTAACACCTTGAGGATTATGACGCGCTTTGACAGTTTATTCTGGCTATCATAAGGCGATTTTATTCAGCTTTGGAAGTCCCTCTAGCAGTCAAAGGAGTAAAATCTATCTCAATCGTCTCTCTGACTCCCACAATTCCTTCCTAAACTGAATAAAATCGTCTAATGATAACCAGAATAAACTGCTAAAACGCGTCATGACCCTCAAGGGGTTAAACTGAACATCATTGTCCGACAGTGATTAATATACAATAAAACTAATGAAAACCACAGTACAAAGCTGAACATATCGGGAAGCAATATCATGCATGATTAAAACCGTTTTTATGTAACCTCAAGCTGAGTAATATCATCCGACGGTACCTACAATATAAACACTTGATCGAATTGAAAGGGTTACAGGTTTTTTCCATCTGCGTACTAATAAGGAATATGATCTGTTGTTGGGCTAGTTTAATCCAGGCTCTGTACAATCAGTGTTCTTCAATTCGAATTATGCATCCATTCTGCATTCACCACAAATAAATGTACAAGATAATATAATACTAATACATTCCTCTTCCAGCCGTGAATTTATTTTTTAATAAAACCCGTAAAACCCGTTGCGAGGCTACTTTCCCCAGAGTTCCTTACAATTGGTGTTCTTCCGTTTGAACTACACTAACGTCCTTCCTGCTTTAACCACAACCACCTTCTCTCTCTCTCTCTCTCTCCCTCCACATATCTACCTTCTCCTCCCCCACCTCCCTTCCTCCTCTCCCCTTCCTTTCTCCCCATCTCCCTTCCACACAACCCCCCTTCCTTCTACCCACGCAACTCCTACTTCACCATCTCTCACCCTTCCCCTATCTGTTACAACCCTTCCCCTCTCCCATCCCTTCCTCTCCCCTCTCCCACCCCTTCCCCTCTCTGTTACTATCCCACCCCTCCCTCCTGTTACAATCCCTCCCCTCTCCCATCCTTTCCTCTCTCTGTTAAAACCCCTCCCCTCTCCCACCCCTTCCCCTCTCTGTTACTATCCCACCCCTCCCTCCTGTTACAATCCCTCCCCTCTCCCATCCTTTCCTCTCTCTGTTAAAACCCCTCCCCTCTCCCCCCCCCTCCCCTCTCTGTTACAATCTCTCCCGTCTCCCATCCTTTCCTCTCTCTGTTAAAACCCCTCCCCTCTCCCACCCCTTCCCCTCTCTGTTACTATCTCTCCCGTCTCCCATCCTTTCCTCTCTCTGTTACAACCATTGCCCTCTCCCACCCCTCTATATTTACACTCTTATTTATCACAACCACTCCCCCCCCCCCTCTCCACAACCCCTAAGACCCCCCTCCCCCCCATCATTCTCCATAAGCCCTCCCTCCTTTCCTCCACTACTCCGTGTGCACCTGTCGCTGTGGTTCCTCTCTGTTGCCCCGGGCCGACTACACCGAAAGTTCATTCATTCCCTGTAGTGTGTGTATGTGTGTATGTGCGTGGGGAGCTTTCCGGGTTCTGTCTACTTATAGGTTTTACGCTCTCTTACATTCTTGTGGCTATGATGGTGGGTCATTTGTTGGACAAACAAACTTTACTGCAAGGAAGTGTTGTGATCATAAATAAATCAACATTCGATATTTATATACGCGGTCTCGCATTCGTAACACAAAGTTTTGCACTGACATAAATCATTCGTTGATGTATATTAGGATATATATTATGCCTTATACTTATACATTCGTTTGACAAATATGATGGTGCATCCAATGAGGACAAAAATCTTATATTCCAGTAATGGATATTATGTTAACATATTTTACAGTAACCCCTTAAGGATCATGACGCGTTGTGACAGTTTCTGCTGGCTATTATTAGACGATTTTATTCAGATTGAGATAGGATTTACCCCTTTAACGCCCACAGATCCTTCCTAAGCTGTATAAAATCGTGTAATGATAGCCATAATAAACTGTCAACACGCGTCATGGTCGTCAAGGGGTAAACACGTAATAAAAGGGTACATAATTTAATGCAAACTATTTACAGTACCGTACTGAATTATAAATATCTATATTTGTAAATTAATTCTACTATATGAATACGCCCAATTGCAACACCTCACTTCCTGCAACTTTTATGGACGAAGTCAAACAAACCCTTCTACATTCTATAAAACACCTATTGAAGTAAATATCCGGCACCCCCATTACAGTTATACCCGCATCCTGTACACCAGCATACTCAACGGGCCAGGATGCCAGAGGGAAAAATAGGAACTGGATTGAGGATAGAGTAGGGTTAAGGGGAGATTTCCACTTGAGGGATTTTTTTCTTGACTCCTTTCTCCCTCATGTTTAGCCCCATTGCTTTTCTAATTTTTCTAACTGGGACTCCTGTACAGAGTTCGAGAATTCTTCACTGACGAGCAGTTGGCCGTAATATATAAAAGTCATGTGCGCTCTCAGATGGATTACTGTTCACCTCTGTGGGGTGGAAGTGGAGTGGTTGCATTGAGGCAGTTGGACAAAATTCAAAATAAAGCTATTAGATTAATCAATAACCCTGCAATCACACAGGACCTTCCTACATTAGCCATACGAAGAAACGTTGCATCCCTTGCATTATTCTACAGATATTTTCACAGCAATTGTTCCGAGGAACTTGCTTCAATTGTGCCGCCTCTCCACATCTTTCCCCGTAGAACTAGGGCAGCTGAGAGCGCCCATGAATTTACACTTTCTCCTCCACAATGCAGAACTTCTGCTTATCAGAATTCATTTATCCCCAGAGCTACTACTCTTTGGAATTCACTTCCCTCGAATTGCTTTCCACAAACTTACAATCAACAAATGTTTAAATCCAGTTGTTACAAACATTTTATGAATGGAGGATGCCTTTAGGCACATGGACCTTTTTGTTTTATCTGTGTTTTTCCTTCCTCCATTCATTGTCTCTTAAAAAAAAAAAAAAAAAAAAAAAAAGACGTTCGGCCCATTATTTTGACGATTTTAAGAACTTTCGACCCATTTCTGTCAATTTTAAGACCTTTCGTGCCATTTAGGTGTCGATTTTATCCTGGCGAGCGATAGCGAGCCTGTAATATAAGAGGAACCGGCTTTCAGCCGGGAAATTTTTCTACCGAAAAATGTACAAATTTATCTTGAAAGAGGGTCAAGGGGTGAAATTTTAAGATTGCTGGAAGAGTAGAAAACAAACTAAAAACCTCCCCTTAAAATAGGATGGAAGACAAAATGTGGGCTAGGTTGAGGATAGAGTAGGCAGATAATAGGATGGAAGACAAAATAGGAGCTGGATTGAGGATAGAAAGGCATGTAATATAATGGAAGACAGCAGTAGACAGAATAGAGACAGGCTCAGAAACGAGCTGGAATGGGATTGAGGGTATAGGTAGATATGATATAAAATAGATGAAAGCCATGCATAAGTCTGGGATACGAATGAGGATAGAGGCAGTCATAGCTTGGGACTGTGGTAGGAGGATTGAGGATAGGGATTGACATACACTCGTCTAGTCATTATACGTAGGCCAGAAATCTTGACATCTATTATCTGTAACTCAAAATGGGCTAGAGCATAATGGCTGTAAGTTTGGCATACCTATTCCTTAGCTGACTGTTACCAAAGGGTAGACACATTACCTAGATTACTCTAGTCTTTTTCGAGTTATAGAGATTTGTTGATAGTTTTCAGCCATTCTATCGCTACTATAATAATCAGTGTTCCTCAGAGCTATCCCAGTGCATACCACCTCCTTTACGTAGGGCACGTGGTACCCGTCTTGCAACTCAATCCCACCCCTACTCTGTGCAACTCTCCAACCCAAGAGTGAAACGTTACTCTCAAACTTTCTTCTACTCAACAGCTGAGCTCTGGAACTCTCTCCCAGAATCAGTCTTTCCCTCTTCCTATGACTTAAATTGCTTCAAACTCCGTGTGTCCAGGCATTTTGGCTCGAACGTCCCTTGATTTTGGCCCTGTCACTCTTTCAACTATGGGGGAGGCACTCGCTATAGGCAGTTATGCCTTTTGCCTCCCTCAATCACATAGAAAAAAAAATATATAATGAATACACTATAGTTCTGGGATAGTGAACGATTGGAGCAGTTAGTAGGGACAGGGGTTAAAGAAGGGTGTACTCTCTCTCTCTCTCTCTCTCTCTCTCTCTCTCTCTCTCTCTCTCTCTCTCTCTCTCTCTCTCTCTCTCTCTCTCTCTCTCTCTCTCTCTCTCTCTCTCTCTCTCTCTCTCTCTCTCTCTCTCTCTCTCTCTCTCTCTCTCTCTCTCTCCCCCCCCCCCCCCCCCTTGACATTTTTGGGGGACATGTTTTCCGGTGCTTTAAACCTGGAGCCATTTTTTGTTCGTGCTAGTCTGGATCCTCATTTTTTTCGAGTACCAGTTGAGTTGAGCTGGGAATAGGATTTGTGTTTGTATATGTGCTAGACGACGAGAGGTACAGGGTAGTGGTGGGAGGTAAGAGGATTGCATGTGGGGGGTTAGGTGGGAAGTTGAGAGAAAGGTGGGGGAATTAGGTGGGGAGTGGGGCTGAGGTGGGGAGTGGGGAATGGAAGTGGAGATTAGAGTAAAGATAACAATATTATAATAATCTTTATCCACCATCAGTGGTTATTCTTGATACATAGTATTTACAAAAATATACAATACCAAACGAGAGTAAGTTAGGATTGTATGGGGGGGATTTGGGAGTAAAGTTAGAAGTGGGGGCATTGGGAGGGAAGGTAGGGAGTAAGGTTAGGAGTGGGGACTGAGCTGGGGAGTGTGAGGGAATGTGGGGATTGGGGTAAGAGTGTGATGAAACGTGGAGAGTGGAAGACAAGGTGGGGCATGAAGGATAAGGTGAGGATTGGGAAGAAAGGATGTGATTTGTGTAGAAGTGGGAGGGAAGGTGGGGATTGTGGTAAGAGTGGGATGGAAGGTGGAGAGTAGGGACTAAGATGGGGAATGGAGGTTAAGGTGAGGAATGGAGGCCAAGGGGAAGATTGGGAAGAAAGGATAGGATCGAGAGTAAGGATGGGATTAGGAGAATATGAATGTGGAAGGGGATAAATGAGGGAGTTAAGAGTCTGTAGTAACATAGACTGGGAGGGGGAGTAAGTGTGGGAGGGGAAAAGGTGAGGATTGGAGTGGGAGGGGGAATAAGGTGGGGATTGGGGTGGGAGGGGGAAAAGGGTGGGGATTGGGGTGGGAGGGAAATATGTTGAGGGTTGGAGTGGGAGGGAGAATAAGGTGGGTATTGGGGTGAGAGGGGGAATGAGGTAAGGATTGGAGTAGGAGAGGGAATAGCAGAGTGGGATCGTAGGAAGCGAAAGGGATGGGTGAAAGAGAGTGAGCGGTGGAAAGAGTAGAGTGAAGAGGAAGGGGGGAGTAGGTTGGGGATTGATGTAAGAGTGGAGTCGTGGGAGTGGAGGGTGGAGGGGATGACTGTGAGGGAGTGGAAGTCAAGTGTTGTGGAGAGGAGTAAAGCCGATCACAAGGGCTCTTTTTCCTCAACTTTGATCTGCAACTTAAGACTGGCAGCTTAACCAATTCAGTACAGTTACCTTTTTTATTTTAGTTAAGCTACTATTAGACGATTGTATTCAGATTAAAAAGGGCCTCCTCCAGGAATTAACAGGCTTCTAACTATCTTACTTAATTATTTTTACTACCACAGATCCTTCTTAAATTGCACAAAGTCGTCTAAATGCACCTAGAATATAATGAAAAGACATCGCTGGTACATAAGGGGTTAAGAGTCGAATTCGTATATGCATTAATATATTATATTAATATATATATTATCTAGTTCCTGATGCCAATGTCAAATATCTCAGAAATATTGGTGTAAAATATAAAATAGCTACCGGTATTGAAAATTGATTATAGAAGTTTTCGTGTGCTACCCCCTTTGTGGTGGGGAATGGGGAGAGGTGGTGGTGAACTTGATGGTGGGAAAAGGGAGATGGTGATGAAGGTGAAAATGGCCGGAGATGGGAAGTGATGTGGATGACCGTGTAGTTTGTGGATGACGGTGCACAGTATGGGGTACATGGGATGGACATGGGTGGGGATGAGGAAGTAGAAGGAAAGGAAAAGAAAGAACGAACGATAAATAATGGAAATGGATGTGGATTAATGGGTAAGAGGAGGTAGACATGAAAGAAGAACAGGTTAATAACGTAGAAAGCAGGATAATGATCATAAGACAAATGGATAACGAATAGATAAAGTAAAACACACGAAAACACAAAAGGAAAAGGAAAACAAAAAGCATATCAGTATAATACATAGCCTACATAGATTTGAGAATGGGTATGACAATGCAATGGGTAGTTAAAACATGAGATTGAGAATCCAAATATTGGAAAATAGGAGGAGGAAAGGAACGAAATGAAATGAAATGGGAATTAAAATGTAAAGTAAACGCAGGAAGAAATGCAAAAAGAAAAAGTAAACAATGTAGACAAACTTACATTAATAATTACCGGTATGTATACCCGGTACACTACTTACAATGGACAGATAAAAGGTATGCTCATGAAAACAGCAGCAGGAAAATTAAAACAAACTTAATATTAACGGCGTGACTCAAGCACAGGAATGTCAATGCAGAAAATATTAGAACTTTAGAAGGTAAGTAAGAGATGAGAATGAGTGTTAAACATTGAAGGAAAACAAGACAGGCAGACAAGATCACAATATAGATAACAACAGGTTGGAAGAAGGAAGAGATGGGCAAACAAGATAAGACATCCAAAATCCATTACCTAGCAACTCTCAAGCAAGAAGAACAACAAAAATGATCTCCCCCAGATGGCCATCCTCGCCTCCAGCCGACCAAAGCCATAAATCGACGCCAAAATTGACAGTTTGGGCCCGCCGCTATCACGACGATCTAGCATGAGGCCCAGTCATGGTGGACATTGCGGAACCTTTGACGGGATCCCGTGGGGTGATTTGGGTGGATCTCAGGGGTGGTTACTACGTTGGGGTGGATGGCATGGGATGCTTTCAGTGAATCTGGTGGGTTGATTTGAGTGAATCTCATGAGATGCTTTAGGTGGATCTCGTTAGATTATTTGAGATCTTGTGGGAAGATTTCAGTGGATCTCGTGGGAAGCTTTCAGTGGATCTCGTGGGAAGCTTTCAGTGGATCTCGTGGGATGCTTTCAGTGGATCTTATGGGATGCTTTCAGTGGATCTTATGGGATGCTTTCAGTGGATCTCATGGGATGCTTTCAGTGGATCTTATGGGATGCTTTCAGTGGATCTCATGGGATGCTTTCAGTGGACCTCATGGGATGCTTTCAGGGAATCTCGATGGAAGCTTTCAGTGAATCTCATGGGATGCTTTCAGTGGATTTCGTGCGATGCTTTCGATGGATCCTGAGGAATGTTTTGATTGGGCTTTGTGGGAGATTTTAGAGGATTTCACGAAATGTCTTCAATGGGTATTGAAGGATGTTATGGGCGAATCTCGTGTCGAATCGTATGGTATGCTTTCAGTGGATGTCACAGGATGCTCAAAGTGGAAGATTTATGTGGATCTAATGAATATTCTAAAGGGATCTCGTGGGATGATATAACTGATTATAAAGGAATTACCTCAGTGAATCTCGTGGGATGCTAATACTGAATCTGGTGGGATGACTTGGCTAGATCTCGTGGAATGCTTTCAGTAGATGACGTGGGATGCCAATGTAAATTCTGCGGGATGCTTTAATACTATCTGGTCCGACGTCTTGTGGGTCATTATGATATTTTATTCAATTTATTATAGAGAATTTTGCTAGATTTTGCCATATTTTAGCAATGCATTTCATGTTGTCCTCTATACTAAGAAAGACGCCTTACCAGACCTCCTTCAAACTAAAAAAATACCTACCCTGACCCCCTTCAAGCTTTTCGATAGAAAAATGTCCTGGCCGAAAGCCAGAACAAAAATAGTTTTAAGTTACAGGCTTGCTATCGCTCGCCCAGCCCACATAAGATCGACACCTGAATGGGGTCAATCGTCATATTATCACCAAACTAATGGGGTAAAATATATTAAAATGTCCAAACTAATGGAACGAAACAGGAAAGGTCCAAAATGAGCCTACTAGCACGAAATAGGGTTGAGTGAATCTCGTGGGATACTTGGAGTAACTCTAATGAATGCCTTTGGCTTGTTGATAATTATAGTGATATTTATCTAGTGTAGCTAGTGAAACTGAATATTCTGGCAATCTATTCGTGAGTAATTATTGAAAAGATTTTATGGAAACAAACTATAGAACCTGAATATATCATGGGCGATCCTTGAACTATTACAATAATATTATTAGTATTAGTATTAGTAGTAGTAGTATTACTATTATTAGTGTGTGTGTGTGTGTGCATGTATGTATGTGCGCGGTAGACATAAGGAAAGGACAGCTACAAAGGGGAGGATGAAAAGTTAATCAAAAGAATATGCTAGATAGAAATAATCAACGTTAAAATTAATACAAATATATACCACCCATGTGTGTATGTGTGCGCATGTGCGTGCGTGGCTATGAGGTGCCATTTAGCGTACACCGGACCAGACAGAGGAGGGGGGGGGGGGGGGCAGTGGCCGGCCAGTCCTGTAGCCCCAAACGGTCCCCCCCCCCCCCCCCCCCCACACACACACACACCATTGGTCATGCCTGGTGGTCACCTTCACAGTAACTTGCCACAACTATACTCACGGCATTACAACTACATTCTGCTATCCACACTCACCATGTGTTACATACCTCACGCTCAGTTGTTAGTATTACCACAGAATAGTAAATGTGTAGAGCATCATTTTAGATTAATCGATTTTACCTCAGCTATACAGCGTTATAGTATTGGTAATATATATTAACTGAATTTTACTAAGATTAGGAACGATTTATAAAATAAAAAACAGTTTCAAACACATTGCAATAACCTATGCCGACCTATGTGTTAGCCAAATATTTCGACAACGAAGGAATTTATATTAACAAAAACATGGCCCTTATACCTTAATAGAAATGACTTTTACTTAACAAATTACTCCACTCCCTCCTCCTTCCCGGATTAACCACAAACTACCAACCACTTACAGGCTCTTATGTTCTTATGTTCACTTACATAAAAAGGGTTAAACAATTATCCACTTGTTCCATGTAAGCAATATTGACCAAATCTGGGGTACTGTAGTGAAGTAATCCTGTTCTCCTTACAGACGCCCCTGACAGTATGAGGATGACTTACTTTTGTTTTATCTTTATCTCCTTTTCTCTCTTTCTCTGGCTTTTATACATTCGGGCCCATTCAGCCAACTGCTTTAAGACCTTTATCCCCATCCAGGTGTCGATTTTTTCGCAAGCATTGTATGGAGAAATCCAGCTTCGCCGGACACTTTTCTATCGAAAAATGTACAAATTTAGCTTGCTGTACAAAACAAAAATATAAATATACATATATTGCTGGATCGCTACCGCTCGCCAAGAAAATATTGACACATGGATGGGGGTAAACGTCTTAAAACAGTAGGCTGAATGGATACAAGCCAGAAAGAGAGGGAGAGAAAGATAAAACAAGCGAGGTGGGCCAAAGGCAGCAGCAGCAGAGGCTCCAGGTGTTGCTGGATCACACAGGTGTACGGGGAAAACGTTCAAGACTTAATGGCCCGGTTTTCTGGACCACTTTCTCCCTCATGTTTAGCCCCATTAGTTTTCAGATGTTAAGATGTTTGCCCCATTAGTTAGTCGATTTTAAGACCTTTCGACCCATTCCTTCGTCGATATTTAGACCTTTCGTGCTATTTAGGTGTCGATTTTTTTTCCCTGGCGAACGATAGTGAGCCTGTAATGTTGGAAGAACCGGCTTTCGGCCGGGAAATTTTTCTACCGAAAAATTTACAAATTAATCTAGAAGGGGGATCTAATGGATTTTTTTTTTTTTTAAATTTGATGGAGGTCTAGGGAGGAAACTAGAAAAATAATGAATACATGCAAAAATCGCCAAAAAAAGTAAACCATCTCCCCTTAAACACCACCATTCAAGTCATTCAACACTAACACGTTGGATGAATGTGAGTGTGAGTGTGAGTGTGAGTGTGAGTGTGTATGTGTGAGGGTGGCAATCCTACCCACCTTCTACCAAACCCACAATCATTTAACACAATAATCCTCCATAAACCTAATATCTTTCACCATAATCACACAATCACCTCCCCACACACACAAACATCCCCCACCTCCTCAACATCCACAACCCTTCCCCATACTCACACAACCACACATCCCTACATACTCACACAACCACACATCCCTACATATCTCTCCCCTCTCTCACTCCCTACCCACCGAATCACTCCTCATACACTTCCCATACATTACCTCTCTAGTCACACACATCCCACATCTTCCTCCCATTACATACCCTTCCCGACTTTCATACCCCCCCCCCCTCACATACATCCATTTCCCATTATCTCCACTCCCCACCCCCTCACTCCACCCACACCTCTCTCCCGTCCACTTCCGCCCACCCCTCACTTCCCCGTCCACTTCTGCCCCACCCCCCTCCACCGTCCATTTCTGCATCACCCCTCACCCTCCTCTCCATCGTCCACCTCTCCCCCATCCCTCCTCACCCCCCTTCCCACCCATCCCTCCCAGGCCCACCTAAGCCTACACCGGTTAATAATATTCCCAGAGCGTCCAAGAGTCGACTACGCTTCATCGACTTCATGCAGCACGGCCCTCCCTCCCAGTCGATACTTTAATAAAGAGTGATGTCCTTCATCCATGATTAAAGCCCATCAAAAAGAAAAGAAAAAATGCTAGCAACGAGAAGGAAGAAGTGGTCGATAAAGCTATATAGATTGTGATTAAGGGGAGGTATTTAGTTTGTTCCCTAAGTTTTCATCAAGCTTAAAATTACACCCCCTAGACCCCCTTTCAAGATAAATTTTTACGTCCCGGCCGGAGGCCGGTTGCTATTAAATTACAGTCTCGCTATCGCTCGCCAGGAAAAAATCGAAACCTTAATGGCACGAAAGGTCTTAAAATTGACAGAAATAGGGCAAAATCTCTTAAAATGTCCAAACTACTAGGGCGAACGTCTTAAAATCTCAAAAGCAATGGGGCTAAACATGAGGGAGAAAGGAGTAAAGACAAAAATCCCTCAAGTGAAGATCTCCCCTTAATAGCACGGATAGCCGACAAATTGTTCAGGGAGGGAAGCAGAGGGTGATAGTCTAAAAAGGTGAGATACGGATAGTTACCGCCTTTCTATGTGATAGGGTGAAGGGGATGGCTGGTGAACCCCTTCCCATGGTCACCTACCTACCTACCTACGGTGTTTCCTCAGTATGGATCGAGTATGTCATCCTCTGTCAAATTAATCCCCCTTGTCAATCAATTAATGATTATAGTTACATAAGGTATTGCTACGGATGGCAATGCTATACCCCACACTCAAATATAAGTCTTAAGGGGAGATATACACTTGAGGGTTTTGTTTTTCTTGACCCCTTTCTTCCTCATGCTTAGCCCCATTGTTTTTCTAATTTTAAGACGTTTGCCCCATTATTTTGACGATTTTAAGGACTTTCAACCCATTTCTGTCAATTTTAAGACCTTTCGTGCCATTTAGGTGTCGATTTTATCCTGGCGAGCGATAGCGAGCCTGTAATTTAAGAGGAACCGGCTTTCAGCCGGGAAATTTTTCTACCGAAAAATGTACAAATTTATCTTGAAAGGGAGTCAAGGGGGTGTAATTTCAAGCTTGATGGAAGTCTGAGAAACACACTAAAAACCTCCCCTTAACCGAGTGAGAAATTACCGTGTTTTAATCATAAGTACGAGACTTCGATTTGATGTTAACAATTACCCGTAATATGTCATATATTACGAACACCGAATAAGGTACTAGAGTGAGTAAAATGGGGTGATCGTTTAATATTCTACAATTCAGCGTCAGGTAATCAATCGGCTTCTAGTAGGGGATGCAAGTACTCACCCAGTCAATATGAACATAATATAATATATCTCGATCGTAATAATATTTGTGTAACAGCACTTTATTGTGATACTCTCTCTCTCTCTCTCTCTCTCTCTCTCTCTCTCTCTCTCTCTCTCTCTCTCTCTCTCTCTCTCTCTCTCTCTCTCTCTCTCCTCTCTCCTCTCTCTCTCTCTCTCTCTCTCTCTCTCTCTCTCTCTCTCTCTCCCTCTCTCTCTCTCTCTCTCTCTCTCTCTCTCTCTCTCTCTCTCTCTCTTTTATATTTCGGCTGGTGGTAATATAAAATCAACACACTAACCGGGTATCTGATAAATGGTTGTAATGAAGTACCGGGCCATAATTTATATTGCCGCATTTTTCACTGGGTATATCACGGACAAAACAGTTTAGAACGTAAATTACGTTACAAGTTAAGGGGGGTGACCTGCATTTTCTCTCTCCTTTTCTCTCTTTCTCTGGCTTGTATCCATTCGGCCCCATTCAGCCTCTGTTTTAAGAGGCTTACCCCCATCCAGGTGTCAATATTTTCCTGGTGAGCGGTAGCGAGCCAGCATATATATATTTTTGTTTTGTCAGCAAGCTAAATTTGTAAATTTTTCGAAAGAAAAATTTCTCCGGCAAAGCCGGATTTCTTCATACAATGCTGGCTCGCTATCGCTCGCCAGGAAGAAATCAACACCTGGATGGGGATAAACGTCTGAAAACAGGCGTGTTTTGTTAGCCCAGGGTACAAACTATAATACAAAACGCTAGAAAATGGCAAAAGTAAGAACAATCCATAATACTAATAACACAACAAATAATAATCTTCAAGAAGGTCGAACCAGATAGTGTTAAGAAGGACCGGCAGGTATGATATAAGAATATGACATCTGCATAAGGCCGACCGGCTCACACGAGGCAGATACCTTTCATACCTAATCTATGTCAAACGTAAGACTATCCACTTTACGCTTGAACCTTGCTACCGTTCCTGAGCTGATCACTGTACTGGACAAGAACTCCATTAAAGCCAGTGTCACACGAGCGATTTTTCAGGACATTTTCGTTAAACAATTTTGTTCTCGTAATATTTATGGGTTCTTTAGCATTGGTATCGGAAACTAAACTGAAGCTAGAGTATGTTAGATAGCTGAATCCTGCTGAGGCTTTAACTTTGAAGCTGCCAGATCATAATTGCCCGTAATCGTTACACCGGAAATAAAGCTAAGTTCTCAATTTTGTAAAGACCATCTTGAGGAAGCTCTCTCCTTGAGCGAGCAGGTGCTATTGTCCAGGTGTTACCGGGGATGGTCCGCTACGGGATGGTTGACTGATGGTGTGGTCATGATACTGATGATGATGATAACAGTGAGACGTGATGGTGATGACGGTATAGATGATGGTGAGGTCGTGGTGTTAATACTGCTGGTGGTGATGGTAGTGGTGTGGGAGAACGGGTGATAGTGTTGTTGGTGATAACGGTATAGGTGGTGGTGTTAATAATGCTGGTGTTGATGTTGGTGGTGGTGTGGGAAAAGGGGTGATGGTGTTGTTGGTGATGATGATGATGGTGACGGTATAGGTGATGGTGAAATGGTGGTGGTGTTGATGATGATGGTGGTGTTGTTGTTGTTGATAACGCTCGTGTTATTGGTGGTGGTGGTGTGGGAGAACGGATGATGGTGTTGGTGTAGAAGCATTATTATTACACCTGGTTACACTGTAAAGAATAGCCGAAAAATTAAAAGTGTAAGACCGTAAACTATGACGTTCCAAAACAGTATTCAATATTTTAGTATCTTAACTGTATTACGCCTCTAAATTACAATAATAAAACTGTAAAAAAAAATAGTAATATTGCTGATTGTAGAGTTAGTTATGCTAGTGACCACTAAAGTACGGCATGGTGCTGCCTTTTGTCTCCTTCATACATACACACTCGCACACACACACACACGCACACGCACACACACACACACACACACACGGCTGCCTGTCCTGTAACCCTAAAAACAAGGGAATATTTTTATGTGTAGTGCACCCAAATTATCAGGCCGGGTGGTGGTGGTCGTGGCGCCAACACAACATAACACCCCAGCACACCTGGCGCCGCCATCATCATCATCACCTGAGCTGGGTGGTAATAATAGAGGCTAGCTGGTAATGTAGGAGGGGAGAGGAAGCAGTTGCGAGTGGTGATGATGGTTTCAATGGTGAGTCATGGTGGTGAAATGGTGAGTGTTGATGGTGGTGATGATGGTGTTATTGATGGTGGTACTAAGAATGGTAATGTTAATGGTGAGTGTTGTTAATGATGGTGTTACTAATGGTTATGATAATGGTGGGTGTTGATATTGGTGATACACTGATAATTATATGATATACATTAAGAGGACAAGAGATGGCACCAGCAGAACAAGATACTACCACACTCTTGGCGCCAGCATCACCACCACCTGAGCTGGGTAGTAATAGTTGAAGTGATAAGAGGATACGAAGTATAAGAAGCATATTATTTGGCATTGTCTACAATGCCAAATAATATGATAATATTGATTTATATTTCAGTAAGGTTAGATTAGTTCATGGTTATTTGGTAGGAAGCACAAAGTTATCACAAATGGTATACAATCAAACTGGGATGTAGTGATAGTGGAGGTCAATAAGGACCAACGACCTAGGTGTAGGAATAGCTAGCAAATTCAGTAAATTTGCGGATGGTAATAAATTAAGAATATTTATTAATTCTGATTACGATTCAAAATCTCCAAAGATATCTACTGTACAGTATTACATAGGCTACACTACACGAATGACCAATACATTGACATATGAAGTTCAATGTAGATAAATGCAGTTTAGAAATATTTGTGAAAACGGTAGAAAATAAAAAATATAAATTAGGTAACATAGATATAAGTAACTCAGAAAGTGAAAAAAATAAGTTATCATAGCAGTGATCTGAAACCAAGAAATCAATGCATAAACGAAATAATGCAAAGAGTTATTGGTCTTATATCTAGAAGCGTTAGTAACAGAACGGCAGACGTAATATTGAAGCTATACATACCATTAGTGAGGCCACATATGGATTATGCTGTTCAATGTTTGTTTCCTTATTACAGAATGAACATAGATTCCTTGGAGGCAGTACAGCGGACAACGACACAAATTATCCATAACATTAGTAATCTTCCAGAAGAAGGTTGAATAAATTAGGCTTGCATTAGTTAGAGAGGATATGACAGAGGTGGGTGATTAATAAAGGCAACATAAAAGATGTACTGAAGCTCAGTGATAGCGAGATAACTCCAACAAATTGTTGCAAATTGGATAATTTCGTTTCAGAAAAGGTATAGACAAGTAATGGTATGGTAACATGTGTATATTGTAAATATGTGGAATTGGCTACCAAGTGCTATGGGTGTGAAAGGGATCTGCCTTATGTGGGGCAATCGGCTTTCTGCAGACTCATATTATGTCCTTATGGCTGGCTGAGTGAGAGAGAGAGATAACACGTGAAGTAAGGGATTAGTGATGGTGATAATAGTGTTAATAGTAGTAATGATAATAGTCAAGGCTAACTAGCAGGGTAGAAGGAACAGGGGAGAGGAGGAGGGGTGGTGGAGGGTAACAGGAAGTAAGGAGAGGGACAGACAGGAAGGGGAGTCATGGAGTCAATGATGATGAGAGAAAAGAAAAACATGTCTGAAACAGCACGTGTGTGTGTGTATCTTGAGAGAGAGAGAGAGAGAGAGAGAGAGAGAGAGAGAGAGAGAGAGAGAGAGAGAGAGAGAGAGAGAGAGAGAGAGAGAGAGAGAGAGAGAGAGAGATAGAGAGAGAGAGAGAGAGAGAGAGAAGAGAGAGAGAGAGAGAGAGAGAGAGAGAGAGAGAGAGAGAGAGAGAGAGAGAGAGAGAGAGAGAGAGAGAGAGAGAGAGAGAGAGAGAGTACAGTAATATAAACCACCCCACAGCCACTCCCATTAAGGGGGGTCACCTGATTTTTTTAATCTTTCTCTCCTTGTCTCCCTTTCTCTGGCTTGTATTCATTCGGCCCCATTCAGCCAACTGTTTGAAGACGTTTATCCCTATTCAGGTGTCTATGTCTTCCTGGCGAGCGATAGCGAGCCAGCATTGTATGGAGAAATCGGGCTTCGCCGGAGACATTTTTCTATCGAAAATTGTACAAATTTATGTTGCTGTAAAAACAAAATATGTATATGCTGGATCGCTACCGCTTGCCAGGAAAATATTGACATCTGGATGGGGGTAAACGTCTTAAAACAGTAGGCTGAATGGGGCCGAATGGATACAACCCCGAGAGAGTGAGAAAGAGAGAAAAAAAAAAACGAGGTGGGCTCCCTTAACCCCACAAATGAGACCTTTCCTAGCACTCCTATCGCCATCTCTATCGGGAATGAAGGAAGCAATATCACAGGAAATTAAAACAACTATATTAACCTAACCAATAATAAACTACGATAACACAGACACAGTAGTTCTTTTAACGCAAAACATGAAACAAAAACATAAAATGAAATAAGTAAAAATATATATATGTATACTACTACTACTACTACTACTACTACTACAATTGTGTGTGGTATTATTTCCAAGTGTCCATCATCGTCTACACAGCCTCCTTCCCCCCCCCCCCCCCCTCCCTTTGGTCCCATTTATCTCTCTGTCATCTCTATAACAGCTGGCCAGGGGAGGAGGGTGGCCTGTACGAGGTAAACAATCAACAAGGAAAGCCACAGTTGCTCGCGCGTTTGGGGCTAGCAACACGTATTATGAAAAACATGTATCCTCCTTCATTCACTGTCCCCCCCCCCCCCCTTCACTCACTCAACCCCACAATTTGCCGGAGGATAACAGGTTTTTCACAATACGTAGACGGAGGTCTTTTGAAAAAAACAAAAAACAAAAAAACAAAAAACAAAATCAACAAGGAAGGAACTCTTGGTGTAAATGGAATGGGACACCAAACGTCTATTTTTCGAAGTCTGTAGATTTTCATTAGCCTAGCCTTATGTCTCTTCTTAAGGGGACAGTGGCTGTTTGTTTGGTCTATTAATTAATGTATTCATGTGTTTTTTTTTTAGTTTCCTCCCTAGGCCTCCATCAAGCTTATAAAAACACCCCCTAGACCCCCCTTCAAGATAGATTTGTACATTTTTCGGTAGAAAAATGTCCCGGCCAAAGGCCGATTCTTCCTAAAATTACAGGCTCGCTATCGCTCGCCAGGAAAAAATCGACACCTAAATGGCACGAAGTCCTAATATTGACAACGAAATGGGGTGAAAGGTCATAAAATCCCCAAACTAATGGAACCAACGTCTTAAAAACTCAAAACTAGTGGGGCTAAACATTAGGGAGAAGGGGGTCCAGAAAAACGGTATGTCTCCCCTTAATCTTGATATCCTTGGTATGCCTGAATATATAGGTTCGCCGGTCACACTGTAGGCTTGCAACTGTATTGGCTTTACTCAACACGTAGTAAACAACACTAAACAAGGAACTCCTGGTATATGGCACGATTTTTTTTTTTTTTTCTTTCGAGGTTTTGTATATATTAATAACCATGTATTTTTTAAATACATTATCGCTTACCATAGCCACTTTTTCCACTGTATTATTTAGCTTGGTTACGCATGCAAATTAATTCTGAATAGATATATTTATGTGTTAATGTTTTAAATAGAAACCCGTCCGTTTTCTTTCTTGTCTTTCATTCCATCACATGTCTGTTTGTCCGTATTCGTCTCACTTCTCGGATATTTCACATTCCTTTGAAAGTGTCATTTATTCCTATTCTAAAACTATACTACCGTATATGTAACGTCACGCCCAAAAGTCGTGATCTGTCTCAATGCTCGTGCAGGCCTTATGGTCGGAGGGATTGGATGTGGAGAGAGAGCTTTCTCTTTGGCTACCATGTTATACGTAGTAGTACCTACCAATTCTAGATATAAGTCCGAACTACCTCGCAGGGACCACAAGGTTCATGCAGTCCGTGTTCTTAAGGGGAGGTCTTTAGTTGATTCCCTAGACTTCCATCAAGCTTAAAATTACTCCCCCTTGACCCCCTTTCAAGATAAATTTGTACATTTTTCGGTAGAAAAATTTCCCGGCCGAAGGCCGGTTCTCCTTAAATTACAGGCTCGCTATCGCTCGCCAGGAAAAAATTGACACCTAAATGGCACGAATGGTCTTAAAATTTACAGAAATGGGGCGAGGGTTCTTAAAATCGCCAAAGTAATGGGCCAAGCGTCTTTAAATCTCACGAGCAATGGGGCTAAACATGGGGGAGATAGAGGTTCAGAAAAAAATCCTCCAGGTGGAAATCTCCCCTTAAGTAACTATTTGTAACTCTCCCTTCCGTCCTGTAGCTAGAGAGGGTAAGGACCTACTGTATCTCACTCTCTCTCTCTCTCTCAGAAACAAAAACAAATATATACAACACCATAAAGCAGCACACCACAAACATAAATGCACCAACCCTCCAAAAACTCCAAAAACTTCACAAAACGAAACACAAAAAACACATACAATTGAGTTGCTAAGTAATAGTATTTATCAGCAAGCTAGGAAGGTCACTGTTCCAATTGTCTGCCATTGCGAACCTTTCTGCTACACTACTTACCCTACATTATTGTACGGCCAAATTTAATAGTTCAAAACAAAAATCCTATTCTATCGAAAAATGTAAAAATTTAGCTTGCTGTCAAAACAGAAATATATATATGCTGTTATTGACACCTGGATGAGGGTAAACGTCTTAAAACAGTAGGCTGAATGGATAAAAGCCAAAGAGAGAGGGGGAGAAAGGAAAACAAAAGAGAGGTGGGCTCCCTTAATATGAACACAAAGAGACCTCTGAAGCCATGAATAAACAAACAGAAAACCCTCCCATAACTCCGTGTTCTGGGAATGGAAGGGGAGGAGAGGGAAAGGAGAGGGAAAGGCGAGAGCAACAAGTCACCAACAAATAACCCCAAAATGAAATACACTGGGGAACAAACATCAATACCAAAAGCATAATCTACCAATAAACGTCCCAAAATCAATAAAAACAAATAAAAACAAAAAAACATCCAAAAGTCAAACGAAAATGAAAACCAAATTCTGAAAATAAAACCAGCACCAACATAATTAAAACACGTAAATAAATCCAACCCCCGAGGGATATATTTGTTTTATAAAGAGAAAAGTGTCGGTCCCCAATAACCCCTTCAGCGTGAGTCATAGGGGTTGGTGGGGGTAAACAATCATAAAACTCTCCCTTAATGGAAGCCCACCTCGCTTTGTTTATCTTTCTCTCTTTTTCTCTCTGTCCCTGGCTTGTATCTATCCATTCGGCCCCATTCAGCTAACTGTTTTAAGACGTTTATCCCCATCCAGGTGTCGATTTCTTCATGGTGAGCGATAGCGAGCCAGCTTTGTATGGAGAAACCCGGCTATTTTCTATCGAAAAATGTACAAATTTAGCTTGCTGTCAAAACAAAAAATATATATGTTGGCTCGCTACCGCTCGCCAGGAAAATATTGACACCTGGATGGGGGTAAACGTCTTAAAACAGTAGGCTGAATGGGGCCGAATGGATACAAGCCAAAGAGAGACGGAGATAAAGAGCAAAATAAGCGAGGTGGGCTCCCTTAAGTCCGTCTTCAGGGAACGGTGCGTGTGTGTGTGCGTGTGTGTGTGTGTGTGTGTGTGTGGGGGGGAGGGGACGGGGGGGGGGGGGGGGGGGGGGCCAATAACCAAAGAGATGCGTATAAAGATTCACCAACTAATGATCAAAGACAAAATAAAACCCCCGAAATATAAAACAATAGCGAAGTAGTACTGCAAGCCAAATGAACCGATAAGCTACTGGAACAGAATAATACAATCAATAATAAAGTCATCCAACTGTTAAGGGGAGGTATTTAGTTTCTTCCCTAGAACTCCATCAAGCTTATAATTACACCCCCTAGACCCCCTTTCAAGATAAATTTGTAAAAATGTTCGGTAGAAAAATGTCCCGGCCGGAGGTCGGTTCCTCTCAAATTACAGGCTCGCAATAGCTCGCCAGGAAAAAATCGACACCTAAATGGCACGAAAGTTCTTAAAATTGACAGAAATGGGGCGAAAGTTCTTAAAATCGCCAAACTAAAGGGGCCGAGCGTCTTAAAATCTAAAAAGCAATGGGGCTAAACATGAGAAAGGGGTCCAGAAAAAAATCCCTCAATTGGAAAACTCCCCTTAACATAACATAACCTTAACAAGTTTAACGTAACTAAACCTAAGCTAAGTAAACGTAACCTAACCTAAGCTATTTAACGTAACCTAACCTAAGCTAATTTAATGTAACCTAACCAAATATAATGCAAAGTAACCGAAGCTAATTTAACGTAACCTAGCCTAAGCTCATTTAACGTAACGTAACCTAAGCTAATTTAACATACCGGTAACTTAAATGAATTTAATCTAACCTAACCTATTTCAACTTAACCAAGCCTAGCCAAATCCAACCTAACCAAACCTAAGCTACTTAGGACGAGATGGGTTGGGTTTGAAAGGGATCTGCCATGTGTGGGCTAATCGGCTCTCTGCAGACTCCCGTGTTCTTATGTTCCTATGATTGTGGCAGATTGGGTTGCCTTGGTTGTGGTCGTGTAGGATTGGGGCCATCTCTCGTGAGTCATAAAAAGTAAACCCTGGGTAAACAATAATAAAACGCTCCCATAACTCCGTCTCCAGGGAATGGAGAGGAAGAGAGGAACAAGGGGTACACGAGGAGCAGATGGAATCGTAGAACAAATACACAAAATGGGTGATGCAATTAGAACATTAGAAAACGGACAAGTAGGAAATGGAGAGCAAAATATATACGAGAGAACAGGAGGAAATACGAAAAAAATAACGTTAGTATTGAAGAATCATTATTAAACATTAATAAAGACAAAACACTAAAGAAAAGGGAGAAGAAGCAGATGGAATCGTAGAATAAATACACAAAACGGGTGACGAGATGAGAGAGAGAGAGAGAGAGAGAGAGAGAGAGAGAGAGAGAGAGAGAGAGAGAGAGAGAGAGTAGAGAGAGGAGAGAGAGAGAGAGAGAGAGAGAGAGAGAGAGAGAGAGAGAGAGAGAGAGAGAGAGAGAGAGAGAGAGAGAGAGATGCAGAGAGCGAGTAGAGAAGATAGAGAGCGGAAAAAGAGAGGAGATATTATACGGTAAGGATAATATATACGGAAATGAGCGATGGAAATATAAAGAAATTAAGGGTGATAGGGAAGAACTATAGTAGGGAGCAAAATAAACGAAAGAAGAAGAGAAGAGGACACGGAGAGAAGTTGGAATCGTAGAGTAAATAGACAAAATGGGCGAAGAGATGAAAGGGAGACAAGGAGGAAACGGAAAAGATAATACATACAGTGGAACAGAGGCCATATGAACATAATAAGGTTAGTGTGGAAGAAGCTGGTGAAACAATGAACGCCAGAGGAAGAGAAGGGGAAATGAGAAGCAAGATGTACTATACTGTACTGTATATCTTGATGAGAAGCAGATGGATACGTGGAAAAATATCAAAATGGGTGAAGAGATGAAATAGAGACAAGGAGAAATGGAAAGGAAAATAGTAGACAAAAAGTAAAACAAGGAGAGGAAAATATGAGAACAATTAATGCAAATAATTATAGAGGAAGCGAAAATAATAAAAGTAAAATGGAAATATGAATGACAATAAGGAAAACTACAAGAGGAAGAGATTAAAGAAAGGAACGAAAGAAAAGATGTATGAGAAAGAAGGTATACGATAGGAAAACATAGAACACACATAAATAAGGAAGCCCTTTATTTGTCAAGATAAATTGACATTGATTTTCTCTTTCAGTACAAATATGGTGTGTGCATGTGTATTTATTATATTTAATTATGTTTCTTATTATGTTCGAGAAAGGTCTGTCTCCCGTAGTCAATGAATCAAGGAGAAAAGTCGTCATAACAAAAGGCAAAATTAGCATAGGACATAAATAAATACCCATACTCTTGACCCAGACTATCCAAGGCCTCAACACCCGCATTCCGCACGTCCTACCCACTCCCCAGACCCCCCTTCCCCCTTCTCTCCCTCCGTGCCCCCTCCAAGACCCCTTCCCCCCAACCATACCCACGTACTCTCCCACCATAAACCTAGCCTCTATGCAGTTTCCCATATTCGCATGTCCACTCCCACAATCTCCTTATCTGCCCCCCAAACCCTGTCCTTTTATTAATAAAAGGGTCAATTTCCTCTTTAATTAGTACCATTCATGTTGTTATTGGATGAAGAAAATATATTTTGTGTATCACTAAAAATTACACACACACACCATCATAAATCTAGCCTCTATACAGTGTCCCGGATTAGCACTCCCTACCAACTGCGCCTTTAGTCTTAATCCTGCCCAGCCAGAACCCCCTCAGCCACCTGCCACCTTACCCTTCCAAACATTAACCTCCCTTCACCATATCCAAGTACCCCTCGTCTATATTTGCATGCCTTATCAGAATCTCTTATCTCCCTCATAACCCTCCACTTTTACGCTAGATAAACCACCAATATACTTCACAGGCCTACCATACCTACCGTAGTGTATTCAATATAAGTAGGCCAAAATCTTGGCCATTACCATCTTGTAACTCAAACATGACTGGGGCAAATGGGTTTCAAGTTTCCACACCCATTCCCAATACCTTACTCTTCTCAAATGGTAGACATATTAGCTCAGCTAGTCCTTTTAAGTTAAAAGAAGTTAGGGGCCACGATTTTGGCCTACTTACAATGAATATAGTTTAGTCCACCTGCCACCCCTGCTATATCTAGCCTCTGTGCCGTGTCCCATATTCGCATATCCTACCCAAAAAAATAAAAAAATAAAAATAAATCACATTCCCTGCCTCCTCCTCCAAGGTTACACAAACTAAACCTCAAACACACCGAAATACCCCTTACCCCTTACCCCTTAATCCTATTGCCCCCCCCCCCCCCATTATAAATCGAGCCTCTATGGTCTCACACTACCATGTTCTACCAGAAACCCCCTCACACCTCCCCCCCCTCAAATTTTACACCCATAACCTCAAACACACCGAAATATCCCGCGCCCCATAGTCCTAATGCCACCCTCTATAAATCTACCCTCTAAAAGCTGTTTCTCATACTTGCACGTCTTACCAGTAATACCACAACCGCCCGACTCCATCCCCCCCCCCCCCCCCCCCCCCCCCCTCCCAGTTTCACACAAATAAACTTCAAACACACCGAAAAAAAACCCACCTAACACTAGACACTATCTGAGCCGAAGTCTTGTGGATTAGAATATTTTTTTTAATCGTTATTGAAGATTTTGCTGATGTCTGCCATTTTCGCCTTCCCAGACTTCAAACTAAAAAAAATCCACCCAGACTAAATTGGAAAATGTCCCAGCCAAAGGCCGATTTTTAAAAGTTACAGGCTCGCTATCGCTCGTTCAGAAATATATCGACACCTGAATGGGGTGGACTGTCTATTACTGCGAGGGTCCTAAAAGACCACCTGCATCCCTGCTAGGGTTAATTCCAATCTTACCCCATTCCCTTACCCTAGTTTCCTTTACAAATGAGTCCAATGCAGTTCTCCTACGGCTTGCGACACCTGCCTTGGCATACTGTACAGTCAACCTAAATAGTTTTTGTCTTGCATCTACTGTTTATGATTATCTTTGATTATATCTATTTTATATGAAAAACATCTTAGCATTAATGAATACAGTAATAATAATAATAAAGTTTATTTCCACCGACAGTGGTTATTCTTCTTACATAGTATTTACAAATATAATTATATACAGTTGGGGGTTTAGTGTTTTCAAAGTAGATACAATATAGGCACTAATACATAATTTAGTGTTACATACAGTAGACAATTGTACAGCTCTTAAAGTTTTCTATAATTTTGTTGTAATAAGTCTTTCTTACATAAGAACATTTCTCCATCCTCTCATAATCTTCACTCCATGAAGTTATCAGAAGCAAATTTACAAAGTTATCAAGAGCTTATTTACAAACCTCCTTTCTCATGTTATTATCTACCTTCCACATACCTGCCCCATGTCTCTCTATCAGCGCGCGCGCGCGCACGCACACACACACACACACACACACACACGTAATGAAGGCGCTACATTAGACAGATTGGCTCCCATAAAGCAGTTCTCTCTTATGGCAATTTAGGCTATGCGACGGACTCGTAAATAAGGGAAAGCAAAACTATTAATTAATTTGAATACAAAAAGAAAACAAGGATGGAAGTTTTAGTATTAAGGAATTTAAGGCACCGTGAATGTTACTATAAGGATATTTAAGGCACCGTGAATGTTACTATAAGGAATTTAAGGCACCGTGAATGTTACTATAAGGATATTTAAGGCACCGTGAATGTTACTATAAGGAATTTAAGGCACCGTGAATGTTACTATAAGGATTTTTAAGGCACCGTGAATGTTACTATAAGGAATTTAAGGCACCGTGAATGTTACTATATAAGGATATTTAAGGCACCGTGAATGTTACTATACCACACTTCATTTGTTTACTATTTCATCCCTGTTTTCCAATGTGATAGCCTCATAGCAGGTTACCATTCCCCTGGGCCACCCCAAACAGTATAGTATGCCCATGTCTAGCCTCTATGCAGTCCCAGCCAACTGACCCAATTCTGGCACTTTTTGAAGGTCTCACCAAGGGTATTTTGTTCCTAATTTTAGTGACACAACCTCCTTTCCATATTACTAGGATTTATATGATACCTTTTCATATTGTTTTTATTATTTTTATTTTTATCATCCCCCATTCACCAGTTCAGATTTGGTTTTAGATTCACCTCTTCCCCCTCCATTAATAGCCTCTCTCCCCTTCCCTCTCGGTCTACTTTTTCCTAAATATATTAATTCCTTCATCCATCCTTCAACTTCTACAATATCTACCACCACTCCCGTCATTCCCTTCCTCCTGAATTATCCCCCTCTTTCATCTTCGTGGCGCAATGCATAAGTGTGTTGATTTTTGGTGTGAGCGTCGTGGGTTCGAATCCCCGGACTGCCACATGTGCTTGTTAATTTCATTAATCGAGTTTAGGAGTAAAGTTGGTTAGTGGAGAGAACATAACAATTACCCCCTCCCTTCCTCCCCACCTGCCTAATTCACCACCTGCCTAATTCTCCCCCTCCCTTCCTCCCCAACTGCCTAATTCTTTCCCTCCCTTCCTCCCCGCCTGCCTCATTCTCCCCCTCCCAAACTTCCCACTGAAGTTGTAAACAGTTCTTCAGTAGAGCAGTTCAAGAAGAGAGTAGATAGTATTCTGCACACTCTGTAATGACTAATGAGTGTAGTGCACTAAACAGTCTCTCTCCTTCCACTTCGAGTATCTCTCCGGAATGGACCGCAAGATCTCTGAGATACTAACTGCATAAGAACATAAGGAAGTAGGCCTACAAAACACGGGAGTCTGTAGAGAGCCGATTGGCCCACACACGGCAGATACCTTTCACACCAGATTAACATATTCCTTGTAACTCCGTGTAATTTCCTCTGGCTTCCTCCCTAAATCTGTGTCCGGAACTAGGATCCATATGGGGGTGTGGGGTGACGAGGATATAAACACAATCACCGCTGGCCAAGGATCAGGTAGCCAGGGGCAAGATATACAGTACATACAGTCTATACCTTGGCCAGGGGATGCCAAGTCAAAACGTAAATTACCGCTATATCCATTCGCAATAGTCGCTAGATAGTAAATAAATGCCCAACATCGCTAGAATACTGCCACAATCTCCAGAATATCGCTCAAAATGGCCGAAATCTCTAGAATACCGCTAGGATTTATGTCGCTGGGTCTAAAATTGTGCCGGTAGATCGCTGCCAATACGGTACCTCTAGATTTAACGGGAGAGTAGCTAAATGGGTCAGGATCAGGTAGCGTATGGTGTAGTGCAGCGGGTCTTTGGTAAGCTGCAGGGAACAATGATTCACACACAGGAAATGGGAGGAGGGATGGGGGAGCAAGGAAGAAAGGAGAGAGAACGAGTAGGAGAGGTTGGGGAGGGTAGATGGGAGGTAAGAGTGGGGAGAAGGGAAGATGTGGGGGGGGGGGGGGGGGGAAACATGCGAGAGAGGGTGTGGGGAAGGGAAGGTGGGGGAAGGGGGGTAGCGATAGAAAATGGGAAGAGGGGGAGAATAAAGAGAAGGACAGAGATTCAGATTCAGATTAGATTATTTTATTTTCATTAAATATACAATGGCTGTTCATACAGTTGTAACATCTTAAACAAATTACATAATACAAATATACAATGGCTGTTCATACAGTTGTAACATCTTAAACAAATTACATAATACATAGACACTTAGACTATCTCCCCGGAATGAGCCGCAGGATCTTTGTAATACTAACCATTCCCTGTGCTCCTAGAGATTCAGATATAGATTCATATTATTTTCTTCTGTTAATTATGCAACGGCTGTTCATACAATTAATTAATTTTAAACAAATTACATGATGCATAATACATTAACAGTGTCGTACAATTATTACAAAAATAGGCGATGGTATAAATCACATAATACGTAATTTAATACAGGCAGACATAATCATGATCCGGTTCGTTGTGCACTGGGAGCTAAGGTGTCTTGAGATCGCCTCGTACCTATACGCAACGAACGTATTATAGTCTGCATGGTTTGGTATCTAAAGGAGAGAGAGAGAGGGAGAGAGAAAGAGAGAGCGAGAGAGAGAGAGAGAGAGAGAGAGAGAGAGAGAGAGAGAGAGAGAGAGAGAGAGAGAGAGAGAGAGAGAGAGAGAGAGAAAGAGAGAGAGAGAGAGAGAGAGAGAGAGAGAGAGAGAGAGAGAGAGAGAGAGACCAGGAATGAATGGAGACAGAGATGGAAAGTGATGGACGGGTGGTGATTGAAGATATATTATGGAGGAACGGACCCAGGGCCAGTGAGACAGTAGGCAGGCCGATGAGTTACCAGGCATAGCTAGTATCTCACAAGGCTTTATGGTCCATTCCAGGGAGATAGTAAGGACAAGAAATATAATAAGGCATAGTAAATGAGAGAGAGAGAGAGAGAGAGAGAGAGAGAGAGAGAGAGAGAGAGAGAGAGAGAGAGAGAGAGAGAGAGAGAGAGAGAGAGAGAGAGAGAGAGAGAGAGAGAGAGAGAGAGAGAGAGAGAGAGAGAGAGAGAGAGAGAGAGAGAGAGAGAGAGAGAGAGAGAGAGAATAATAATATGGTGCTACATAATACATAATATACAGTATACGGTACCGGTATATTTGTTTTGCGATCTGAAGCCCAAACTCTAATATAAATAATATTTAATCAGGTACCGTACTGGCAGGTCGAAGCACGGGAAGTTGGCTTCACTGTTTGCCCTGAAAATACCTCCTTTAGTAAGGTACAGAGGCAACACAGGCGCAGGGAGGGAAGAAGCACGACCTTTCTTCGTTAGTTTATGTAGTAATAAGTAGAGACGACCGTGGAAGAAGAAAGGGCGTAGTAGGGAAAAGGACAAGAGGGATAGGGGTTGTGGGGAGGGGCAAGGTCAGAGAGAGGGGGTGGAGGTATTATGAAGGGGGACAAGTGAACCCACCCCCACCTCCAGTACACTCACCTCCTCCTGCCACGTTGCCACATCGTAGGACAAGTGAGAGACCCCGGGCCCGGACTGCTGAGGAAGGGACGGGTAGGGTAGGGAGGGGGAGGGGCCTGGCAGCGGACACCAACCTCTGCTGGCGTATAAGCGTATGCCACTCACACACCCTGAACCCCTTCACCACCCATGACGTCATTTTCATCATATTCTGGTTACCAATAAACTATTTACTTTAGCTTATAATCTGCCTCTAGTACTCTGCCGTGTGTGGGCCAACGGTTCTCTGCATACTCCCGTTTTCTTACGTTCTTGTGTTCAATAAAGCCTCTGAATAACCAAGGTCCTCCTTACACTGCATAAACTCGTCTAAATTCAGCCACAATACAAGGCAAAGAGGCATCATGGTGCAGAACGGGTTAAGTCTCTTTACCCCCACCCAAGAATAGAGGGGGAGGGACTGTTTCCACATCCCAATATTCAAACTTAGTAACAACACGTATTATGAAAAACATGTACTATATAATATTATATATATATATATATATATATATATATATATATATATATATATACTGTATATATACAGTATATAATTAACATACTGTAGTGTTTTAAACTCAGCATTACTAGGTTTAAGTCTGTCTACAAGATGACAGAACACGGTGATGAAGGCCTGCTTTAATCCTATTTGGTCCGAGGCCAGATCTTTTTTGATCCACATTGTTTAGCTCCATTAGTTTGGTTGATTTTAAAGATGCTTCACCCCATTAGTTTGGCGATTGTAAGACGCTTCACCCCATTCAGGTCTCGATGTTTTTCTGGGCGAACGATAGCAATAACGAACCTGTAATTTAGAAGAAACCGGCCTTCAGCTGAGACAATTTTCTACTGAAAAATTTACACATTTTTATTGAAAGGAGGTCCAGTGTTAATGGATATAAATAAACGATACAGTTAAAATAAATGGTCAGTATATGCAACGTCGCAATTGTGGCGGAAGTTACTTATCTTTAACGTGTACACCCATGTATTGCATAACGCTTATATCTATGTCATTGGCCTGATTAAACTATATACGACAAGCTGTCAATAAAGTGCTTCTCCAACTATGGTGTTTATCTATTTCCACACCATGGCTTGGATAAGCTGACTAGTTATAAGTTACGACATGGTGAGCTCAGGGTGAGCTATAACACTTACCGCATGTCGTAACAACTTATCGCCTGCTACGTCATTACTTGTCCATACTCAGACTACGTGGTGAGATATAAACAATCTTATGCCATTAATTTAACAGTGTGTTGCTTTCTCACCATTCTCAGAAATATTAGGCAATAGTAGTTACAATGCCCAGATAACGTGTATTAAGTATTATGGAGCGCGAGTTACTGTATGCCGTAGGCTGAACCGATACTAACGATATTAGTATCCCAAATCAATGTTTTGGAACTGCATTGAATACTAGCCTATAGACTATTCAAAGTAAGTAGGCCAACAATCTTGAACGTGAACCTCTATAACTCACAAACGATTAGAGTAATCAAGCTAATATTTCTACTATTTGGGAAAGGTCAGCCCGGGAATAAGTGTGGAAATGTACAGCTCATTTGCTCAAGCCCTTTTTGAGTTACAGAGGTTAGGATTCACGATTTCTGGACTACCTATTTGGAACAGGGTATAGGAGACATAATGAGAAAAAGCTGTCAATCTGTCCAAGATCAATAATAGTACTCTTGGTCTTGAATGTGTCATCCACAAAGTACAGATAACTTGTCGCCGTGTGTCTGCTAGTATGGTGTTAGCAATATATCTAAACAAAAAATGATGAACAGACTTTGACGATAATTGGCCAGTAGCCTACCTTTATGTGGTACACTTGCTGAAATATATTTTTGGTTAAGAAACGATACGTCCCTTTACGTAGTGGAGTCCCACAGGAATCTGTTTTAGGCCCCTTGATGTTCATGATATATATATATATATATATATTAACGACCTGATGTAGGAATAACTAGCAAAATCAGTACATTTGCAGATGACAATAAAATAGGAAGAGTGATAAATTCTGATCATGACATTCAGGTTCTCCAAAGAGATCTAGATACACTACATGAATGAGCAATAAATTGGCAGATGAAATACAATGTAGATAAGTACAGTGTAGTAAAATTTGGGAAATCGATAAAAAATGCAGGATATAAATTAGATAACGTGGATATAAGAAACTCAGATAATTTATATCTAGAAGTGTGAGTAATAGAACAGCAGACGTAATCTTAAAACTTGATCTAGTGTTGGTGAGGCCATATATGGACTACGCTGTTCAATTTTGGTGTCCCTATTACAGAATGGACATAGATTCCTTGGAAAGAGTACAACGAAGAATTACAAAAATTATCCATAATATTAGAAATCGTCTATATGAAGAAAGGTTGAAGAAATATTCGTTAGAGATACGCGAGTTAGAGGGGATATGATAGCGGTGATCAAGTGAGTTAGTGGGATCAATAAAGGATACATGAAAGATGTACTGAAGCTCAGTGATAGCGAAAGAACTCAAACAACTGGTTTCAAATTAGATACATTTCGTTTCAGAAGATATAGGAAAATATTTGTTTGGTAGAGTTTTGGGTATGTGGAATAGGCTACCGAGTGCTATAGTAGAATCAAGAACGATAGAGAGCTTCAACATAAAATTAGATAGGCATATGGACGAGATGGGTTGGGTGTGAAAGGGATCTGCTGTGTGTGGGCCAATCAGTTCTCTGCAGACTCCCGTTTTCTTATATTCTTATGTAAACGCAGACTGGTGAAACATGTGTAGTAATGACCTTAGAATTTATTAGTTGCCGTTCTTTAAATGCATAGCTATCCACCGCGCCCTGTAAATTATACACGTGTATTTAAAAGTGATGGGTATCATCGGTAATTTGAACGAATTATATATTAAGGCAAATACCATGTACATCTTGCAAATACCATGTACATCTTGCAAATACCATGTACTGTACATCATTTAAGCTTACGTATATTACTATTTCACAGAAAACTACCATAGTGCAAGGCTATACATAACATCGACAATATATATACCGGTATGGTAAAACAATATTTACGTAACTATATATAGGCCTATTTCAATTATATTTACAAAATATATTAGCTCCTTCCATAAGCCTATTATCACTATGTAAATACAGAGTAGGCTAAATAGGATAATCATTTAATGATAATCCCTTGTCATATTAGTCACGCATTCTTGCAGTATATTATTATTACTACTACTAATAATAATCATCATCATAACAACAACAATACTACTACTACTACTACTACTTTTTTTTTTTTTTTTTTTTTTTTACTACTACTACTACTACTAACAATAATACTAAATAATAATACTAAATAATAATAATCATAATATAATGAACGTATCAAGTGGATACTTGCTATGGAACGGGCAGATGCCTGAAATCTCGTCCTGACTCCTGGATGATCCCCAGGAGTGGAGTTGGAGGGTGAATGCGGCTACGGGCTGTCACGGCGTATGCCCATAATGATTAATTGATTGGATCATACAATTCCAAAGCCTCGCGGAAACTAATGTCCCAATTTCCAAGTCTCGGTGATCCTTTAACTAAACTATTGACATGCCCAATTTACACCATACCCTGATAAAATGTTTGATAAAGAGCCTCGAATATGTTTTTTTGTTTTATATATACATTACTATTATTGAATTACATTTTTAAACAAACACCCATCAACTCACAAACCCACTGAACATTTTATTTTGACAGGGAATAAACACTACATTTTTTTCCTATACTGTACTTGGCCATCTACAGTACACCACTTCTGTATACTTAAGGGGGCCCACCTCGTTTTTTTGTCCTTTCTCTCCCTCTCTCTTTGGCTTGTATCCATTCAGGCTACTGTACTG
>CM064484.1:28122857-28159102 GCA_032716605.1 Paralithodes platypus | reverse complement strand
GATCGTCTTTTTAGTTTTCTTCTTGCTATATCTAGGCGATTTTGTGCAGATTAAGAAGGATCTGTGGTAGTAAAAAGGGTTAAGTTAGAAGCCTGTGAATTGCTGGAGACCCTTTATAACTGACTAAAATCGTCTAATAGTAGCCAGAATAAAGTTAGAAGTATGGCACCGGTAAAGAAGGGGTTAAGGAACATCACGAAACCTCCTCTGACACTACCATCACCATCATATTCCCCTCCATACACTATTACACATGCCAGTACACCATAACCACACTTGACCCTACTACCCCTCTTCATACACTTACTACCAGACAACGTTCCTACTCTCATGACTTCACCCCAAGCTCACCACCCTGCCACCACGCTACTTCACCACCCCCTCGACTCCATCACCATCACACCACACCACATTTATAAACATCATCATCACTCTTCACCATCTTCCCCTCCTTACACATACCTGTACACTTTACCCCTTGACACCATTATCACACTACCCTACTAGCCCTCTTCATTCACTTACTACCAGACATGTTCCTTCTATCATATCTTCACCACAAGCTCACCACCCTGCCACCTACATAATCACACTTCACCGAACTTCTACATAGGACACAGGGGGCTGGCAGATGAGAGACTTCAAAACCTGTCTTAAGGGGAGATGGGTCGTTTTTATTTGTTCAATTATCTATCTGTTTATTAGTTTCCTCCCTAGACCTCCATCAAGCTTAAAAAACATCCGCCCAAGGCCCTCCTTCAAGATATATTTGTACATTTTTCGATAGAAAAATGTCGCGGCCGAAGGCCGGTTTCTCTTAAATTACAGGCTTGCTATCGCTCGCCAGGAAAAAATCGACACCTAAATGACACGAAAAGTCTTAATATTGACAAATAAATGGGGCGAAGGGTCTTACAATCGCCAAACTAATGGGCCAAACGTCTTAAAATCTGAAAACGAATAGGACTAAACATGAAGAAGAAGGGGGACCAGAAAAAATGGCCCATCCCCCCTTTCAAACCGAGTCTCTTCTTTTAGCCCTTACGTTTGAATATGAACAGTTAGAATTATGCTTTACAGGTATTATGACAGTTATTATGACAGTTATTATTGTACCTGTGGAAATTAAATCATGGTCAAAACAATGGTGATTCATGTTATATATATTTCCTGTATTCCTTCTCACGTTCATTCCAGTCTTATAAAACCAAATTGACACACCGGGACATACCACCCTTTCCTCTTCAACCACATACTCTAACCACACCTTTACTTCCTCTTGCCACCCCCTCCACCATTAAGGGGAGGTATTTACTTTGTTCCCTAGACCTCCATCAAGCTTAAAATGATACCCCCTTGAGTCCCTTTCAAGATAAATGTGTACATTTTTCGGTAGAAAAATTTCCCGGCCATAGGCCGGTTCCTCTTAAATTACAGGCTCGCTATCGCTCGCCAGGATAAAATCGACACCTGAATGGCACGAAAGGTCTTAATATGGGGTGAAAGTTCTTAAAATCGCTAAATTAATGGGGCGAACGTTTTATAATATCAAAAGCAATGGGGCTAAACATGAGGGAGAAAGGGGTCAAGAAAAAAATCCCTCAAGTGGAGATCTCCCCTTAACCTATATGATACCCACACCCTTACTTTCTTCCCACATTTCCTTTCCACATTTCCCTATCTATGTTAACTCCCTCTCCTCTCCCTTTGTACTCCCCACCCCTCTAGTTAACTCCCCTTCTACCCACTCATACAATCTCCCTTAATGCTCTCTTCACTCCCCCCCTCCATCCCTCCATGTACTCCCCACCCCTACTCTTCACTTCCCCACATCCACCCAGCTACCCCTATCCGACCCACTCCTCTACCCACCTGTACTCCCCCACACTGTTAAAAATCAAGAGTATATTAAAGGTATGACAAAGATATATCAAACAATTGAATTTATTGATCGGGATTTTCTTTTTATCCATATATAAGATGAGTTTATCAATGCCAGCATACCATTATTTACCCTTATTATTATTTACCCTTTTCATACCCATTATTGTTGACAGGGCGCACATCTCCTCTAGTACTCCCCACCCATCCACTTGACTAACCATCCACTCTCCCACCCATCCACTTGACTAACCATTCACTCTCCCACCCATCCACTTGACTAGCCATCCACTCCCTCACCCATCCACTTGACTAACCATCCACTCTCCCACCCATCCACTTGACTAACCATCCACTCCCACCCATCCACTTGACTAACCATCCACTCTCCCACCCATCCACTTGACTAGCCATCCACTCCCTCACCCATCTACTTGACTCGCCATCCACTCCCCCACCCTCCCACCCACTCCCCCACCCTTCCACCCACTCACCTTTTCCGACAAGTCCCTTTTTGTCTAACCCCTCCCTCCACCCCCTCCATCACCGTTCTGACTCACACTCCTCCACCTGGGTACTCCACCATCCATCCTGTCTTAGTTACCTTGCACTCATAATATGCTCATAATAATCATAGAACAGTTCATCTCTTGTTATTATTAGTATTATTAGTATTATTATTTATTAATAATAATTAAGCATTTCTTGTCATAGTATACTCATTATAACTAGCTTCATACAGACTTGATCCTTCTTATTGTTTTGTGTATTGACATGGGCATGCGAGCTTCCGTGTGTGTGTTTGTCAGAGTGGAATTATGTCGTTCCGCAACATTTTCCATCATGTCGATTTTATGTGCATGATGCATGCAAGGTGGAGTGTGTGACCTACCCTTTCAGTATTCGTGAACGCTTTTTCACTTTATTCTAGTTAAGGGAGCCCACCTCGCTTTTTTGTCTCTTTCTCTCCCTCTCTCTTTGGCTTGTATCCATTCGGCCCCATTCAGCCTACTGCTTTAAGACGTTTACCCTATCCAGGTGTCAATATTTTCCTGGCGAGCAGTAGCGAGCCAGTATATATATATATATATATATATATATATATATATATATATATATATATATATTATATATATATATATATATATATATATATATATATATATATATATATATATATATATATTTTTTTTTTTTTTTGACAGCAAGCTAAATTTGTAAATTTTTCGATAAAAAATGTCTCCGGCGAAGCTGGATTTCCCCATACAATGCTGAAATCGACACCTGTATGGGGATAAACGTCTTTAAACAGTTGGCCGATTGGGGCCGAATGGATACAAGCCAGGGATAGAGAGAAAAGGAGAAAAAAAGACCGGTGACCCCCCTTAATATTAGACGATTTTATTCAGGTTTGGAAAACCCTCAAGAAATCAAATGGGTAAAGTCTATATTAATTAACCCACAATGTCCCACAATGTCCCACAATGTCCCACAATGTCCCAATAAGCTGAATAAAATTGTCTACTAATAGCAAGAATAACGGGGGAAATTTTTTGAAAGAGTTAATCTTGCTAAGTTCTCTTTGATCATTTCTCATTTTTCTTCATTGTTTTTTTTTTTTTTTTCTTTTTTTTTTTTTTTATAATTATGTTTCTGCTTTCCAGTTTCATTTAGTTTTCAGCGGACTTTCCCCTGCCCCTTTCTCTGCACTCACCGTAATTGCTCTGAAATGTGACACTCGAGGTAATGGATTAAACTGCTACATTTTATACACACTTTTAATAGTATTGTGTATAAACCTTAAAATGACTGATTGTTATGATGGTTGTGCGGTTGTCTTTTTGATAGCGTATTATTAATTCATTACCGTATATCAATTATCTATTTGTAATGTGTTGTATTGCGTTGTTTATGTGGTGTGTGTGTGTGTGTGTGTGTGTGTGTGTGTGTGTGTGTGTGTGTGTTTTAAGTAATTCGTGTCTTGGTGTTCTTTCTGTAATTGTGCACTTGCTGCTGTGTATTTTTTCGTCTTGTGTTGTATGTATTTTAATGTCCATACATGAACATTAATCTTAGTGGAGGGAATAGTACACACCAGTATAGATAGATATATAACATTTATTGGCACGCACATAGGCAAGACTCGACATAGCTATAGCCTTTATTAATGCCGCACAAACTGGGTAACTTTATATCAGCAATTAGTTGTCGGGGTTTAGGGGGCGACTTGGAGGCATTACAGTGCCAAGTTTACTGTGCCACCTGCCGTCTTGTGTATGTAATTAATGGTCGGTGTGTGTGTGTGTGTGTGTGTGTGTGTGTGTGTGTGTGTGTGTGTGAGAGAGAGAGAGAGAGAGTGAGTGAGTGAGTGAGTGAGAGTGCGCGTTTGTCTATGAACTTTGTGTGTGTGTGTCGAAGGTATCATGTGTTGAGCATGTGTGTGTTTATGTTATGTTATGGCTGTGTATGAATTGTGTTTTTCTTAGCATTATTATGTGCCGGTGTGTGTGTTTATATGTATTATTTGTTGGTTGCTTGTGTTATGTATATCAGAGTGTGTGTGTATGTGTTGGGTGTAGGGTTGGGGTTGTATTTATGATGTGACTTAAGAGGTCTTGCAGTGCCAAGTTTACGGTGCCACCTGCCGTCTTGTTACTGTAATTAAATGGTGTGTGTGTGTGTGTGTGTGTGTGTGTGTGTGTGTGTGTGTGTGTGTGTGTGTGTGTGTGTGTGTGTGTGTGTGTGTGTGTGTGGGTTGTGTGTGTGTGTGTGTGTGTGTGTGTGTGTGTGTGTGTGTGTGTGTGTGTGTGTGTGTGTGTGTGTACACAAGCGGTGGTGTGTTTAAAGGTACAAAATTCACGGAATATGTACGTTTGCAGGTACATGAGGTTTAGGGCGACAGTTTAAGTGTACACACCTCTTTAAAATACGTTGAAATGGTGTGTTTTCGGTTAGGTTAGGTAGGTTAGGTTAAGTTTTATATAGATAGTTTTATTTGGGTTTAAAAATCGAAAAATGTACTCGTAAGCATGCACAAATAACGTGTGTACCGATAAACACACCACCGCTTGGGTGTGTGTGTGAATTTCAGAGAGAGAGAGAGAGAGAGAATGTGTGTGTGTGTGTGTTTGTAGTTGACGGCCTACTGTAGTTGCAATAACTTCTTTAAGATGGAGTCTGGCGTTGACACTTGTTAATGTGTATGCATATTTTGTTTGATTAGTTTGGTCAAATCTAACAGTGCATACTTAAGTATATCACAAAGTTGATGATTTTAATTTTAACGTAATAAATGTTCCTTTCCCTATTAGTAATATCGATAGTAAGATAACTTATAATTGTTTTTATTCCCAGTTAATAAGATTTTGTAAAATTTGCACTAAAGTAGATGATTTTGGGGCTAGAGGTAGGTTACTATACAGACTCTTAGACAGAGGTTATGAGGCAAGTAAATTGTTACATAAATTTAATATTTTTAGGGTCAATTATTGTGACTATTCTAAAATTTGACATAAATAATTTTAATCAAGCATTTTTAACGTGAAGTTTCTTGTATAACCTCTGCTTACTTTGTGTCTGTTTGTATTTATTGTTTATCTTTTTCTATTATTAATATTGATGATGATTTTTTTAACTGATTGTTCTTGTTAAAAGAGTACTCTTTGTTATAAATCTGTTGTTACTATTTCATATTTCGTAATTATTTGTCTTTATATTATCTATTCATTGTCGATAGTATCAATTGCTTACTTTTGCGATTTCCTTAGTTTATTTGTACGATAAATGTAGGTTATTTGTAGGGTAGTTATTGATAGGGGTCACTTGAGGCATGCTATGCTTACAGGTACCTACCCGATAGCACTATCGTTAGTGAGTGCTATATATGTATTTTTGTATTATTATATATATCTTATTAATTTTTATTTTGTACTATTGTTATTGTCTTGTCAAGTTGCAAATTTGATTTTAATATAAAATGTTAACACTAATTATAGTTTCTTTTATTCATGCAGAGTTTAGTAATATTTGCCAGAACGTCTCGGACTTCCCAAATTGACTAATTCCCTGAACGTGACGATAGTGCGTTGTTATGTGTGCGATTAGTTTGCTTGGGAACCAGATTAACTTGCTCGTGTAGTTATGTACACCGTATGTGGTGGATTGTGTTCTTTCATTTCATAAATGTTATTTTAGTAAGCGTTGTTTCCATATAGCGATGGGGCTACCCCCATAATGGGGATTGGGCCTGAGCATATAGATAGTTTTGACTTTATATTGTCTTTGTCCCAGTTTTGGTTTGACTTTGTTTGCAAGTTTTACATCTATACATAAAATATAATTTTAATATATTTTGTTTTATTTAAATGCGTGTGTGAGTAGTATGTCTATAAAATAATTGAATTTGTTTCTTCCTCAATTGTTATTGTGTATTATTTTATTCTAGTTTAATATTTGTTTGTATTTAGTATATTGAATGAATTGCCCACATATTAAACTCCGCTTTCATAATTTCCATGCTTCTCTTTGTCTTGAATATTATACAATTGCATTAAATACTCAATAAGAATTTTAGCTTTAGTCCATATATGAGAGAGAGAGAGAGAGAGAGAGAGAGAGAGAGAGAGAGAGAGAGAGAGAGAGAGAGAGAGAGAGAGAGAGAGAGAGAGAGAGAGAGAGAGAGAGAGAGAGAGAGAGAGAGAGAGAGAGAGAGAGAGAGAGAGAGAGAGAGAGAGCAGTAAGTGGAGTGTGTGATGTAATTGTGAATATGATAGTACTGCATGCATACAATTCCGTGCCCTTGGTGTGCGTAGTGTTTTGTCATGTCCTGGTTCCGTGTTATAGGGCTGCATGTCGTGTGTGTGTGTGTGTGTGTGTAGGTGTAGGTGTAGGTGTGTGTGTAGGTGTGTGTAGGTGTATGTGTAGGTGTGTGTGTGTGTGTGTGTGTAGGTGTGTGTGTGTGTGTGTGTGTAGGTGTGGGTGTGTGTGTGTGTGTGTGTAGGTGTAGATTCGTGTAGCCTATGATGTAATGGTGTATATGGAAGTCTAGTGCGTGCATATATGTCTTGTGAACTTGGCAGATGCTGTATTGGCATGTCTTATGGCGTATAATGTCATCATACCATTCCTTATCGAGAGAGAGAGAGAGAGAGAGTGTGTGTGTGTGTGTGTGTGTGTGTGTGTGTATTGTAAAGCTTATACATTAACTTCCTGTCATTGGTGTACATTGTTTTGTCATTCCATGTAACGTGTTATGACGTTTTTTAGTGAGAGGGAGAAGAGATAATAATATTAATAGTAGTAGTAGTAGTAGTAGTAGTATTAGTATTAACCGTAGTATTCTGTGTACTAAGTTTTTTGTTATGGAATTGTGTATGTGCTGGTGAACAATGTGCATAACTTGTCGCGCCTTGTATGTAGGGAGAGATTTATAAAACAAAATAAAGAGTGAATAATATGTCTTGTAGAATGTGAAGTAAAGTGCATTCATAAAATTCTGGTGTCTTTGGTATACCGGTATAATTATTTTACGTTACGTTTGTTCTGCGTTATGTTTGATAGTGTGTTGTGTCATGTTGAAGTATGTATGGAGAGTTGGATAGTGTGTTGTGTCATGTTGAAGTATGTATGGAGAGTTGGATAGTGTGTTGTGTCATGTTGAAGTATGTATGGAGAGTTGGATAGTGTGTTGTGTCATGTTGAAGTATGTATGGAGAGTTGGATAGTGTGTTGTGTCATGTTGAAGTATGTATGGAGAGTTGGATAGTGTGTTGTCATGTTGAAGTATGTATGGAGAGTTGGATATAGAGAGATACAGTAGATACATTTACCATTGCCAGTGCGTTTTGCCATGTTGAAGTATTTAGTGAGAGATAAATATACTTAGATACATTAAATAGAATAATACATTTAGCATTGCCAGTGTGTTTACGTTGATGTATGTAGGGAGAGTTAGATATAGATAGTTATATAATTATAGTTAGATATAGATAGTTAATAATACATGTGTGTAGCCTGTGAAATAGTGTATGCATAAATTCGCCTGTCCTTGATATGCATTGATTAGCATTGACAGTTTGCATGTGGTGTGTAGAAGGCATATCATAAAGTATAGTCGGTTTATGTTTGGATGACGGTAAATTGGCATGCATCATATGACATCTTGGTATTAGTATGATGCAGATACAGTACTACATCTTGGTATTAGTATGATGCAGATACAGTACTACATCTTGGTATTAGTATGATGCAGATACAGTACTTTCTCATTTTCCCATCAAGTACCGATAAATCAGCTGCCAAGGGATTCAGTTTACCGCCAGCTGACATAAAAGACACTATAGTAATAAAAGTGTGTACCCTATTAAGGGGAGGTATTTAGTTTGTTCCCTACGTTTTCATCAAGCTTAAAATTACACCCCCTAGACCCCCTTTCAAGATAAATTTGTACATTTTTCGGTAGAAAAATGTCCCGGCCGGAGGCCGGTTGCTCTTAAATTACAGGCTCGCTATCGCTCGCCAGAAAAAAATCGACACCTAAATGACACGAAAGGTCTTAAAAGTGACAAATGGGGTGAAAGTTTTTAAAATAGCCAAACTAATGGGGAGAACGTCTTAAAATCTCAAAAGCAATGGGGCTAAACATGAGGGAGAAGGGGGTAAAGAAAAAAAAATCCCTCAAGTGGAAATCTCCCCTTAAGTCGAGGGTATTCACAAACTACTGCCCTTGATGTAGTGTTTTGTTATTGCCTGTACAACATGTGAGGATACAGTGTATAGTACCGTACTAGGTTGATATAGGGAAAACGAATATTTAACGTGTCAAGTGTGATGTAGGCTAAACACATTTTTCATATATTGTTTTATGAGCCGGTGGGTCGTGTGATGTTGGAGTAAACAGTTGGTTAGATACACTGTAGATACATTGAAGAACACTATGGAAATGCACCTGTGAAGTGAGTGATCATGCATGCAATATCCAGTCCTCGATATAGGCTGTTTGATCATTCTGTGCGAGTTGTTTGAAGTGGCAGTATGTATTGAGAGTTATAGAGATAGATAATATAAAGAGAGACATAATGAAACTGTGATACATTTGTGTAGCCCGTATAATAGAATTTAATAATAAACTCTTGTCTCCTTGAAATGTATTGTATTATCATGGTGTGTATCGTTTGATTTGACAGTATGTGTTGAAGTGTAGATAATCGATGTATAATATCAATAATACGGCAATACATCCTTGTAGCTTGTATGCTAGAGTGTAACATTAAACTTTGGTGCTTATGAAATATATCGTGTTATGCTATGTGTGCCATGTGATGCTACGTGTTGCTAAGGTGGCTGCCATGTCAGCAATGTGGGGGTGGTCAGGGTCAAACAAGGAGAGTGAGTGAGTTGATTCGTGATGTAATTGTGCACATGCTAAAAATAATGTGTACAAATATGCTATGCCCTTGGCGTTTGTTGTTTTGTCATTTCCTGCACAGGTATGTATGTATGTATCGTGTGTGTGTCTATCGTGTGTGTGAGAGAGAGAGAGAGAGAGAGAGAGAATTTATTCGTGATGTAATTTGTTTGCACATGCTACACATAATGTGTACAAATATGCTATGCCCTTGGCGTTTGTTGTTTTGTCATTTCCTGCACAGGTATGTATGTATATATGTATCGAGAGAGAGAGAGAGAGCGAGCGCGCGCAGCCAGGAACACCACTCTTGACGTTAGCATAAGAGGGAGCCACACCCCCTTTTGTTTACATCCACACCTGACGAATCGCGGGTTTATCGGGATTCCCACGTGCTTGTGTTTTTGGTGGTATTGTGTATATGGGTTTCAGTGTCAGCGGAAGAATATCATGTCCCATAATTCATAAAGTTTCTTTGTCTTTTCTTTGTTGCTATATGCGTTTCAGTCGTTGATAGGGAAAATATATAATGGTGATAACAATAATGTACTGGTTATTTTGAATATAACTTTCAGAATTGCATTTTTGTTGTAGTATTTTGGTTTCATTCCTATTTTTATATATATTTCATGTACAGGAAATTTGTCTTGATTCCTTTGTTTGTTTTACATTTGTTTAGCATTACGGCCGACTTGCTAGCCTATATGGTTAAATTGGATACATATCATTGCCATAATGCCATTCACTTTTTTGTATGGCAGTGAATGACAGAACAATAATCATGGCCCATTTCTTTTTTATACGTCTTACTTTCGTAACTGCGCAGTTAATCTTCTTTGTGTTGATAAGCTTTTCAACATAATATACTTGTATCGATAGCGACGTTGTAAAGTTACCCGTTTGCTGTTGATATTAGGTAATGTTTCCTTGTTAATACTTACTTTTTTTTTGTTATTCTATCTTTTTAGAGAAGCTGGAGCGCTTTTGTTTGTTTCCTTGTTTCTTTTTCGCTTTCATAATCGCATATATAGTCCACGTTTTGTTTTCTTCCTTTGCTTGAATGTCATCTCCGTTCTTCTGTGTGTACTCTCATTTTGTTGGAGTCCCTTTTCTTTGTTCTTTTGTTTGTTATCTCTATTTATCTACTATTATTGCTTTGTTTTGTTTTTTCTTATACTCCCGTGATATGTTGGTGCCGTTCCTAATTTCCTGTTGTCTTGTTTTATCCATATTTTTGCTTACGCTCTCATGATATTTCGGTGACGTTTCTTTGTTCTAGTTTGTTTGTATTCATATGTTTGCTTACGTGTCCATTTTGTCTGGGTGATATTTCTATGTTCTTTGGTGTATAATTCATCTTCATTCTCATATATGGGTCGATTCTTTCTTTGTTATCGATGACGCGTATTTTGAGGGGCGCGTTTCTTTGTCTTCCCCTCTTATCATCTGTCCTAAATCACGGAAAGGAAGAGTTTTGGCCGCGTGTTCGGTTAGGGAAACACGATCCGGGGTACGTTTCTGTGTTCATTTCGTGTCTTTTCACCATATTCGTAGCGCACAAGTAGCCTATATGATAAATTTGTCGTTTTTTTTCTTTTATAGTATTTGGGGTACGTTTCTTTGTTCATATCGTGTCATTTTGCCATATGCGTAAATCGTAGCGCACAAGCCTATTTGATTATTTTGTCGCGTTTTTTTTTATAGTATATGGAGTACGTTTCTTTGTTCATATTGTGTCATTACGCCATATTCGTAGTGTAAAATGTTGCCTAAATAACAAGTTTTTCGTGTTGCTTACTATTTGGGAGCCATTTTTTTTGTTTGTTTCGTGTTCCTCTGCCATATTCGTATAGGATCATTGCCTTACGGTTGTGTGTGTTCACCTTGTGCTTGTTTCTTAGTTATTAATTCATTTATAAAAGGGTTAGTTTTTATAGCATGGATTTATATGGATACCATATTTATTTACATGGGAGAAGAATGGATAGTTTTCATAAGATGGATTTATATGGATACCTTACTCATTATGCATGGGGAGGGTGTGGTGGGTGTATGGAGGGGGCATACACATTTATAAGTAGGACAAAGTTGGGAAGTTCAGGATCTAGCGTGAGAGGAGGATTACAAAGACGAGGAAACAACAGCACATTCATTAATCCTGATGAGGCTGCTTGTACCTATTATACCTAGTCTATGTGAAAAGAAGGCTAGCACAGTATGAATGTTTGTGTGTGTGCTTATGGCAAATACGCTTTGTTGCATAATTGTTATGGTATATATGCCTATTTATGTATTTTATTTATTATTAGTTTTATTATTATTATTATTATTAATATTAGTATTATTTATATATTTATTTTTGTATTTATTTATTTTATAACTAACAAATTTCTTCTTTTTGGTCCCCAGGTAAGGTTGAGTGTGGAGGTTGCCAGGTACGCCAGGTAAGCCCAGGGTACGGCTACAAACACTCGGACTTACGTACACTAGGAGGTTTAACAGGGACTCCAAACATCTCTTTAACCCCTTCTTTACCGGAGCCGTCCTTTCAACTGTATTCTGGCTACTATTAGACGATTTTATTCAGTTTCAAAAGGGCCTCCAGCAATTAACAGGCTTCGAACTATTTCACGTAACCCTTTTTACTACCACAGATCCTTCTTGAACTGCAAACACATCTCTAAATATAGCTAGAATAAAATTAGAAAAACGTCGTCGGGACAGAAGGGGTTAACAGGTATTTGTATTTGATTCTGGTGGGGTAGGTTGTGAATTTAAGTTTCTGAATCCAGTTGTCTGAAATAATCTGAGTCAGTTTTGTTGTTAATACGAACAATAACATAATGTTTTACATAATTCATTTTCCGATCAAAAATTACCTGAATTTGCCTCTGTTTTGAAACCTTCCCTTCCTTTCTTTCCTCTATCCTTGTCCTGCCTTTCATCCATCTTTCCTAATTTACTTTTTCCATATCTTCATCCTTTCTTTCTCTGTTCTACCTTTGTTTTGTCTTCCTTTCATTTGTCCTTACTTACCATGCCTTCCTCCTTCCTTCCTTTCTTTCTTCAATCCTTGTTCCGCCTTTCTTCCATCTTGTCTTTACTTTTCCATGTCTTCCTCTCTCTACCTCCTCCCTCCCTTTCTTTATTTCTTCCTGCCTCCTCCCTCTCTTCCTTTATTCTGCATCCTCCCTCTCTTCCTTTATTCCTTCTTGCCCCCCTCCTCCCTCCTTCCTTTATTCCTTCCTTCATTTATTCCTTCCTAACCCTCTCCCCTCCCCCTTCCTTCCTATCTCACCTTCCATCCTTTCTTCCTTCCTGTCTGCCCCTCCCCTCCCCCTTCCTTCCTCACTGTCATTCTTCTTGGCATCATCATCGTACACTCCGCTCTCTTCCTCTCTCTTTGGACTGCAAGAGACGGAGAGCAGGAGGGCTCATGTTTGTTTATTTCAAAATCTTAATCATTATTATAAGCTTACTTGTACTTGTCTATATCACATTTTGTCTATTTCTAACCCTCAGCACGATGACGCCTTTTTACCTTTGATGCTGGCTGAAATAAGACGATTTTATGCAGTTTAAGGAGGACCTATGTTACTCATAGGGTTTATCGATATCGTATTTACTCCTTTGAGTTCTAAAGGTACATTAATAGCCAAGAAAATCGTCTAATGGTAACCAGAATAAGATGGAAATTACGTCATAGTACTGAAGGTGTAAATAACATGTAATGGTCAACATTTTTATTTCGGATGCTCATAAGATAATTTCCTACTCAAGAATTATCGTTAATTTATTGAGTTCATCGGCTGTGTTCTTTTGGTATATAGTGGTAAAATGACATCTTAATCATAGTTTGTATTTTGTGAAACTAAATACATGCATGTATATTTAGGTAGTGTTTATGTTTCTATAAATATATGTATAAATAAGGTAGTAAGTATATGCATGTTTATTATAGGTACTATTTTTGTTTCTAAAGGTTTGAAAATATTGTAATAATTGTGTAAGTTGGGCTGTTGAGTGGGTCCTCGTACCTACAGGGGGTGTACACAGAGAGGGTACCAAAGAGCGGAGAGGTGTATGGTCCAAGATATACAGTATGGTCCAAGATCTATACTACTCCATAAGTAGAGGTTAGATAGACAAGTATCACGCTTCTCAATATTTATGTCAAGCAGGTTTACATTATATTTGGCTCTGTAGTAATCTTGTTTGTAAGGATGTCAATTTAGGTTTTATGATGAGTAAATATCGTATCATAATTAAGGGAGCCCATCTTGCTTTTTTTCTCTTTCTCTCCATTTCATTTTGGCGTGCATCCATTCGGCCCCATTCAGCCTACTGTTTTAAGACGTTTACCCCCATCCAGGTGTCAATATTTTTTTGTTTTGACAGTAAGCTAAATTTGTACATTATTCGATAGAAAAATGTTTCCGGCGAAGCCGGATTTCTCCATACAATGCTGACTCGCTATCGCTCGCCAGGAAGAAATCGACACCTTGATGGGGATAAACGTCTTAAAACAGTTGGCTGAATGGGGCCGAATGGATACAAGCCAGGGAAAGAGAGAAAAGGAGAGCATGATATAAAAAGCCGGTCCCCCCCCCCTTAATCAATGTAAAAATAATGTCCTTATATATCGGTAGTATATAATTATATTTGTGTATCTGCATATTATATAAAGCTTAGGTAAGAATGAGTCAAAATCCTATCTTAAGGAGAGATTTCCACCTGAGGGATTTTTTTCTGGATCCCTTTCTATCTCATGTTTAGTCCCATTGCTTTTGATATTCTAAGACGTTCGCCCCATTAGTTTGGTGATTTTAAGAACTTTTGCCCCATGTATGTCAATTTTAAGACCTTTCGTGCCATTTAGGTGTCGAATTTATCCTGGCGAGCGATAGCGAGCTTGTAATTTAAGAGGAACCGGCCTTTGGCCGGGACATTTTTCTACCGAAAAATGTACAAATTTATCTTGAAAGGGAGTCTAGGGGGTATAATTTTAAGCTTGATGGAATTCTAGGGAACGAACTAAAATCCTCCCCTTAATAATTGTAAAAATAATATATTTTTTAATATCGTTAATATATAATTTTATATATACGTATATAAAGTCTAGGTAAGAATTTTGATGCTACCTGTTGAGTATTTCCTCGCACTTCCAGTGGGGTACAAAGAGAGAGGACAGAAGAAGAGGTGGGAGAGAAATGTGGACTCTTGACTTGAAATGCAGGTTAGGTAGAGACAGCTGTGCCTTTTGTCTCCTTCATTCACATTTAAAAAAAAAAAAAAAAAAAAAAAAATCACATAGGCATAGTTTTTAGTTCGTACATACTTATATAGGCCTACCTACTTGCATACTACATACATCCATGGATATACAGGCCATCACACATTCATACATACTGTACATATATATAGGGATATATATGGCTCTGCATATTTAGTTAAAGGGACAGTGGCTATTTTTTGGTCCATGTATATATTTATTCATATCTTTTTTAGTTTCCTCGCTAGACCTTCATCAAACTTTAAAAAAAAAAAAAATCCCTAGACTCCCCTTCGAGATAAATTTGTACATTTTTCAATAGAAAAATTTCTCGGCCGATGGCCGATTTCTCTTAGAATTATAGGCTCGCTATCGCTCGCCAGGAAATGATCGATACCTAAATGGTATGAACATTCTTGATATTGATATAGAAATGGGATGAAAGGTTTTAAAATCGATAAACTAATGGAGCGAATGTCTTAAAATCTGAAAACTAATAGGGCTAAACATGAGGGAGAAAGGGGTCCAAAAAAAACCCCGGACCTATCTCCCCTTAATATATTTAGATCGTGAATCCCAGTAATTTGTTCTTCGTGGCTCTAGCAGTTTACCAAAATTGTTCGTCAGAGTATCATAATATTGCCTCCAAAATGTATACAGAAATTCCTAGCCTAGATTGTAACGTCCTGGTTTTATCAGTGTTTGTAAAGACAACAACATTAAGAGAGTTGGACTATTTAATTAAGGGAGCCTACCTCGCTTTATTTTTCTTTCTCTCCCGCTCTCTTTGGCTTGTATCCATTCGGCCCCATTCAGCCTACTGTTTTAAGACGTTTACCCCCATCCAGGTGTCAACATTTTCCTGGCGAGCGGTAGCGAGCCAGCATATATATATATATTCTTGTTATGACAACAAGCTAAATTTGTAAATTTTTCGATAGAAAAATGTCTCCGGCGAAGCCGGATTTCTCCATACCATGCTGGCTCGCTATCGCTCGCCAGGAAGAAATTGACACCTGGATGGGGATAAACGTCTTAAAACAGTTGGCCGAATGGATACAAGCTTGGGAAAGAGAGAAAAGGAGAGAAAGATAAAAAGAAAGCCTGTGACCCCCCTTAAGGGAGCCCGCGTACCTACTTACAAAGGGGAGAAGGGTAGAGTACAAAGAGAGGACAGGAGGAGGAGAGAGAAGAGGACTAATATTTATACCACTCCAAAATGGTGGTTGAATAGGTAGATATATTTTCAAGTAAAGGAGGTTCTTTGTATATTTATTGTAGGTCATATAATTAGTCATGTCTTTTATGTCACCTGGTACGTATTGTCTACTGGTACGTATTGTCTTTTATGTCACCTGGTACGTATTGTCTTTTATGTCACCTGGTACGTATTGTCTACTCACACATTGTCTACTTCCTGTTTTATCTGTTTAGGCCTATCTGCGATTCATCGGTATTATTTATCATAATATAAGTTTGTATATACAATATACATATATGTTAAATATACATGCCTGCGTGAATAAACAACTTGCTGCATTCACACACACACAACTAGTATCTTTCTCACCTCATACCTAGTACATAATGTTGACCGGTCAAATAGCTCCTATGCAATCTATTATTTCAATCTGGAAAATCATCTGCCAACCTAGTACATAATATTGATCTCGTCAAACACCTCTTATAAGACCTCATGCTTTGGTCCGTATTATAAGATAATATATAAGTTAGAGTTAAGCTACAAACTGTTCCTCTGCAGATTTTCAGCCTACGGCTGCAATTATCAATAAACCGTTTATTATTATTATTATTATTATTATTATTATTATTATTATTATTATTATTATTTTACACACACACACACACACACACACATGCAGTGACAGACATTGAGATAATATAGAGAATATTGACCCCCGACCTTCGATAACTTGGTCAATCTCTCTCTCTCTCCCCCCCCCCCCCCCAACCACCACCACTCACTCTCTTGCATGCTCTCTCACTTTCACACTCTCTCTCTCTCTCACACACTCTCTCTCTCTCTCTCCTTCTCTCTCTCCCTCTCTCTCTCTCTCTCGCTCTCCCTCTCTCCCTCTCTCTCTCTCTCGCTCTCTCCCTCTCCCTCTCCCCCTCTCCCTCTCTCCCTCCCTCTCCCTCTCCCTCTCTCTCTCTCTCTCTCTCTCTCTCTCTCTCTCTCTCTCTCTCTCTCTCTCTCTCTCGCTCTCTCATTAAAAGACATTTTCATTGACATAGTTGTACCACTATATAAAAGTATTGTGAGGCCACATCTGGAGTATGCTGTGCAGTTTTGGTCTCCCTACTTAAAAAAGACATAGAGAAACTAGAATCCGTTCAGCGTAGAGCAACAAAGTTAATCCCTTCCCTTAGAAATAAGCCATACAATGAGAGATTAAGAGAACTCGACCTGTTTTCGCTTAAGAAACGGAGAATAAGGGGACAGCTGATAGAGTGTTTTAAGATACTAAAAGGCTTTAGTAACGTAAATTCTAATAATCTATTTAAGATAGCCAAAGAAGGTTCCACAAGAGGAAACAAATTAAACTAACAGGCAGGAAAGCGAACCTAGACATAACTAAAATTTCTTCACCCACAGTATTATTAATGAGTGGAATAAGCTCCCTAATGAAGTTATTGACAGTGACTCGATATACACATTTAAAAAAAGGTTAGACACATATCACAGAAAAGTTGGTCTGCAGTAGAAGCTGATCACTGATAAGAGAACCTGGCGGAAATGAAAACGTTTTCAGTTGGAAAAGGGAAAAAAATAAAAATAAAAAAAAGTGAAGGTGTGCATGCCTTTTCCTTTCCATTTCTAACTATACTATAAATTCCTTCAGGCGATTTCCAAGCCCTGCAAGGTTATTCACTTCTAACTATTTTCATGTACGGCATATTGCCGGAGGGAGCGGAGGGTGGGGAGAGAGCCTTCATTTTTGCTATCCTTTCCTTCCACTTTCTCTTAGGGTTGCTATCTCTATTAGGATTAAGTCCTGGTCACCTCGTAGGGATCGTAAGATCTGTGTGGCCAGTGTATCTATGTAAATCTATGTATCTATGTAAATCTCTCTCGCTCTCTCTCTTTGAACTCTTAGGTACGGTACAATCACGGTCAAAAATGGCGGCTTTGCTTCACAACTTTTTAACTTCAATTTTGCTCTCTTAATAATGTTCATCTATGATTCAAACAAAATACTCAGGAAAACTAAACGTCGTATGCCGCAGCTGAACAATATGTATAGTGTGTGAGTGTGTGTGTTTATATTATTGTATTATTTGTATGATAGGAACGCATGATTTCAGCACGATCACGTCTTTGTTTGACCTTTTATTCTGGCTAGCATTTGACAATTGTATGTAGTTAAGAAGGATTCTATGTTATTTAGATGGTTTATAGAGATTTTTAGTTACCCCTTTGAGTTCTATAGAGGCAGATTATTCGCCAAAGAAAATCGTCTAATGGTAACCAGAGTAAGACGAAAAATACGAAATACGTCATCATACTGAAGGGGTTACAGCTGTAGAGGTTGAATAATTCGACTTTCACATTTAAGGGAGCCCACCTCGCTTTTGTTTTTAATCTTTCTCTCCCTCTCTCTATGGCTTGTATCCATTCGTCCCCATTCAGCCTACTGTTTTAAGACGTTTACCCCCATCCAGGTGTCAATTTTTCCTGGCGAGCGGTAGCTAGCCAGCATATATATATTTTTGTTTTGACAGCAAGCTAAATTTGTACACTTTTCGATAGAAAAATGTTTCCGGCGAAGCCGGATTTTTCCTTTCAATGCGGGCTCGCTATCGCTCGCCAGGAAGAAATCGACGCCTGGATGGGGATAAACGTCTTAAAACAGTTGGCTGAATGGGGCCGAATGGATACAGCCAGAAAAGGAGAGCTAGATATTACAAGCCGGTAACCCCCCTTAACTGTCCAAGTCAAGGACAACAGATTAGTGTCGCCAATTCGTACGGTGAGAGTTCTTAGATGGGGTTCTGTGTTGGAGTTCTTAGATGGGGTTCTGTGTTGGAGTTATGTGATAAGTGGCGTGAAGTGGGTTACATATGCTTGTTGGCCTCATGCAAAAGCTTTAAGCGATCTATAGCCGGGTTTTTTTAATACTAGCGAGAAATTGAGTCACCCCCATCATAAGAGAGGAATTTAGTTTGCTCCCTAGACCTCCATCAAGCTTAAAAAAACACCCCAATGACCCCCTTTCAGATAAATGTGTACATTTTTGGGTAAGAAAATGTCCCGGCCGAAGGCCTGTTCCTCTTAAATTACAGGCTCGCTATCGCTCGCCAGGAAAGAAATAGACACCTAAACTGCATGAAAGGTCTTGATATTGGTAAAGTAATGTGACGAAAGGTCTTAAAATCGACACACTAATGGGGCAAACTTCTTAAAATATCAAAACTAATACTGTATGTATATACATGAGGGAGTAGGGAGTGGTGCAGACAAATGACATACGTACCCTTAACAGAAAAAGGCGTGCTAAGGTTGTTCAGATAACCCATGAGTTTTTGACTGCAACTGTACGGTAGAGCACTGGAGACTAAATGCCGGGCCTAATTTGAATGTATAATGTTACCTAGTGTGTGTGTGGGGGGGGGGGGGGGGGGATTTGGGGGGAGGTACTGTGGTGCTAGTAAGTCATGTCCCAGCTGTCGTTACGTTTGGATCGCTCTGTGCTGTATCAATGTCTGTCAGATGTTGAATAGGGTGGGTAAGTGTAGAAACATGTTTGTATATGTCACTCGAATTGAAGAAATCGTGTTTTAAGATATTGCGGATACCAATAATTGATCTACATAATTATGCTTGGTGCCGAGACATCACTTATTAGGCCGACTGTACAGAGATATCCTTCACAAATTGATAAAATCGTCTGATGGTAGCTAGAGTAATAGATAGAAAGTGGGGTTTTGCAGTATACAAGTACTTTTATCGAGATATGTATGTATGTGTTTATGTATGGAATCGATTAATTCGTGGCCACCCCCTTGGGGATCAAAGTGTCTGGCAATAGATAGTTGTGGCTAATAATTTATTTATTATATGGTCCTTTGTCATCAGTTCTCATTTAACCCTTGCTGTCAGACAATTTTATTCAGCTGAGGAAGGATCTGTCAAAGTTACAGGGTTCATAGAGATCACTGTTATCTCTTGATTGTTAAAGGTCCTTCCTAAGCTGGGTAAAACATTTGTGTAGTAACATTAATAAACGTGAGATACGGTCGTCTCACTGAAGGGGTTAAAATTATAATTAGTATTGTTTTTATTTTTTACCACCACACTATTTTTTAACCCTAGGAAATGGTCTCACAAATCGACAATAGTTTTTATTTAAATTTTTTTTTTTTTTTTTCGATTTAACCTCAACTAGGATAAGAGTTGTTCTTAAATCAATCTTTTGAAGGTAGCCAAAAGCGAGTCAATATGGGTTCACCTTCAGCCACCAGTTTTACATTTCGATTATTAAAATATTAAATAAAACGATCTAACTTCATTCCTTTGTTGTCGAATTATGTGATTATTTTTGTAAGGGGTGTTTTATTTTGGCTATGTTGTTTGTGGCATGTTTTCCTGTGTGTGTGTGTGTGTGTGTGTGTGTGTGTGTGTGTGTGTGTGTGTGTGTGTGTGTGTGTGTGTGTGTGTGTGTGTGTGTGTGTGTGTGTGTGTGTGTGTGTGTGTGTGTGTGTGTGTGTGTGTGTGTTGTGTGTGTGTGTGTGTGTTTGTTTTTGTGTGTGTCTGTGTACGTGTGTACTGTGTGTGTGTGTGTGTGTTTGTTTGTGTGTGTGTGTGTGTGGTGTATGTGTGTGTGGTGTATGTGTGTGTGTGGGGTGTGTGTGTGTGTGTGTGTGTTGTGTGTGTGTGTGTGTGTGTGTGTGTGTGTGTGTGTGTGTGTGTGTGTGTGTACTTACTCTAGTTGTATTGTATTGCGGGAGTGAGCATGCTCGTTATTTCCCGCCTCCTATATGTGTAGGTGTTATATGTAGCGTTGGAATGGCTGTGTGTGTAGTCTGTATTTTTAGCCAATTGGCGACATCGGAAACGAAGGCTTAGGGTGGATCTGTATGGTACCATTCTCACTATAGACGGTACCGTCTCGCCCGAAGGCTTAGGTAGCCATCAGCTTAGGTGAACCATATGATACCCATCTCGCCTTGTACCATTTTTGCCAACCCCAGATGGGACGTCACAACGTCGTCCACTTATTTCCAGGTACCTATTTACAGCTAGGTGAACTGAGGCTAACACATGAAAGGAGACAAACCCAATTTGTCTCCGCCCGGCCGGGGATTGAACCCCCGACCCCTCGTGTGTGAGACGAGAGCTCTACCTACTAGGCTACGGGCTGTGTGTGTGTGTGTGTGTGTGTGTGTGTGTGTGTGTGTGTGTGTGTGGTGTGTGTGTGGTGTGTGTGTGTGTGTGTGTGTGTGTGTGTGTGTGTGTGTGTGTGTGTGTGTGTGTGTGTGTGTGTGTGTGTGTGTGTGTGTGTGTGTGTGTGTGATGATTATTGCGTATGTCGAACCTATAATGCATGTTTTGGTTACTACTTTAGGAGTCTTCTCAGCCATGTAAGCATTCAGTTCATATGTTAACGCTCAAGTTCGTGTTAGAATAGTAATCAGTATCTATATGCCATGGTGGTTGGAGTAGGATTTGATGAGCATGTCAAGTGTCTTCCTTCCTCTGATGAAGTGATTTGGTTGGGCGAACTTGTTTTTGTGCGCTTGTTTCCAATCATTGATGGCTATTGCGCATGTTGATTTGTTTGTTTTTGCTGTTGTTCAGTCTGTTTATTGTGTTAAGAGTATTTTTTTCGGATCATTGTGTTTGTGATTGTGGGTCAGTTATTATTATTGCGCATGTCACTTTCTTTATGTTTATTGGATTATTACGTGTATTTTAAATCGCACAGTAAACTTGGTTATGCTAATTGAGGGCTTGTGATTTAATTGGTGTATATTTTGGAAGTCGACTGTCTAATTTAGAGCTGTCTTATTATAGTGTTTTGTGTTATGGTATGGGCTGGATGTGAGAGGGATCTGCCTTGTCTAGAGCAATTGCCCGTCTGCAGAATCCCGTTTTCTTATGTTCTTATGTTTGTTTATTGTGTGAAAGGGGTCTGAAGTTGTTATTTGTTCATTGATGCCTATTGTTCATATGTCCTTTTTTACGTTTCTGTATTGTATTTTTAGTGGGTGTGTTTGATTTGGGTTTGTCTTGCTATATGTTTGTCAAGGTTTTGGTCTAATTGGTGGTAATTTCGCTTGGCATGTGTAGCCTCGGATGCTTTTGTTTACTTTATTGTCGTAGTGACCCCCTCCCCCTCCCGTTTTGTTTTCTCGCTCTCTCTCTCTCTTTCTCTTGCTCACTCACTCACTCACTCACTATCTATCTATCTATCTATCTATCTATCTATCTATCTATCTACCTACCGTATGTATATTTTCTCCCCTTCTCTCTTCTCCACTCTCTCTCTCTCTCTCTCGTATTTTTCTCTGTTCGTTCCTCCGTTCTTTCTTTCTTTTCCCTGTAGCTTTCCTCCGACCTCCCTTCTTTGTCCTTGTTCCCTACACCCTTTGCTCTCTCTCTCTCTCTCTCTCTCTCTCTCTCTCTCTCTCTCTCTCTCTCTCTCTCTCTCTCTCTCTCTCTCTCTCTCTCTCTCTTATTAAATATGTTGCATATATTTCCATATTTCTGGTACCGTATATATTGTTCCGATTGTTATTGAATTTATACTATTGTATTTGTTTATCTTGGTTTGTGTTTTGTTGATTATTTGTTATTATTTTGTATTATTATTATTATTATTTGAGGATGGCTGTGTTATCGTAATGTGTAACAGAAATTCCCTTGATACCCCACAGGTGTGCCTCGCCAGACGAGTAGCAAGTGTGTGTGTGTGTAATAATAATATTAATAATACAAATAATAATAATGATAATAATAATAAACTTTATTTGTAATTGGCGGCTGGATGGGGCTGAAAATTAAAATGTGTACATACTAATTGATACATATATAAGACAATGTATATCGTACATAATACATGCAAAACAGATAATGATGAAACGTGCAAGAGAGTAATTAACACATTGGACATTTGATTTAATGTAAACGTTAGACTGCATCTTGTGCCACGCAATATAAGTATACTTTATATCCACTAGTACTGTACGTCGGTTGTTCTCATGGTTATATTATTTTTCCCTCAACGTGTTTATTTATGTGTATTTCTATTTTTTTCCAATGGTAAAGAAGATGGAGATACATTGATACACCTTAATATACTGTATATAAGTACAATTTGGACATTAGGACATGTTTATATGATAGATATGAGAGAGAGCAGGTTCGATGTCTGTATACTATGGTTATTATAAATAGCAGCGGCTGCGTGTTTTTGTATCTGTGTATATGTGTTGCTCCATTGATGCATGTGTAGGTAATGTTTGCGTGTATCTTGTGCGTTGCAGTGTTTGGTGTGTGTGTGTGTGTGTGTTGTGTACGTGCTTTCCCGTGTACGCATGTGTTCAATGTGTTGATAAAAGGGAGGCGTGTCGGGTTGGGTCTAGAGGAAAGAAGGGGGGGGGGGGAGAAGGGAGGGAGGAGAAGGTTAGGCAGGGGGGAGAAGGGTAGACAGGGGGGGGGGGGGGTATAGAGAGGAAGGGAGGGTGAGCGCTGGTAGGAAGAACACCACCACGAGTTGCCCATCACTGAAAAGAAAAACCAGCCACCCTCCCTAAAACTGAGCCCTAACTTCCCTTACCAAATCCTCCAGTACATCTCCGTCTCCAAATGTGGGTCTGCGGGAGGGGGTATATCGACGGTTCGCAGGTTAGGAGGACGAGTGTGTGAATCGATAAGTGTGTGTATGTGCGTGTGAGTGTGGCGGTGTCTGGCATGTGTGTGTGAGGACTGAGGAGGGAAGAGAGAGAGGGGGCAGCTTTAAACCTCTGTAGGGTGGTGGTACTTGTGTTTTTGAAGCACCATGTTGGTTACCTCACCCTGATTTTGAGTTACGTAACGTATGTTCGTTTGGAATTTGCAGTGAGTCCACTGACTGGATAGCAATGCATGTACGTGCATCGTTTACTAAATATCCCTGGTTAAGAAATTGTAAGGGTTTTACTTGTGAATTTAATTATATTTAATGTCTCATATTTCGAGTATTCTGGAACGTAAATATTATAAATGGTATGTCGTATATTTCATTCATGTATCTGTATCCTGTCATTGTATACTGTGTTGTCAATGTATGCTATAAGTCATAAGCCACCAATACGACATTCATCAACACCGGTATACAACATGGCAGCCAGACTACAGAGTTTGGCGTAGGTAGACAAAATGGTGTGGGAAAGTGCAGAAGTTGTAGCATCTCTCCCTAGAGATGGGTGGACTGTCTGTGAGCGCGCCTTAGTCGTAGTCTGGCCGTCTGTCTGGCAGGGCTGACTTGGGGGGGGGGGGTGAATAGGAAGCTGAGATAGCTGAGCTAGACGTCAAGGTAGTTGAGAGAGGGGGCGGCGGGGGGCTGTGAGGGTAAATAGGGAGGTGAGACACAGAACGCCACTCAAAAGTATTCATACCACTCTATACATTTTCCCTGGGATTGAAGTTTCACCCTTCTCTATCGAAGCCAATATAACAAGAACAATACATGAATCAGAATCAGAATCTTTATTCCATAAGGTATTTGTTTTTTCATCATACAATGACAGGTAGGGGGCGGGGTTGGTAGAGGGGTGAAGTTAGCTGAGGAAGCATAGGTCTTTATTGTAAACTAGGTAGTATGTGAGAAATGGGGGGTTGAATACGGCAAGATTGATGAGAGAGAGAGAGAGGGAGAAGGGGGCATGGTAGTAAATAGGGGAGCTTGGGTAGACTTGAGAAAGGAGGGTAGGGTGGTATAAAGAGAGGAAAGGACATCGGGTGGGGTAGGAGTGACTGGAGACGTGGGTTAAAAAAGGGTGGGAGTAAGGGTTGTTTAGAAAGAGAGAGAGATGGGGGGGGGGGTACACTTGTAGGCAGGAAGTAGACGACCATGGGATGATTGGGACAGAATAGGGAGTCGGGGGCAGGAGTGGGACTGGCCGGCTTCAAGGGTAGACACGACAGAGAGTAGAGAGCTTAAGGGGAGATTTCCAATTGAGAGATTGTTTTCTGGATACCTTTCTATCTCATGTTTAGCCCCATTGCTTTTGATATTCTAAGACGTTCGCCCCATTAGTTTGATGATTTTAAGAACTGTTGCCCCATTTCTGTCAATTTTAAGACCTTTCGTGCCATTTAGGTGTCGATTTTATCCTGGCGAGCGATAGCGACCCTGTAATTAAGAGGAACCGGCCTTTGGCCGGGAAATTTTTCTACCGAAAAAATTACAAATTTATCTTGAAAGGGGGTTTAGGGGGCGTAATTTTAAGCTTGATAGAATTCTAGGGAACGAACTAAAAACCTCCCCTTAAGAGAGGATAGAGCAAAAGGAGTAGGCAGGAGAGGAGATGAAAATAGGAGAACCATATTATGGCAAGCGTGAGTGGCAGGCTTAATGAGATATGAAAATAAAACCGAAAAATTAAAATAAGAATGCAATAAAGGGGAAATGGAGCACTTAAGTTACCAAGCAAACCTTTGACTAGAACAGAGGGATGTGAAGTAGTAGGCTTAAAACAATATGGAAGTAAAACCGCAACATGAAAATGAGTATCCAATAACGAGGACATACTGTAGAGCAGTTTAGTTACCAAGAAACAAAAATGCGACTAGAACAGCGGAAAGCGTATCTTTAAAAAGAAGCTATCAAAGGGGAAACTGAGACGGACATGTAGAGGCACTGGTGTGGAGGAGCTTAGGGAAGGTTACTATATAGGGGGAGGGGGAGGGAGGAGTGGGTTAGCTGGGAAGGGGTAATAGGGAGGGAGGGAGTATGTGCAGGGGTTGGTATGGGGGGGGGGGGGGATAGGGGGAGAGTCCAGGCTTGAGATATGATTGGAGGTAGGATAGGGAGGGGATGAGGGGGGAGGTATGCTGGTACGAAACTGGGAGGAGAAAAATCCATGACCTTCATTTCGTTCTTGTCCTTGTAGAATATACCAATATATATTGGTCTATCCAATTAGTACGTGATTACAATACCTATGGAAAATAAGTCGTTATGTTAATAAATGTATTTCCAAATTGTACTTTTTCGTAAATTTATGTAATAGGCTATATTCAGTATTCTAACTAGGCTACTCGTTTTGTGTGGATAGAAATATGATAATTTTTAATGGACTATTGCATAGCAATTGGCTAGTCTCCTTTAACTCCCCTACCCCATTTATGTATTACCGTACTTATTTCCTCCCAACCTTCATTTATTGTTGTTGCTTTTATGTGTATTCTTTGTGTCCTAACTTTCATTCTTTGTTTTTATGTATTAATTATTTCCTGATAACCCTCATTTGTTGTGTTGTGTATTCATTATTTCCCTCCTAACTCTCATGTATTGCTTTACCCTTAAAATGATTCCTTCCAATCTTCAAAACTGTCTTTGAAGAAGGCAATAAAAGCTCCAGTGCCGTTTCATCTCCCGTATCTTGTCACTGCCCTACCCCCTCTATTGATTACCCCTAACCTACACCAAGTTACCTTGCGGGGGGAGTGGTTTTGGTCGTTTATTTCATATATAATTTGTTTCCCTCCCTAGACCTCCACCAAACTTAAGACAAAAACATCCATTAGATTCCCCTTCTAGATTAATGTATACATTTGTCTAGGCAGAAGGCCGGATCTTTCAAAATTACAGGCTCACTATCGCTCGTCAGGAAAAAAATAGACACCTAAATAACACGAAAGATCTTAATATTGACAAAGAATCGGGGCGAAAGGTATTAAAATCGACAAACTAATGGGGCAAGCAATTTAAAATCTGAAAACTAATGGGGCTAAACATGAGGGAGAAGGGGGTCTAGAAAAACGAGCCATCTCCCCTTAAACACAGAGGCCTGGGGGGACAGACATAGCAAGAAGGAAGGAAAGGAGGAACACGGGGATGAGAGCATAGTCGTAGAGCAAAGAAGATGATCGAAGAGAAGGGAGATGAAGGAAAGTTTATGGAATAGTGAAACATTAAGGGGAGGTATTTAGTTTGTTCCCTAGACCTCCATCAAGCTTAAAATTACACCCCCTTTAGTCCCTTTCACGATAAATTTGTAAATTTTTCGGTAGAAAAATGTCCCGGCCGAAGGCCGGTTCCTCTTAAATTACAGGCTCGCTATCGCTCGCCAGGATTAAATCGACACCTGAATGGCATGAAAGGTCTTAATATGGGGTTCTTAAGTTCTTAAAATTGCTAAACTAATGGGGCAAACGTTTTATAGCACAAAAGCAATGGGGCTAAACATGAGGGAGAAAGGGGTCAAGAAAAAAATCCCTCAAGTGGAGATCTCCCCTTAAAGGAGCCGAGAAAATGTGACAAGGAGAAACAGGAGGAAAGGGAGAGTTGATGGAAATGGAAGAAGAAGTGAAAGTGGTTTGGGATAGGGGTTCTCAATCAGATGGTAATATTTAGTCGTACTTTGTTCTTACTTCTATTGAACGATATTTTTCAGCACAAAAAAGAACTGTGAATCAAAGGGTTAAATATGATGACGTCATTAACCCTTTGATTTCGAAGGGTCCTTCCATAACCAAATAGAACATATGAAGGTGGCTAGCATAAAACTTTAAACAAAAATATAGAAAATATGAAGGTGGCTAGAATAAAACTTTAAACAAAAATCCTTTGATTAACCCTCTCACATCCTTTTGACGCAGAGGTTGCCAGATTAGCAATAAGAAATAGATTACTCTCACTCTTATAATTACCTCTCCAAAATTAGTTTTCTGCCCACAGCTAACTCAAAGACAACTGCAGAGGTTGAAGTAAATAAACTAAAGGTTTATAATTATCCCTGACGGTAACAAATGCTTTAAAGTATCCCTAATAGGCTCAAAAATTGCGTCAGGATGTGAGAGGGTTAAGACGTTTAGTCGAGCAGAAGGGAAAGAAAGGAAAAAAGGTAAACACAAAGAGGTACGGTAAGAAAATATGATAAAGGAGGCGAAAAGTGGAGAGTAAGTTGTTGTAATGGAAGACAATAGAAGGGATGAGGGAGAAAGGGGTGCTGCAATATGAGAGTACAACGAACAGGCAACACAATAGAAGGGATGAGGGAGAAAGGGGTGCTGCAATATGAGAGTACAACGAACAGGTGACACAATAGAAGGGATGAGGGAGAAAAGGGTGCTGCAATATGAGAGTACAACGAACAGGCAACACAATAGAAGGGATGAGGGAGAAAGGGGTGCTGCAATATGAGAGTACAACGAACAGGAAACACAATAGAAGGGATGAGGGAGAAAGGGGTGCTGCAATATGAGAGTACAACGAACAGGTGATGGGCTGGTCTATCAGAGTGAGAACTGAGCGATCTCTGCCATACCCATAGCTTACTCTGACTGTTCCTTTAACTTATATATTTTCTAGATCTCAAGTGACGGCGTCTTTTCCGTGGATTGACCTCCCAATCTACCAAGATTGGAAGCCAAAGCGTCACATTTTTCCCTTGCCCCTCAACTTTCTCTTCATAATTGCTGAGGGGCACAGGGCCCTGGGTGGGGCTTTGGTTTCCCGGGCGTTTCCGCACCCTCCTCGGCTCCCCGCCATGGAGTGGCTTCGGTCACCCAGGCTTTATTGTGGTCGGCGGGGAGGGTTCTGTGGGGGCGCTCGGTTATGGCCTTGGCCTTGCTCGGGGCCTTGGGGCTGTTCGGCCAGGCAGCTTGGGGAAGAACAACAACAACAACGAACAGGGAACGCTTTGAGGGATCCGTAAAGGTGGTTGGATATCGGATAGGGGATAGCGATCTGGAATAGTATGGGATTTTAAATTTAAACCAAAACTAATTTAGAATGATAACAATAGGTGGAGGAGTACGAGATGCAAAGGGGGGGGGGTAGAGTGAGGGATAGTAAATAGAGGTCTAGGGTTTTATGTGATCTAAAATTAAACACAATTGAGATAGACTAGTAACAATAGATGGAGGATTACTAGACGCCAATGTTGTTGAGACTTGTTATAGTTTTGGATTGAGTGTGAGGGCGAATACAGGAAAGTGCAGGAATGTGCATGGTTTTGATTATCGAAGGAGGTGTCATACGAGCCCATTTTCCGGCAATTTTCTATGAGCAAGTATTCGTGCACTATTGTGAGGCTCTTTTTTGCACTGATCTCTAAAATAAATGGTAGGTAGATTATGTTAGGTAGTTTAATTCTTACGGAATACAACATTTGAAGCTGCCAGATTGTAATTGCCCATAAATATTGATAAAAAAGAAAATCGGTTGTGTGTCTCTTCCGTTACTAGGAACAGAAGGCAACTATAGAGCGAATCTTTAACTTTGCATATCAAATACTTTAGACTAAAATTAAGGGACCATAGTTTTTAGCCTGGGGGTGAATAATGTCTCGTTTGACATCCTGTTGTGATGTAAGGTTAAATGGCCGGGTGTGTTTGAATGGGTAGGTGAGAGGGTACCTCGGCTGGGCGGGATAGTTGAAGAGTCAGTCAGTCAGTCACACAAACACTTCTATTCGGCAATTTATTTTCGGCAACTCGGGTCTGGCAGAGAATTCCGCGGACTATATTTGCCTATTTTCAGTTTAGTTGCGGACACCCATGTTAGAAAGCCCCTGCAATGTTTAATATAAACACCTTTTGAGGAGGATTACTTATTGACAATGTTGCGCCTAGAGCTTCTATGCGAAACGTTGTCAATAAAATGATAAAGTTGCCGATCATCAAAAATGTACGGGAATAGCGCTCGTTTAACTTGTCTTTAAGGGGGGTGACCTGCTTTTGTTCTGTCCTTTTCTATCTTTCTCTGGCTTGTATCCATTTGGCCCCATTCAGCCTACTGTTTTAAGACGTTTATCCCCATCCAGGTGTAAAAAATTTACTGGTGAGCGGTAGTGAGCCAGCATATTTTTTATTTTTGTTTGACAGCAGGCTAAATTTGTACATTTTTCGATAGAAAAATGTCTCCGGCGAAGCCGGATTTCTTCATATAATGCTGGCTCGCTATCGCTCGCCAGGAAGAAATCGACACCTAGATGGGGATAAACGTCTTAAAATAGTTGGCTGAATGGGGCCGAATGGATACCTGCCAGAGAAAGCGAGAAAAGGACAGAAATAACAAAAAGCAGGTCACCCTCCTTTAAGCCCTTCAACACGATGACGGCAAATGTATCCAGTTTAAGAAGGACCTGTGTTATTCAGTGTGTTCTTGGTAATTGTGGTCTAGTAGCTAGACTAACGGTAAATTACATTAGGTGATAGGTTAAATTCTGAGGCTCTCAGAAACTGTTGCCTTAAGGGGGGTGACCTGCTTTTTTTTATTTCTGTCCTTGTCTATCTTTCTCTGGCTTGTATCCATTCGGCCCCATTCAGCCAACTATTTTAAGACGTTTATCCCCATCTAGGTGTCAATTTCTTCCTGGCGAGCGATAGCGACCCAGCATTATATGATGAAATCCGGCTTCGCCGGAGACATTTTTCTATCGAAAAATTACAAATTTAGCCTGCTGTCAAACAAAAATAAAAAATATGCTGGCTCGCTACCGCTCACCAGTAAAAAATTGACACCTGGATGGGGATAAACGTCTTAAAACAGTAGGCTGAATGGGGCCAAATGGATACAAGCCAGAGAAAGATAGAAAAGGACAGAACCAAAACAGGTCACCCCCCTTCAAGAGTTGCCAGTAAATGTGCTGGTGTGACTGTGCCTTTATTAACCCTATCTGTACCAGCGACGTCTGCAGGTATTTTATTCTAGCTATATTTAGACAATTGTAGGCAGCTTGGGAAGGATCTGTGGTAGCTAAAGGGGTTGATTGAGATAGTTCCAAGCCTCATCATTCCTAGAGATCCTTCCTAAACTGAATACAATTGATTCATAGTAGCCAGCAGAATGTGATAAGGATGTCGGCGGTACAGCAAGGGTTAAGGGAGCCCACCTCGCCTTTGTTTTCTCTTTCTCTCTCTCTCTCTCTCTTTGGCTTGTATCCATTTGGCCCCATTCAGCCTACTGTTTTAAGACGTTTACCCCCATCCAGGTGTCAATATTTTTCAGGCGAGCGGTAGCGAGCCAGCATATAGATAGTTTTGCTTTGACAGCAAGCTAAATTGGTAAAAAATTTATAGAAAAATGTCTCCGGCGAAGCCGGATTTCTCCATAAAATGCTGGCTCGCTATCGCTCGCCAGGAAGAAATCGACACCTGGATGGGATAAACGTCTTTAAACAGTTGGCTGAATGGGGCCGAATGGATACAAGCCAGGGAAAGAGAAAAAAAAGGAGAAAAAGATACAAAACATCCGGTGACCCGCCCTTAATGAATGTCAAACAAGGCCGTGATCAAAGGGCCGGAGGGAGTTATTACACAGATTACAGAGGCTTTGGTGGTTACTGAGAGATAGGTAGGCCTAAGTTGTTATAGGGTGGCTTGCTGATACATGGAAGGGAGAGAGGAGAGGAGAGGATGGAAGGAAGATGGTGGAGCTGTGAATGAGTAAAGGAGAGAGAGAGAGAGAGAGAGAGAGAGAGAGAGAGAGATAGGAGAGAGAGAGAGACGAGGAGAGAGAAGAGAGAGAGAGAGAGAGAGAGAGAAGAAGAGAGAGAGAGAGAGTAGAGCGAGAGAGAGAGAGAAGAGAGACAGGAGAGAAGAGAGAACAGAGAGAGAAGAGAGAGAGAGGAGAGAGAGAGAGAGAGAGAGAGAGGAGCGAGGAGAGGAGAGATGGTGAGAGCTGTGAGGAGTGAGGAGAGTTTTTGGGAGAGAGAGAGGATGGAAGGAAGATGGTGGAGCTGTGAATGAGTTAAGGGGAGTTTTGGGAGAGAGTGAGAGTGAGAGAGAGATAATAAAGGTGAGGTATGAAAGACTACACAGATGTACAGTAACGCCTAAAAGTCCGTTTCTGCCTCCTGTTTCTTCAACTTTATATCTAGTAAAGTGAAAATAAAATCTTAGCATATTTCAACAAAGCTTATATATGGAGGCTTTATTGTTTCATTATTATTACTATTAGTCTATTCGTATTATTAGTACCATTTGTCTATTTATTTATTTATTTAGAGGAGTGAAGCTGAGGAATTTGGACGACAAACAATGAAAATGAAACGGAGAACAAAACTCAGTGGTTGTTCAAAGAGAAAGAAATGGGAGATAAATTGGGGAATGAATGCTGAGAGAGAGAGAGAGAGAGAGAGAGAGAGAGAGAGAGAGAGGAGAGAGAAGAGAGGAGGAGAGAGATGAGAAGCGAGAGGGGGGGAGAGAGAGAGAGGGAGAGAGGAGGAACTTAGAGAGAGCGAAGGTGGAGATAGAGACGAGAGAGAGGCACGAGGAGAGAGCTAAGGTAAGTAGAGTATAGAGGAGAAGGAAAAGGGGGGGGGGGGGGGGGGGGGGGGGGGGGGGGGGGGGGGGGGGGGGGGGGAAAGAAAAAGAAGTGAGTAAGGAGGGAAGAAACTTTAGGGTGGGGGGAGGGTGCTTGAGAATGGGGCGTTGGGGTGTGCAAATAGCAAAGTAGGTGAAGGAGGAGGGAGGGAGGGAGGGAGAATGGGAGGAATGTTTGGGTTTGGAGGTGAATGACCCTGAGTGAAGGAATGAATGAATGTATGAATGGAAGCATGCAGATGAGTATGAATGAAGATGAATGAACGGAAGCACATAGATGAGTGGAGGAATGAAGGCAAATGAATGAAGTTGATTAACCCTTTGAGTACCAGCGACGTGTGTTGTATTTTATTCTAGATATATTTAGACGATGATAATATGCCGCTTAGGAAGGATCTGTGGTAGTTAATGGGTTGTTTGAGATAGTTTGAAGTCTTATTATTGCTAGAGATCCTTCCTAAGTTGAATGAAATCGTCAAGTAGTTACCAGAATATAACAGAAAGGACGTCACCGGTACAGTAGGGGTTAAGGGGAAGTATGGATAAAATAACAAATTAATGAATCAACGGTATTGTGACGGTGCATGGTTGGTGTCAAATACATTAAATGACTAGAGAGGCACTCGGGAACGCGCATTACCTTACTAACCCGCTAACTTCCCGCCATTGAACGAATATAAACTAGTCCAACCCCGCCCTCAGCAAAATCACTCTGGCGGAGGTTTGTGCTCTACCGTTGGCCTCCTATGTGAAATCACTTCTTCCTTGCCCTATCTGCCCACCAAATTTATGAATATCGATTCCTAAATCTGTGAGCCGCCTTCCCTGGCAAAGGTATGTGCTCTGCCGAGCACCTCCTACATTATATCACTTCTTTGGGGCATATCCTATCTGCCCAACTAAATTCGTGACAATCGGTTCCCAACTTTTTTAGCTATCTTGTTTACAAACAGACAAATGGAGGTAACTAATTATGATTGAGTATGGAGAGATAATCGAGTACCGGTACGTTATCCTAATGATGATTTGTTAAAGAGTTTTGTAATACTCCTAAGTTACATCCATGTATTGGTGCAGCAGATAACCTAGACAATCAGGAATGTATATTAAACCATCATAACATGATGTCGGGTATTCTTACCCAAACACCAGTGACTGAAATAGATAGAACTAGGCTAAGTGATAGAAGATAATTGTTTCAAGGTAGTAAATAGAGGAAATAATACAGTTTATTGGATGGGGTAGATGTCTATTTTCTCCCAAAGTAAAGGAAGAGGGAGAAAATCAATAGCGGAGAGAGAGAGTGAGAAAGGAGGGAGGGAGCGAAGACAGCATTAAGGGGAAGTGAGAGGGGTGGTAAGAGGATTGTGTGAAGTCTGAAGGCTGTCTGGCGATCAGTCTGGTTGTCCGTACGGCTCCCAGGGGGCACTGTCTTGGCACTATTGGAGACACTAGGAGAAGGTTTAGATTCATTTACCCTTTTATACGAGTACAGTATCCAAGGTTCTTTTCTACAAAAAACATCATGTCATCGCGTTTCTTGCTGCGTAGGGAATCTTTCACACATGTTCCATTCTATGTTATTATTTCTCTGTCACATAGATCGAGTAGCTACAAGCAGCCTCGGATCAATATTATTATTATTATTATTTTTTTTTTTTTTTTTTTTTTTTTTTTTTTACTTCTTCGTATATCCAGGCTTTCATATACAAATGGAATCTATATACCTGTATCAACTAGGCCTACCATTCTTTACAATAGATTAGAGTATAGTGCTTATATCCAGCTACACTTTATAGAAGTAAGGTCGTGGCCATAGGCGTAAATTACCATAGGCTATGGAGGAACAGGGATCAAGTCCGTGTTTTCATATAAAGTAAGATATCACATTTTTTAGTCATTTACACCAAAATATAGTACACTAAATTACGTATTTCCTCTTTTCATTTTTATTCACTATTAAACATACAGTATACATAAAAATAGACATATTTTATCCCATCATTTCTATTTACATTAATAAATATATTAATACTCGATACAATGTTGTATTGTTTCTGTTATACTGTTACTGATTATATTATACTGGGTGAAAACTATAGAGGCAGTATATTTAGAATAATTTTATGTTGTCATTTATTTGCTATATATTTTTTATTTCAATATACGATGATGGGCTTTACTATTGTTTCTTATATAGCGTTATTTATTTATCAATAACCTTTGTATTATTATATATATAGTATATATACATATATATATATGCGTATATATACTAAATATATACTATATATACCTTATATATATATATATATATATATATATATTATATATATAACCGGTATATACTGTTAATATATATACAAACAACCGGTAATATTATATATAATATATATCTATATACACTACGGGGGGGTACTCTACAAACAAAAATCTGCGAACTAAAGTGTATAGGCCTATAGTGTGTAATGTCTATGGTGCTGTCCAATAATGACCACACAGTAATGAGGCATTAGTAGAGCCAGATGGTGCCAGACCTCTTATTATATTCTGGTTGGTTTAATGACACACATATACAGATATTCTACCTTTTCAATATGGTGTGTGTGTGTGTGTGTGTGTGTGTGTGTGTGTGTGTGTGTGTGTGTGTGTGATAAATTATAGAAGACAAACTAAATTAAAGACAATACCGGTACGTATATGTAATCCTGAGGAAAGACTTTATATTATCTATGAATTAATGCGATGTGAACTAAGGGTGTTGATGCTTCCAGGTTACCAAGCGCCAAATACTGCTGAGGGTGGAGGAATTAGAACAACGGGGGGGGGGGAGAGAGAGAGAGAGAGAGAGGTGTGAAGTATTATGAAGTACATGCTATAGCAGGGGTATTATAGTGACACGAAAAACAGCTTGAAACAGACTGCTCATTGCTGACATTTTTTTAGAGAGCTTATTTTTCCAATCATATATTCTGGACTTGTTAATGTAGATTCTTAACTCCCAATCACGTGTGTGCTATATATATAAATTATGTGTTTTCAGTAAAGCAAACACTGAATAATTAAACATTCAATATCCTTCTCAATTGTTACTTGAATTCAAATGATATCCTAGTTTCACGTAAAGGGATGACTAATCTCTTTTTAAGGGGGGTCACCGTTTTTTTTTTTTATCTTTCTCTCCTTTATTCTCTTTCCCTGGCTTGTATCCATTCGGCCCCATTCAGCCAACTGTATTAAGACGTTTATCCCCATCCAGGTGTCGATTTCTTCCTGGCGAGGGATAGCGAGCCAACATTGAATAGAGAAATCCGGCTTCGCCGGAGAAATTTTTCTATCGAAAAATGTACAAATTTAGCTTGCTGTCAAAACAAAATTATATATATGCTGGCTCGCTACCGCTCGCCAGGAGAATATTGACACCTGGATGAGGGTAAACGTCTTAAAACAGTAGGCTGAAAGGGCCGAATGGATACAAGCCAAAGAGAGAGGGAGAGAAAGAGAAAAAAGCGAGGTGGGCTCCCTTAATGCAAACATGCAATAGCTGGGTGCCCATGAAGGGTATATTGGTGTAGAATTGTCCCGCTATGAGGCTGTTTTGTTACTTCTATAATGGGTGAAGGATGGGTGAAAAGGATCGTTGGATGAGGGGAGAGGAAGAGTGTATACGGGTTCGGGGGTGAAGGATGTTTGGGTGTAGTATGGGTGGATAGGAAGGATGAATGTGTGTGAGTGTGTGTGTGTGAGTGAGTGTGTGTGAGTGAGTGAGAGTGGATGGGTGTGTGTGAAAGGAGGAAACGGCGTGTATTTTCATCTCCTTGGGACGGAAGGATGTTGTTTAGGTTTGAGTGTGTGTGAAATGTAGGAAGGTTGGATGTTGAGGGAGGGTGGGTCTAGAGTGGAGTGAGTGTATGTGGTTTGAGTATAGGGTAATAGGGTGTATATGAAACAAGGAAAGGGTGTGGGATGAATATGTGTGGGTTTGGGTGTAGGATGAGAGAGGGTGCATGGGTGTACAGTATAAGGCAGGTTGAATGTTGAGTGTGTAAGAGAGGGAGGATGTTTGTATATGCAAGTATAGAAGGGTGAAGGGAGTAGAGTGGGTGTATGGGTTTGACTATAGAGGGTGCATGGGTGTTTATGGAATGAGGGAAGGGATGGGGTGGCGGGTGTAGAGTGGGTGTGTG
>CM064484.1:28101143-28122757 GCA_032716605.1 Paralithodes platypus | reverse complement strand
AAATGCAATGTAGGCTTGCATAAAAAATGCAATTCTGAAGTCCATTTCCTTTATTACGTCACGACATACGCAATGTCTCAGTTTCTTCCTCTCTCTCCCATTCCGGACTCATGTTATTGTAGACCTGTTGATGGCAACGAACACCAGCCAATCTGTAGGACATAGTAGGGTCAAAAAATACCAAACATCAATACGCCTGGGGCGCCTCCACAATTATCACAAAAGCTGTAGCTGGTTATCTATCTAGAGATCTGCCTGACTTCCATCTCCTCCACGGACTCACTCACTCACTCACATGCACCCCTGCATGCCTCCCTCCCACACCTCCACCCCACCCCCCCAACCCACCCTTTCAGGCTTCCGTCTGCTAGAAACACACATTCACAATTTGCGGGGGTAAATATCGCAATCAATTGGGCTATATGCGGTATATTCCTTGTTATATGGGACGCCTACATATGTACCACGTCTTTAGTTATAGCATGAGAGTGCTCTAAATACACACGATTGACGTGATGATTTTGGCGTTTAAACGACACCCTCTCCCCCTTTTCATTCCCACCACCAACTCGACTCACACCTTGGTTTACGGGTGTGCATAGAAACTCATGATACTGTGCGTAAATATAGAATGAATTGGCTTATATGCGGTATATATTTTCATATATGGCACGTATACATAGGAACAAGTCTGTATTATAGCAATATGGACAGTGCTCTACGTACAAGATATACGTGATATGTATGGCGGGGGTTAAAAACCCACACTCTCAGCTCGATAAATTGCCGCCAAACCTCCAACACATCTTCATTCCCCGCCTCAAAAATTATCTTATATATAATCCCTTATAGATAATTGCAAAATTTTTGGTCACTATGAGGATAATATTCATTGTTATTATGGGTGGTTGGCCCTACACACGTATACATACTCTAAAATAGCCTTAAAATTAAAAGGGCTCGAAAAAAAAAGGCGAAGCATATACGTGATAAGTACGACGGGTAACCCACCCCCTCCTCCCTCTCCTTCTATCACCCTTCTGGGCGCTGTGAAAATTCGGCCGGGAAATTCTCGCCGCTCGATGGACAATCTAAGTCCGCGCTGGTGCCAATTCGCTCCACATTTTTTCAACTACGGACCGTTCCCCTACCCCCCCCAGACATTTTTGGGGGGTCAAATATATATGGGCCGATGCACGGCAAAACATTCCCATACACGAGATGCTGTACTTTTATCGAAATTGGCAATAGGTGCCCAAAATCATCATAGTGGTGCGCACAGTCTTACCCTGTAGGAAAACCACCCTGTGCGCCTCGCGGAGAGGTTAAGAATGACAAGTTGTATATATACAGTCAGGTAATTCCTGAAACGACAGATATGAATTAACTATACTCAATATACCCTTGATTTTTCTGGTAAAGTAGCTGACCCAGCAGCTATTAAAGTATATAGCTTGACATGGTGTGTATAACTACTGAGAAGATGAATATATTATTAAAACAAAAAAATCCCCCGGTAATTAAATTATATCCTTTCATCTGGTTCTCTATTACATATTCTCCCTCCACCGCACGCGGGTCCCGGGAATATTGTGGTTCATGTTATTAGTGGCTACGACGGTCCAAAACATGACATTCTTGAAGGTGTCTGAATCCTGTTAACTGAAGGGGTCTGGAGGAACCTCAAGAAATGAGGTGGTGATGACAGGCGAAGGGACGCCGAGTAGGAAAATGTGGAGGGAGATATAAAGTGAGGGCTGGTACATGGACAACAGAAGTCGTTTTATATATATATATATCTTCGATATATAATATTATATATATAATATTATTAGAGATATTTTCTATATAATATTATATATATAATATATATATTATAGGAGACGAGGGAGGAGGATGAGGAGGAAGGGATGAGGTGAGAGAGGGACGCGGGTTCGTGGTCGGGGGGCGGTGGCGAGGGGAGGCGGAGCGGGCGAGGGTCGGGGGGGGCGGGGGAGTGAGAGGGTGTCGGGAGGGACTGAGCGAGAGAGGGTGGCGAGGATGATGATGGATTATGAGAGAAGAAGGAAGACAGAGAGAGAGAGAGAGAGAGAGAGGAGAGGAAGAGAGAGGGCATATGCCACCAATAATGAGTATGGACAAGAAACCCGTAGGTCAGACAGGACGAAGCATGTACAGTCGTTGCTCATAAGTTATGTGCCCAGCTGGCATTACGTTTGTCTTGCTCTGTGCTGCATTAATGTCTGTCAGATGTGGAATAGCGTGGGGTAAGTGTAGGAACATGTTTGTATATTTCACTCGATATGAAGAAATGGAAGCCTATTATATTGCTGATACCAATTATTGAATCAAAAACATACTTGGTGCCGAGACATCACTTCTCTAGGGGCACGAGGTGAATGAGCCTTTGTCAACCACCACACACCTGTCACCACCTGTCATCCACAACACACCTGTCAGTCCACCACACACCTGTCATCCACCACACCACCTGTCAGCAACCACACGACCTGTCATCCAACACACACACCTGTCATCCACCACAACAGGGACACCCACCACACACCCTGTCACCCACCACCACACCTGTCAGCCACCACACCTGTCATCCACCACACCTGTCATCCACCATACACCCTGTCATACAACACACACACCTGGTCATCCACCACACACCTGTCATCCAACAGAAACCTCCCAACACACACATGTCATCCAACAAACACACACCTGTCACAGCCACCCTACACACCTGTCACACCTACCCTCCACACACATGTCACCCACCTACACCAACCTGTCATCCACCACACCTGTCATCAAAGGAAGTAAGTACAAAGGAAGTACAAAGGAAATCAAGCAACAACCAGCCCCGATCATGGGACCCTTCTAGGTTGTCTTGTCCTCCAAAATCACTGAGGATCAAGTGGTCCAAACCCAAGTGGTTTAGAGTGGGTAAGGGAACATTGGAGAAGGGAATTACTGCCCTGGAAAACCTAATGTCCGTGGCAGGGGATTAGGAAGTTAGTAGGGGACAGATGGGGTTAGTAACTGCAGGGGGGGAGAAATCATTAAATAACAGTTATTAAGTTACAAACGCCGTCAAGTTCGCGGGTTTGATGCGAGGGCTATATTGTCTAGGGACGGAAAGTGAGTTTTTTTTTAAAAAATGAAATCAACGGGGATGCAAGTCTATAACGTTTCGTGGGAAAGCCCCATGCCACAAGTTGACAATACTCGATTGAAAGAAGAAATTCTTAGATTCGCATCCATGTGTGTGACGTTGTTAAAAAGATGTACCAATAATTTGCAACCCGTTTACCCGCGTGTAATTAGATTGGTCGATAGTGTGTGAAGTGAGAGTACTATACTAGAGGAGTTCATATTGTCGATTTGCCTTTTGATGTATTGTGAACACTTGAAATTGAAGTCACCTATTTAATAATCTGCGCTGGGGTTTTTAAAGGACAATAGATTTTAATTCTCTAAGAACGCTCTTCGTATGGTTTGTTCTTTAGGCTAGGTATCATTTTGGTAAACTCTACGTTGAACTCGTTCTAAGCTTGTTTTATGTCTTTTTGGTAATAAGGGGGCACCCAGGATGGAACGCAGTTTATTCAAGAAGAGGGCGGACTAAAGGAATTGTAAAGGGTTTATGGATAAACTTTTTGGAATTTATGCTCAAAATGACCTGCCTATAAAGCCACATTATTTTGTGTGCCTTCTATAACAACTTCTGAACATAATTGTTGGGACTCGGTTGTTAGGTGTTACTCGATATTGTTACTCCCAGATCTGGTTTCTCTGTTTACATTCTTAAGCTGAGGTGCCATTCATCGAATAGTTTGCTTTTCTCATTTATGGTTATCCGATATGTAGTACTGTACATTAATTATCCGCATTGAAACATCATTTGCAATTATTTGGTCCCCAACATGACAATTTATCTAGATTGTGTTGAATATCGTACACTTGTTCTTTTGAGAGTACGCTCTATTTGCAATTTTGTGATCATCAGCAAAATTTTGAGATTGGTACAGGTGAGACCCTCATCTATGTGTTCGTTGAATTGTGAAATATAGAAAAGAGAATTGGTCCTAGTTACTGATCCCTGGGGTACCCCGACTACTTACATGGGTCCATTTAGATGACCTTACCGTTTTATGAGACTCTTTGCTTTCTGGCGCCTGGAGCCCAATTTTCTATCCATTTCAACACACCGTTATTGATATATCCATGCGCTTTTTAGTTTAGCAGTTAAAAACGTTGTGGTGGGGAACTTTGTCAAAGGCCTTTTGAAAATCAAAGGTATATTTAATATTCTCCACAGCTTTTACTCTCATGTAGACGTAGAGGTTGAGGATATCGTGGAAGAAGTTCTTAAGAGGTTTGTTTTTTTAAAAAGGAAGTTTTTTTACGAAAGCCGTGTTTGAGTATCTTTAAGTATGTGATTTTCCTCTAAGTGATTTACGAGTCTGTCTCGTATGACCGTTTCTAGCATTTTACATACAAAACTGAGGTAAGCTAATTGGACGATAGTTTACTGGGTAGGGAATATTGCTGGCCTTTTTTGAATATCGGTGTTCCGTTGGCTAGCTTCCACTGATCGGGAATAGTTCCAGACTGCAAGGATTTATTGAAATAGTAATGTCAGTGGTTTGGAGAGCTCCTCCTTAGCTGTCCTTTAGAACTCTAGTGCGGAGAATTGGGATTGTATCAGGTCCAGGCGTTTATTTACCTTGAGTTTATCTAAACAATTCAATACTTATCTCTCTGTAATGGTGATATTGCTTAGAAAATCTGCTGAATTAACAAACTGAATCGGCGATGGTGTAGGGATATCACTGAGGTCTTCTGTTGTAAAAAACTGATGCAACAAAGACAAAGCAGGTATTATTGAGGGCATTACTCATTTGTACTTCGTCTTTGGTGTTATTCTCCATTTTCATCGGACTAACGGTTTCCAAAAACAGTTTGACAGTAAAACCTACTTTTCTTTCTGATATAACTATAGAATTCTTTCGGGTTTGTTGTGGTTACTTTGATTCGCAAATATGTAAACTCTAAGGTTCTTTTTACTGTGCTTAATTAAACTTTGTGGCTGTTGCGTCAGTAGCTACTACAAATTTCAGCCGTGTCTTCGTCAAAAAAAAATTTTTTTTGTTTGGAGGATTTTTTAATCTATCATTAGCAAAATTTTTAGCACGCAGGAAGTTTGAAATTATATGTATTCCACCATTTGGGCTTATTTATTATGGCCCTGGGACGCCGGTTATTTTCGATGGTATGCAGTTCTTGCACTGATTTTAGGTTAAGGTGGCTTCGAATAACTTCCAAGATGTTATTTATGTAGTTATTGTGAATTAAAAAAGCTACAGTCAGGTTCTTTAAACATAGCTCTAAGTTTATGGAGAGTTTGCCTTTCTTGAAAATATTAGGGACTTTTTCGATGCTACTATGTTTGGTTCAGTTTGACTAGGTAAACCTTTTAAAGTGAAAGTTATCGTTAACGGATGGTTCGCTGTTACTGAATTCATCACCAACATTCAATTCTCTATAATTCTTCTTTTGTTGCAAAAGTACAATGTCAAGAAACGTTATTACCACGGGGTTGGCGTTAGCGCTTCTGTTCTCGGAAACCAAATTGATTAAAGCGACCTCTCTGCAAAGTCGTATACAAGTCATGTCCGGATCGTTGTGGAAAGTGTTAAGAGAGTATCGCCCCACTTGATCACCAGGTAAAACTTTTAAAAGTCCGCCAACAAATTACGGTATCTTGTGAGTTACTTACATCTGCAATTTGTTCGTAAATTTGCTCGGTCAGTTTGCACTGATTGAGCTGGAGGTCTGTGGATTAATGCAAGTATTATTTTTGTACCTTTATTATTCTTTATTAGCACAAAAGATGCGTCGACGTTCACAATTTGAGGTTTTGACAAGAGGGTAGGGTTAAGACTTTCTTTGATATAAAGTAAAACCACACATCCACCACCACAATCCACCAACAACATGTCATCAACACACATGTCATCCACACACACCTGTCACCCACCACACACCGTCACCCACACACCTTTCATCCACCACACACTTTCCACCACACACCTTCATCCACCACTCACCTGTCACACCACACAACTTTCATCCACCACACCATGTCAACCACCAAAGTGTCACCCACAATTCCTGCACCCACACTCAGCTAGAATGTAAAACAGAGAAGACAAATGATCTGGGAGTAACAATATCGAGTAAAAACCGAGTCAACAAGTTCAGAAGTTGTTAAGAAGGCAAACAAAAAAATGGGCTTTATAGGCAGGTCATATTGAGCATAAATCCAAAGAAGTTATCCTAACCCTTTACAATTCCTTAGTCCGCCCTCTTCTGGAAATACTGCGTTCAATCCTGGTGCCTTATTACCAAAAAGATATAAACAAGCTAGAAACGAGTTCAACGTAGGAGTTACCAAAATGATACCTAGCCTAAAGAACAAACATACGAAGAGCGTCTTAGAGAATAAATCTCTTTCCTTTAACCCAGCGCAGATTAAGAGGCGACTTAATTCAAAGTGTTCAAAATCATCAAAGGCATCGACAATATGAACTGTAGTAACGTACTTCACTATCGACCAATTCTAATTACACGGGGAAAACGGTTGCAAAAATTATTGGTAAATCTTTTAACTCGCACGAATCTAAGAATTTCTTCTTCAATCGAGTTGTCAACTTGTGGAATGGGCTTCCCCGAGGACGTTATAGACTGCAGCACCGTTGATCATTTAAATTCCGAATAGACAAATATCTCGCATCAAAACCCCGACTGACTGCGTTTGTAATGACTAACTTTATCCTCCCCCTCAGTTACTAACCCATATGTCCCTACTAACTTCCTAGTTCCTGCCACGTTAGTTGGCTGGGCAGTAGTTTCCCTTTCCAAGGTTACATTACCCACTCTAAAAACCACTGTTTGGACACTTGATCCTCAGTGTTTTGGAGGACAAGCAACCTAGAAGGGTCACTAGATCTGTTGTTGCTTGATTTCCTTTGTACTCCTTTGTACACACACCTGTCATCATCCACCACACACCTGTCATCCACCACACACCTATCATCCACTACACACCTGTCATCCACCACACACCTGTCATCCACCACACACCTGTCACCCACCACACACCTGTCACCCAACCCACACCTATCATCCATCATACACCTGTCACCCACCCCACACCTATCATCCACCACACTATACCTGTCATCCACCCCACACCTGTCATCCACCCCACACCTGTCATTCACCACACACCTGTCACCCACCACACACTGTTCATCCACCACACACTGTTCATCCACCACACACTGTTCATCCACCACACATCTGTCCACCACTACACCGGTCACACACCACACACCTATCACCCACCACACCGCAATTGCAGGTCGTTGTGTGTATGTGCGTGTGTGTGTTTTAGGAAGCGTACGTGTTTGAATGTGAGGATTTGTCAAAGTGTGTACGTGATGGCTATATCATTAAACTGTGATTAGTGCTACTATCAAAAGCCATACCCAGCATTCTGTAGTATCAGCATTAATGGTAAGGCTATCACTCAATCAATGGAGATTGGTTGTGATAGCACCTTTTGACTGTCATCGTGTGTGTTGTGTTTTGAGGAGGAGGTGTTTGCGAGAGTTAGCTGGATTACTCTCTGTGTAGGTGAGGCACAAATAGAAACAGTGGGTGAAGCCAGGCCAATGAAACAGAAGTTCCAGCAATTCCTTGTCATATGCCTATGTGGCCTCCCTTGGGTACTGCCCTGTTTGACTGGCGCCTACAATCTTTCCAATGGTGGCAAAAAGCAGGATATATTAGATAATTACAGCAGGAACTTGACATAGAATAAAAATTCATGTGGACTTCAATCAAAGATACAAATATGTTTCCAAATTGCCGATATAAATTAAAAAGGCATGTTACGGCATTACTTATCAAATAAGATCCCTACCAAATCCCCCCACCCCACCCCCTCACAGAGAAAGAGAGAGAGATTGATTTATTAGAGGACCATAATTACTGTGGACAAAATTTATTTCTATACTCCAACTTACTCCCTCTCGGACATAGGCTGAGAGCCTATACATTCAACCGTTCAACACACGGTGAAGCCCGTGAGTTCTTGTTCCAATCTTGGGAGTTAGACATGTGGCACTTAGAGCTGCCACCAGCCTTTGCCATCTTGCCTTCGCAAGATGCACAGCACTTGGTTGCCCACCCACGGCACCAAGCAGCCCTATCTCTGGAGCCTGCTTCGCCTTTGTGCTTCACTGTCTCATCCCCATGACTCTGACCCTCACTCTCAGAACGCCACCTATTGAGCAATTAACTCACTAGGCATTGCCCCCTTATAGAATATTTGAATATGGGAAATATTTCATGCAGTGGCTATTTAATCAGGGAACAATGAGGGTATTTTGTTGTTGTTTCGGCGGGCTTTGTGGTAATGTACTGATACTAGATACAGCACAAATTTCATCCCAATAATATCTTCCCATTGATACCATCGGGATTCGAACCCGGGACCATTGGATTACCAGTCCAGTGGCAAGACCACTCCAACCACCATTAATATTACATTTTTAATTTGGTAAAATGTGTACCAATCCTCTAACCGTAAACAGTACGGTATCTTTCTAACAATGTAGATTTTCTAGCAATATAACTTGCCTCATTCAACTCTGGAATAAAATTAATCCTAACGATATCGATTGTCCTCAGTCTTTGAGAATGAACTGTAGGAGGGGCTCTTGTGTTAATTACTGAGACTATATCATGATAATCTGGTATTATCTCTGCTGAGGGGGGATGTGTAATGAACGTGTTGTACTGTAGATAATCATGTGTCACTACAGTATATAACATCTTATACATAGGGAGAAGTGGGAGATGGTTTAGTAGAACACTCTCGCACTCACACACACACTCTCTCTCTCTCTCTCTCTCTCGCTCTCTCTCTCTCTCTCTCTCTCTCTCTCTCTCTCTCTCTCTCTCTCTCTCTCTCTCTCTCTCTCTCTCTCTCTCGAATGTATACCCTGGGCACTGACAATTGACTATCTAAATGTAGTACATTGAATATCAATCTTCTAGTTGTCATGTTTTGGTGTGGTTACGGAACCCATAATCCTGCCTATACCCTGTTCCAAATAGGTAGGCCAGAAATCGTGTGAACCTTAACCTCTACAACTCAAAAAGGGCTAGAGCAAATGGGCTGTAAATTTCCGCACCTATTCCCAAATGGTAGACATATTAGCTCGATTAGTCTAGTTCGTTTCGGAGTTACAGCGTGTATTGCTCGAGAGTTTTGGCCTACTTATTTGCTGAGCTAATAGCAGCCCCAGAACATGACAGCTATTGTACAATCGGGGGCTTTTAAGTGTTGTCATAGATTCCAGTGGTTTTCGCTCAAGAAGTGTTATTGGTACCTTTATAGTTACTGGGAAAAGTGCTTATCCCTCAGAGTATTAGGTCATGTGTCCGAAAACTTTGTGAAATATCTGACGACACTTTATTAACCTCGACTGTACCTGTCTATTATTATAGCTAACCCAGGCCCCTTTACTATCTTTTCAGAATGTTACGGTGATGTGAGGAGCCGACTACAAGGGATACGGGAGCGGGGATCGCTTACCCACCCTAAGGTCACAACACTACTGAAAGAGGTGGAGAGGATCAGGCGGCACAGGATGACCCCACAGACTCTGAAGTTAAGGTCAGTTATATTAATTAAACCAAAGTTTGCTACGACATAGAGCTTCAAACATTAAGTTCTTTTCACGTTCCCCACATAAATATTCTGAATGGACTCTGAGTCGGATGGTCCCTAAGTTGAGTGTTCAGTCCTGTAAGGCCTTCATAATAAACTGGCATGTATTGGTCGTCATGGGGAATAGGTCCACTTGGGACGTTTTGTGTATGGCCACCCTCAAACGGGGAGGTTAGGCCTCGAGCAATAGCTAGATATATAGATAATATTATATTCTATCAAGGAATAAGATTATTACCCATATGGGCTAGCTAACTGCCTTCATGTCGCAACACAGGTTTGAGGGATGTTCCGAGTTTACCAGTAATGTGTTTGTGTGTGTGTATTTACCTAATTATAGTGTACAGGAGTTGAGGCATTTAGGCTTGTATTTCCCGCTTCCTGAGTTATAATTGTCTAACTTTGCTTGTAAAAATTTGGATATTATTTTGCACACACCGCTATATCTTCTAACTGATTCCAATATATTCTACTTCTGTAAGGGAAAATATACTCCTTTACATCTTCCTTTCATTAGCTTATATTCTATGTCCTCTAGTTCTACCATTATCCTTTACAGTAAAATCCATTCTTGTCGTTTAGGTGGCTCAGGTATAACTCCCAAAGGTCCACCTCCCTCCTGTAGGCAGCCATGTAATCGTGGAATCAGGAGTTCTTTGGGACCCTTATCTCGCTCCTCACTGAGGCAACCATATGGGCTGATATTGGTTCAGGCACTGAAGGTGGTAGGGCTACGTCCTTGTCTTGTACACAGATATATATTTCAAGCCTGATTTGTAGAGGTTCTTTCACAGCTGAAATTCCAATCATATGTTCGTGACCAAAGTTTATCATAATGTATGTCATTACCTGAATTAGGGTATTAAAACTAATTATACTGTATAGACATTTTTCAGATAGTGTTGCTTCCATTATCTGGGTAGAATGGGAAAGATGACAGCTGTAATGTCGTCCTATAATGAGTTGATGTAGGCTACTCTTTCTTGAAAGGCTTTAAATTTTGCTTAGGTCATTATTAACAAACGGAATATTGATCGGTTTAGTGAGTATTGGGAGTCGTTAGAACTACATTTTGCATCTTGGCTATCATGAGTTAGTTATATTGTACCTTAGTTGATCTTATAGTCTTATTAGAAAAGCTTACCTATCGTTAATTATAATTACAACACAACACATTTTATAGCTAATATAGACCCTTGACTATATATTACAATATAGTATGCATACCTTTTGCTTAATATAGAGCTTTGCATGTCATACCTTATTGATTATGCCGTACTTGATGGTATTACTAGTCTCGAGCCTTAATTGTCCGTTTTGAATTAAAATGATTCAATTTTATATGATTTTATAGCTAATGTTGAGAATTTAGAATTAAGCCCTACCTTATGGCTATTGTAGGATAACATGAACATAGCATGAAATCCAAGTTGCATGATAATGAATTAGATGTAATAAAATCAAGAATTTCATGGGTTCAGAATCTTGAGCCAATTTAAAGGTATATGATATCAATTAAATGCCAGTCAAGTAATAATACTTTATATTTAGTTCTTATAAATGTTCTCTTTTTAATCACTTTGCCATACAAGCACCGAGTATAGTATACCTTATAGGTAATCCAGAAGTTATTATGTAAGCATAAAGACAGTTGTTGTTGTTGTTGTTCCCTAAGCTGCCTGGCCGAACAGCCCCGAGTCCCTGAGGAAGGCCATGGCCACGATCGGGCTTTCCCACAGAGCTCTCATTGAGTGTAGATTATGTTGTTGGCGTAAGTGGTTGTGTGAAATGCAGTCTTCTATGAAGACAGTAATAGGGGAATGCTGCCAGAACAGTGAGGTATGCAAAATGGCCACACCCTCTTCATTTAGAGGAAACACAGACTGGGAGAGAGGGAGAAGGATGGGGAGTCTTTCTCCAACCATGTAGCCAGTCTCAGACCTCCCCATGTCTCTCAGAGCCATGCGAGACAGGAGAGAGAGAGAGGGTGTGTCTCTCTCGCCTGTCCGGGTCAGATTACGACCACGGGGCAAAAATATACGATTTTCACCAGCCAATTGCTGTTACCACTTGTTTAGTGGTGATGGGCTGGTCTATCAGAGTGAGAACTGGAGCAATCTTCTGCCATACCCATAGCTTACTCTGACTGTTCCTTTTACTTATATATTTCTAGATCTCAAGTGACGGCGTCTCTAACGTGGATTGACCTCCCAATCTACCAAGATTGGAAGCCAAAGCGTCACATTTTTTCCCTTGCCCCTCAACTTTCTCTTCATAACTGCTGAGGGGCACAGGGCCTTGGGTGGGGCTTTGGTTTCCCGGGCATTTCCGCACCCTCCTCAGCTCCCCGCCATGGAGTGGCTTCGGTCACCCAGGCTTTATTGTGGTCGGCGGGGAGGGTTCTGTGGGGGCGCTCGGTTATGGCCTTGGCCTTGCTCAGGGCCTTGGGGCTGTTCGGCCAGGCAGCTTGGGGAACAACAACAACAACAACAACCACTTGTTTTATTGCTTTTCAATATTCATATGTTCATATCAAAAGTAAAATAGGCGCACATGGAAAACTAATTATGATATAGGCCTATATGGTAAATAAAAAATAAAAATAAAAAAATATGCCACTTTCGTCAGGAATTCACCAAAATACCTTCGTATGGCGGGCACTTTCAAATACCATAGCTACGCAGCTTATTTATGAGTTAAAGGTTCTGCACTGGTGGACCTTTCAATACCATGATTAACACATTCCCCGGGTTAACACTTGACATCAGTTGTCTTATTAAATTATTTTATTACTACAACTACTAACCCATTATTGTATTATTTCATGGAATATGAATATGTCTAGAGTATAAGTCGGTGTACCGGCTACTGTGTGCAGACATGGAAGACTGGATGTTTGTTGATTGATTGATCAACAAACTATCTATATATCTATTGCCAGATGTCTTGACCCCCGAAGGGATGGCCATGAATGAATCACCTCCATGCACCTCTGTCACCTGACACCCCTCCTCCCACCCATCACCACATACTGTACTTGTATACCTCTCAACTCCATCCCTGCACCTCAATCTGGATCTGCCTCTCTCTTTTCAACCCTGCCACCACCACTCTTATACACTTGTAATCATTCTCTCACTCACCATACTCTACACATGACCGAACCACCTCAATGTGTTCCTTCACACTCTCCAGCGTATCCACATCTGCATCACAACATTCTCAGACTCTCTACATAACTTTCTTATTATCTAACTACTGTACCTATATACTGTAACTAACTAAACATGTTTTCCTGATTACAGTTGGTGTGTTGAGAGAGTGAGTGGGTGGACCGGCTGCTGCATGTAAACATCGATAACTAAGTCCTCCCTCTAACTTGTTCACTGACTGATTAACTAAACGGACTCTCTAAATTACTTTCTTACTGACTATCTAACTATCTAGCATATAACTGAGGCATATTTTCCAATTACAGATATTGGTAGTGGTGCGTCGAGAGAGAGTGAGTGGGTTGTACCGGCTGCTGCGAGAAGACATGGATGACAGAATAGTGTCACTACTCCTCACCTCTTCAGTACCACCACGTCATGCATGTGTCAGTAGAAAACCACCAATTCTCAATACCTTTTTTTGGGGGAACCATTTCCAGTATGTGCCAGAAAACAATGCCAAAATAAAGCGTAGGTTACAATGGATTCAGAAGTGTGTATTCTACCCACACAGGAAAGAATCACACCAATTTAAAGTTTTAATTGCTCGCAAATTAAGTCCATTGTATGTTATCTGTAAAGAGTACAGGTATATATATTTTACTTGATACTTTCAAATATGTTTTATCTTTTACATTTCTACCTCTTATTGTAAAGGGTTAGTAGGGGGGATATTCTAGTTTGTTATGTTACGTGCCAGGGAGTGTACCTTTAACAACTGATGTGCTCTCAGTTGTGTAATGTAATATGTGTGTTCTGTGATGTTATAATATGTTATGTACTAGGCTGAAAGAGATGAGCATGGTGGTGTTGAAGAAGAGGCAGAACTTTCATCAGCTTCCGTGCTATCAATTACGTTGGTGTTATGTTTTTGTGTGTGTAATGTATATTATGTTATGTGCCAGGCTGGAGGAGGCAAGTATCATGGTGGAGAGGTGGAGGCTGACATACAGGAGTTGGACTTGCTATCAGAATGTGTTTATGTGTGTTTTGTTGTATCCTTAGATGCTGTAGTTAGTTATTATGTTGTATTCCAGTACAATAATTCTTGTAATATTATGATGCAGCATTTCTAACCTATCTTCCAATGTTATGTTGAGTTGCATCCCTGGATGTTATTTATATTTGTATACCAAGATGTTACATTATGTTCTGTTATTTGACAAGATGTTTTTATTAAATGGCTTGCAGGTACAGTATAATGCGTTATACAGTATAGTTTTGGAGTCGCACCAAGATAACCCAAAATCACGGCCAGATCATGCTGTCAAATGTGTTCACACCACTGGAATTGTTACTCTCTACCTAGAGAATTGGATGGGGGTTGGGTAAGCCTATATATTATGTCTCTTGTTGAAACAACCACAGCCTGGCTGACCCAAGGACTTGATATGGGGGATTGTCTACTTGGGGTACTTCAGGGGCTATAGTGCTTGCACATCATTAGCACTCCCTGGTCAGCATGGAAGTAAAGAAGATTACATGATAGTATGGTGATCCTGACATTGACGTACGGAAGTGAAGCATGGATATTGATGGAGAGGCTCAAATCAAGGAGTATCAGGGGTGAAAAATGTTACATGTGAAGTGCATGTGGAGTTACATGGAGGGATAAACAGATCGGTGTTGGTTGGGAGGAGGGACATCGGCTGACAGGGGACAGAGGTGCATGGGGGTGATTCATTTGTGGCTACCCCTTCGGGGATCATGGTGTTCTGGCAATAGATTGATAGATGAATAGAATGCTAATAATTTTTCAATGTTATGTCCCAGGTTGGAGGAGGCAAGTGGTGGTGGTGTGGGAGGGTGGTGACCTTCAACAATTACCATGCTCACAGTTCAGCTTGGTGGTGGAGTGTGAGGCTGGGCGGGAACCTTCACCTTGTGTCCGCCAGTGTACCAGGCAGAACATTCACGTCGTCTCTCTAGCCATTGCTACAGGTTCGTAGTTTATCCCAAGCATGACAGGGTTAAAAGTCAACCTATATTTGATCTTGAGTTGTATAATCATCATTATGCTTTCCCCATTTCCTGTCAAAATCGCGGCCTCCCACACACAAATTACACAATACACATGCTACCCCTGTTCCGCACAGGTTCAGTATGAACTTCAGTGAGACCCCTAGATATTAATCCTAGGCAACCATAAATGAGGAGCATGGCAGCAGAAGGGTTCATAAGCCAATGCCCCATATTCTAAAACTATACTTAAGTGCTACCCTAAACCCTAATGAATGAAGTAAACAGAAACAAAACGTAGTGATCTTTCCTCTGCTGCCTTGCTCCTCGAATAACCAAGAAGATTAATTGTTCAATCTGTTCTTATACAATTGAGCCTCGTGTAAAGCGGTCGAAATAGAATGACTGCGCAGCATGTTATTGAAAAAATATGTTTACATGTTAAAGGTACTGTACCTACTCATTCTGGCCATTTTACCAAAGTCCCCCTTCTTACCCTTTTGTCCATTCAAGCCCGACAAAAATCACTTACTGACGCAAAACCTTAGTGTCATGACTAATAAATATAGGCTACAGTAGGATAACAGTCTAAACATACTAATTGCATCCTACTTCCCTCTGGCCATTGTGTACAATAGTTACCTCCCTTCCTACCACCACGTTTTAAGTGTGACTGCTGCGCGTCTCCGGTGTTTTTCTTGTGTGACCAAGATATTCTGTACCAGCGAGTGATGCCTCCATGAAGGATGACAAAGTGGAATTCCATCGCCTCCGCCCTGGACTTTGAGAGGGTTTGGTGTAGTTGTTGTTGTTGTGTTTGTCCCCCAAGCTGCCTGGCTGAACAGCCCCAAGGCCCCGAGCAAGGCCAAGGCCATAACCGAGCGCCCCCACAGAACCCTCCCTGCCGACCACAATAAAGCCTGGGTGACCGAAGCCACTCCATGGCGGGGAGACAAAGCCCCACCCAGGGCCCTGTGCCCCTCAGCAATTATGAAGAGAAAGTTGAGGGGCAAAGGAAAGATGTGACGCTTTGGCTTCCAATCTTGGTAGATTAGGAGGTCAATCTACGCAAGAGACGCCGTCACTTGAGATCTAGAAAATATATAAGTAAAAGGAACAGTCAGAGTAAGCTATGGGTATTAAAATGTAAAACTTGCAAACTAAACAAACCAAAATTGGGACAAGGACAATATAAAGTCAAATTAAATTATCAAAATCGCTATGTGGAAACAACGCTTACTAAAATGAAAATTATTAAATAAAAGAACACAATCCACCACATAGGGTGTACATCACTACATGAGCAAGTTAATCTGTTTCCCAAGCAAACCAATCGCACATATAACAACGCACTATCGTCACGTTAAAGGAAGTAGTCAAGTTTGGGAAGTCCGGGACGTTCTGGCAAATTTTACTAAACTCTGCATGAATAAAGAAACTACATGTTAAATGTCAAAATATTATTTAAAATCAAATTTGCAACATGACAAGATGGCATATATGGCAGAGATCGCTCAGTTCTCACTCTGATAGACCAGCCCATCACCACATGACTAGAACCCAATCCTCTCAGCATCAGCTAGGAAAGGCCCTAGAAAGCCGCCTTTGGCGGGGGGGATAGCTCCCCTATTTCAACCCCTTTCGGGGTTGGGCACCCGCCATTTGTGTGTAGTTACGCGTAGTGCCACCGCCGCCGTTGTTATTATGATGATGATGATGTTGCTCCACTCTCACGCTCTTCCTCATTGTCACTACCAAACCTCTCAAAGTCAAGGGCGGAGGCGATGGAATTCACTTTGGCATCCGTTCATGGAGGCATCACCTCGCTTGGTACAGAATATCTTGGTCACGCAAAAAACAAAAAAAACACTCGGAGACCGCGCAGCAAGTCAACACACTTAAAAAACTTTGTTGGTTAGGGGTAGTGGAGGGGGTACTATTGTACCCAAATGTCCAGATGCGAAGTACCGGCTGCCAAGTGTAGCCGAGCGTTGACACAGCAGTGTCCCCCTTGAGGCCGAGCATGGACGTCACAAACGTCGCGGCTCTTGGTTGCCCTCTACATCGTTACTCAAGTTTTTATTCTTCTTAGTGAGGACTGGAACCTTCCGTTCGTGTGGAAGCACTTATGTGTATTATATTGTGTATGATGTCGCGACGCCAAGCGTTCACCCCGCGTACACTACAAAAATTGCTTTACTGAATTGGGCATGTACAAACCGTTCACGAGGCCCAACTGTATATCCTAGAAGAGTGGAAATATTGAAAGCAAGACAGGCAATTTAAAACTAGAAAGTAACAGACTTCAGAGACACCCCTAGATTTGAAAGGTAATCAATAATTAACCAAGGGATCTATCATTCAAACCCAAATAGCTTTTCTTGTCTTTTCTTTTTTCTTAGGTGAGTCGAGATGGAAAGCAGGTCCGGTTATGTAGTCAGCAGACAAAGAATGCGGGGGACCGGGGGGTGATGAAGGTGCGGAAGAAACAAAAGAAGAGGCAGGTATATAGTGATGGGGCGGGAGGTAGGCTAACCATCATCGCCTCCACCAACGTCACCACCAAACTCAGAGCTTCACTACACTCCTCACCTCCATCTACAACATCACTTTGCGTTTGAACGCTGTCTCAGGTGCATGGAAGTTCTATCAGCCATCTTGAACAACCCACTTCTGGATCATTTCCAACAACAAATTCTTGACCACCCCACTGTGTTCAATATACAGTTAGTAGTTCTTACACCCCAACATCCTGACAAACCATTTCCAACAAGGCCTCATCAGACAACGCGACACACTAAAACAATCCCCTACACCCCACACAGAGGACACTGCACATAAAATACAAGTACAGTAAACTTCCGTTAATCCGAAGGGCAGCGGACCGGCTCTCGTTCGGATTAGTGGATTTTTCGGATTATCGGACTTTACCCCTATGAACCTGTGTATGACGAAAACATTGAGGCATTAGGCCACCCAAATGACACAATGGTGCACACACACATATCATATGTTCATGAAATCACTTCAAAAGTTTACCATTGTCATTGTAGCCTATTACCTACTTCAAAACATTCAGATTAATGGTCAAAGGAATCTGCTGATATAAACGTCTTCTTCTTCTTCCGTCTACTAGCGAGTTTGTCTTGCTCTTGAAGATCACATCAGGTGTGGTTCGGGAAGTAATGCCTTAACAACGGCACTTCGTCTTGTAATTTTCCTTTTGTGATTTTCCTTTTGTGACGTGCTCTGTTATATTATTTTGTATTGAAACCACCCTTGTCTTGTTGTCTTGTAAGCACCCTTGGGACGCGCCGACCACTGAACTAATAAATAGTAGCGTATCGTCCAAAGGTTGCGTTTTCAAGCTCAAGACTAATACGTCCAAAGGTGCGTTTTCAAGCTCAAGACTGAATGCGCTTGCAGAAAATGCGGTTGCAAGCCAGTAGCGCATCGGAGCGCCCCAAGGATGCATTCAAGAGCAAAACAAACTCTCTAGCAGTCGATGTGGAAGAAGAAGAAGAAGAAGGTGTTTACGTTTATATCAGTAGCTTCCTTTGACCATTAATCTGAATGTTTTGAAGTAGGTAATAGGCTACAATGACAATGGTAAACTTTTAAAGTGAATTCATGAACATATGATATGTGTGTGCTCCATTATGTGTCATTTGAGTGGACTAATGCCTCAAAAAGGGGACTTTGATACTTCTTGAAATTCGGACCATCGGGTGAATTCGGATTTGGCCTCAAATTGAAAAATTCGGACTATTGGGAGATTCGAATCATCGGTCGTCGGATTAACGGACTTTTACTGTAATTATATACGGACCTGGCACTGGGCGTGACAACTGACAAGACCCTAGTCCCGGCCGTATATATACCGTCGAAGACTGGTCAGCGGGTCATCCATGATACGATATCAATCATATCATTGATATGACATAAAGAATTACAGAAACTGAGAAAGTGAGAAACTTAAACTTCAGAAAGACACCATGACTTGAGGTTTTTTTAATTTTTTGAATTTTTTGAATTTTTTGAATTTAACCCTCTCACCACGGAAGGGCTCTTGAACGCCCATAAAAAAGCATATAACAGGTACCCGGAAGGGCTCTTGAACGCCCAGTGGTTGAAAGCCTGTGAGCTTCGTGTGCGAGGCGTCGGTCCGACGCATGTAAACAACAGCCGGCTGGACCGACGCCCCGCATTTCCGGCCACAAAAAGGAGAGCGTCGCTTGTTCGTGTGTGCCTGTATGTTGTTGTTAAGTATCGAAAAGTACTGTAAAGTGGCTGTTTTGGCCATAAAGTTATCTCCAATGAAATCATCATCACAGCTCAACCAGTTGACTTAGAGAGCTCTACTTAATGCCATTCTACAGGTAAATAACACAGCTACGCTTGGGGATGCACGGGAATGCGGGAAGCAGTCTGATTAACAAATATACGGTAGCCTAGCCTAGACGTTTTTCGGCCAAAACACCCGGGTTTCGAGGAATATATATATAATACATAGCCGGGGGCTGGAGGGTTAATGAAGTGAAAGACAAAAGATTGTATTAATTTAGGTAAATAATTAAATAACTTCTAGAAGCTGTTTTTTACTTGTTTTTATTATATACCTATTTTTGGGAGCGCGGAGCGCAGAGCGGGAAGCGCATCGGGTCGGCTGACCAAAGGAGCGCGTGAGCGCTGCCGCATTACCTTATGTCTGAGGAGCGCGGAGCGCTGCCGCATTACCAGTCCCACCGGAGCACGCCCACCACTGGTATACAGTACAGTATATAATGCATTATTAACCGGCCTCATTTAACCTTTTTGCTCGCTAAAGTTAAGCCAATTTTATGCAGTTCAAGGAGGGACTGTTATTCAAAGGGTTTATTGAGATCATATTGGCCCCTTTTGAGTCCTAGGGGTAAATTATAAGCCTAAGAAAATCATCTAATTGTAACCAGAATTAGATGAAAATTATATTATAATGCTGAAGGGGTTAACATAATACAGCCAGTAATATAGTTTACATATCATCAGTAAGTATATATGGCGATTACTAAAGTTGGTGTCGCACAAGTAAGTTTATCGGTGAACTGTATCCGTGAATTGAAGCATATGGATGATATGGTATATTTTCATCTCATACCTTGGATTGTAAATGTTCAGGAAATCTTTAGTAGTAAGGCTGGAGTAGTATTTAGCCCCCAGGGGTTAACCCTTCCTACCCGGGCTGCCTTAGGTAAGGACAGCACGGCTGAAGGGCCGCAACCCGGTATGCCTTATGTAAGGCATTTGCTTGAAAGCGTGCTTTAAATTTCGCGCGGGCAAATTTTACTTTGCGGGGGTGATCGTAACGCCACCAAGCCTCAACTACCACGCTTATCAGTTCCTACGTTGCCGCCATTGAGAGCTACAGCAAAAAAATGAATTCCGACGCGTCTGATACTGTGCAATCTCCCGCGCGTCCCAGTGCTACCCCGCTTGCAACATCTACGCCTCTTCCAACCGAGAAGAAAAGGAAAGTGAAACGTTTGCTAAGTGACAGTGCAATACACCGTGAACTTTTCAACCAGGATTTTAGCAGTGGTGAAAGCTCTGTGGACAAAAACCTCTATATTCAGAGTAGAAGTGGGAGCGAAATTGACGATTTTGTGGGATTTGGTGCTGATGACAATGTTGATTTATTTGAGGGGGGTGATAGTAGTGATGATCCTGATGTGGAAGTGGTGGAGGAAGGTGCTATTGAAGTACCAAGTGTGCTAGAGCCAACCCCTTCGCCTAGTTTCGTAGGTCAGGGTAGGCCTAGCCCTAGCCCTACGTCAGGACCTTCCCCTTTGCCTGCCCGTACGCCCTTGAAAGTGGGTAAATACTTCTATAAACAGTCTTTAGTGAAAAGTGCAGCCAAGAAAGCACGCAGGGAGGCAGAAAAAGTGAGGGAAGGCGTAGATAGTGAGAGTGACGCCGACCCAGGCCTAGCAACCACCCGCATTCCTTTGTCACGACGCCTTGACCCGAGACGCCGGGAGGGCCACCCACAGCCCTCAGCTTCATCTGTCCCTCAAGATGACCAAAGGGCCTCTACAAGTGCGCCATTGGCCTCCCGCAGTGTGTCACCACAGGCCCCGCATCGTAGGTCATTATTTCCTGCTGAAAAGTCCCCGGATATCTGCAAAAGGAGCCCAACTCCCGAGGCCGAGGCTCCCATTGCTCAACCTCCCGCAGCCCCACGCCGCCGACGCCCGGTCTATTCTTTACCAGAGTTGACTCCTGAAGAGGCTGCTGACGACCACGACATTGCCCCAGATGACCTGACGTCGCCTGAGGAAGAGGAAAACGAAGAGGAAGAGGAAGAGTAAGAGGAAGAGGGAGAGGGAGTCCCGACAAGAAGAGTCAAAGGACCTCGAGGTCGTGGACGTGGTCAGCCTGCCGACGCCGCTGCCCCTGGGCCTGGGCGTGGGCGTGGGCGTGCAGGGCGTCCGCCTGGGCATCCGCGTGGCCAAGGGTGTGTGCCAGGGCGTCCAGGGCGTGTGCCTGCTGCAGCTCCACGTCCTCGACCTGCTGAAATGTTTGTGTGGTCAGATGGGGCGGATTTTGTGCCAGATTTTCCTGCCTTTAACGAGGTACAACAGGGTTCT
>CM064484.1:27901143-28096143 GCA_032716605.1 Paralithodes platypus | reverse complement strand
AATTGTTTAGATAAACTCAAGGTAAATATAACGCCTGGACCTGATACAATCTCGCCTAGAGTTCTAAAGGAAGCTAAGGATGAGCTCTCCAAACCACTGACATTGCTATTCAATGAATCCTTGCAGTCTGGGACTATGCCTGATCAGTGGAAGCTAGCCAACGTAACACCGATATTAAAAAAAGGCAGCAAATCCCTACCCAGTAACTATCGTCCGATTAGCTTAACCTCAATTGTATGTAAAATGCTAGAAACGGTCATAAGAGACAGACTCGTAAATCACTTAGAGGAAAATAACACACTTAAAGATACTCAACACGGCTTTCGTAAAAAACGTTCCTGTTTAACAAACCTCTTAGACTTCTTCCACGATATCCTCAACCTCTACGATGAGAGTAAAGCTGTAGATATTATATACCTTGATTTTCAAAAGGCCTTTGACAAAGTTCCCCACAAACGTTACTGCTAAAACTAAAAGCGCATGGAATACAAGACGGTGTGTTGAAATGGATAGAAAATTGGCTTAGCGACAGAAAGCAAAGAGTAGTCATAAACGGTAAGTCATCTAAATGGACCAATGTAAGTAGCGGGGTACCCCAGGGGATCGGTACTAGGACCAATTCTCTTTCTAATTTACATCAACGACATAGATGAGGGTCTCACCTGTACAATCTCAAAATTTGCTGACGATACAAAAATTGCAAATAGCGTACTCTCAAAAGAACAAGTTGACGATATGCAACACAATCTAGATAAATGTCATGTTGGGCCCAAATTTGGCAAATGAGTTTCAATGCGGATAAATGTAAAGTACTACATATCGGATACCTAAATGAGAAAGCAAACTATTCGATAAATGGCACTCAGCTTAAGAATGTAAACAGAGAAAACCGATCTGGGAGTAACAATATCGAGTAACCTAAAACCGAGTCAACAATGTTCAGAAGTTGTTAAGAAGGCAAACAAAATAATTGGCTTTATAGGCAGGTCATTTGAGCATAAATCCAAAGACGTTATCCTAACCCTTTACAATTCCTTAGTCCGCCCTCTTCTGGAATACTGCATTCAATCCTGGTGCCCTTATTACCAAAAATATATAAACAAGCTAGAACGAGTTCAACGTAGAGTTACCAAAATGATACCTAGCCTAAAGAACAAACCATACGAAGAGCGTCTTAGAGAATTAAATCTATTTCCTTTAACCCAGCGCAGATCAACCCTCTCACCACGGAAGGGCTCTTGAACGCCCATAAAAAAGCATATAACAGGTACCCGGAAGGGCTCTTGAACGCCCAGTGGTTGAAAGCCTGTGAGCTTCGTGTGCGAGGCGTCGGTCCGACGCATGTAAACAACAGCCGACTGGACTGACGCCCCGCATCTCCGGCCACAAGAAGGAGAGCGTCGCTTGTTCGTGTGTGCCTGTATGTTGTTGTTAAGTATCGAAAAGTAGTGTAAAGTGGCTGTTTTGGCCATAAAGTTATCTCCAATGAAATCATCATCACAACTCAACCAGTTGACTTAGAGAGCTCTACTTAATGCCATTCTACAGGTAAATAACACAGCTACGCTTGGGGATGCGCGGGAATGCGGGAAGCAGTCAGATTAACAAATATATGGTAGCCTAGCCTAGACGTTTTTCAAAACACCCGGGTTTCGAGGAATATATATATAATACATAGCTGGGGCTGGAGGGTTAAGAGGTGACTTAATTCAAGTGTTCAAAATCATCAAAGGCATCGACAATATGAACTGTAGTAAGTACAGTACTTCACTATCGACCAATCTAATTACACGCGGGGAAACGGTTGCAAAATTATTGATAAATCTTTTAACTCACACGAATCTAAGAATTTCTTCTTCAATCGAGTTGTCAACTTGTGGAATGGGCTTCCCCGAGACGTTATAGACTGCAGCACCGTTGATTCATATAAACTCCGCTTAGACAAATATCTCGCATCAAACCCGCGACTGACTGCGTTTGTAAATGAATAACTTTATTTTATCCCCCCCCTCAGTTACTAACCCATCTGTCCCCTACTAACTTCCTATTCCTGCCAAAGACATTAGTTCCAGGGCAGTAGTTCCCTTTCCAATGTTCCCTTACCCACTCTAAACCACTGTTTGGACACTTGATCCTCAGTGTTTTGGAGGACAAGCAGCCTAGAAGGGTCACTAGATCTGTTGTTGCTTGATTTCCTTTGTACTCCTTTGTACTCTCGCTCTCTCTCTCTCTCTCTCTCTTATTAGACACTGCTTGCCATTACGTGTTATGAATATTGTAATTTTCATACAATGCTGATGTATATAGGGAAAAAGCAAGGGTATTTTTATGGCATGTCGGTGGTTTCTGTGTTAATTTACCAAAACTAAGTACAGTACTAATTTCATTCCAATAATATCTTCCCATTAATACATCAGGATTTGAACCCGGGATTTTTTGTCCAATAAAAATACTTACTAGAGCATTACGTTTGTGCAAAAATGAATATTATAATACAGTATGTTGTTGTTGTTGTTGTTCCCCAAGCTGCCTGGCCGAACAGCCCCAAGGCCCTGAGCAAGGCCAAGGCCATAACCGAGCGCCCCCACAGAACCCTCCCCGCCGACCACAATAAAGCCTGGGTGACCGAAGCCACTCCATGGCGGGGAGCTGAGGAGGGTGCGGAAATGCCCGGGAAACCAAAGCCCCACCCAGGGCCCTGTGTCCCTCAGCAATTATGAAGAGAAAGTTGAGGGGCAAGGGAAAAATGTGACGCTTTGGCTTCCAATCTACAGTAGTAGAAATACTGTACAGTACAGTACATGATTGTGTACAGTAATTAATGAAACAATATTTAATACTTAGAGATTTGTTTAATTTCTCAAATTCGATTGAGTTTCCTGGTAATTTATTAGCCCTACCTTTCACTCTCAAGCGCTAATTGCACACTGCAAGACTATACACGTATGCCATCGCTCTGTTTTAACCCACACAAATATCTTTACATGCAATGTATGTACAGTACTGTATAATATTCAAAGATAGAACAAAACCCATTCTATTATATAACTGGTAAAGAAAATCCCATAAGATCAAATTATCTGAAAATAGATATAAAGAAATATTACGGTAAATAGTTTTCCCAAGTTTACACCATCACAATTTAGTTATAAGCTGAGCAATAACTTTAACTTTAAGCTACCATAGCACAGTTGGGAATATGTACCGTACATGATTAGATTAATATCCAGTATTCAAGAATGGATAATAAGTCGTAGGCTTGTGCATAAACCTTTAACTGTCTTGGTGGTGTAATGGTTAAAGTGTTTAAAAATCTGTATATGATAACCCAGGTTCGAATCCCGGTGGATCACATATGTGCTTTCATTAAATCAATTGGAGGTGTTTGGTGTTGGGGTGAAATTAATAAATAATAGATAATAAATTAATAAAATATTTGAAATTAGAAGTACTGTACTGTATTTCTCACGCTTATTCCAAATGTGTCGTCAGGATTTATTTATCATCAGTAGTTGTTTTTATATGAATAAAATAAAGATAGTGTTTTGCGAGAAAAAAATTATGCATGCACAACAAAATTATTCACTCGACAGCGATTTTCAGCAACAACAATTAAAGTTTAGTACAATCTAATATATCTCAATAGAAAGAGGAATGGTTCTATCTATCTATATCTATTGCCTGACGCCGTGATCCCCGAAGGGGTGGCCACGAACGAACCGCCCCCATGCACCTCTGTCCCCAGTCAGTCGACGCCTCTCCCCCCAACCAGCACCGCCTTCGTTCATGTACTTCCTCACTCCATCCTTCCACCTCTCATTCGGTCTACCTCTCCCTCTCTGTCCCTCCACCTCGCTCTCGTACACCCTCTTAGTCATTCTCTCGCTTTCCATACGTTCCATATGGCCGAACCATCTCAAGTTGTTCCTTTTCACACTTTCCAGCACATCTACCTCCACACCACACCTTCTTCTTACTTCCTCATTAGCCTGTCTATCCCTCCATGTAACTCCGCACGCACTCCTTAAGTAATTCATTTCCACTGCTCTCACTCTTGGTCTGAGTCTCTCAACCAACGTCCATGCTTCGCTTCCGTAAGTCAGTGTCGGGATTACCACACTGTCATGCAAGGACTTCTTCACTTCCATACTGACCACCCTATTTCTTGTTAATGCTTTTAGCGTTCCTACAACCCTCTTCCCCTGTTGTACCCTCTCCCGTACTTCTTCATCCATAGTCCCATCTTTACTCAACACACTGCCCAGATACTTAAAAGAGTTGACGATCTCCATAGCCTGACCGTTCAGCTTCACCTCACACTCTGTGACTTCACCCCTTTCGAAGACCATAACCTTGCTCTTCCCCGCAATACCTTCAAATTCCGTTTTTCGCACACTGTTCCAAACTCATTTACCAGGAATGGTTGGTCTACAATATTACTATAGCAAAACCCACAACAAAATTAATTTTGATCGATAAAAGTAATCTGGACCAAAACAAAAAATCCAACATTCCTTCACTTTACACCATCATAAATCACAAATAGCAACACCAATAGGTTTTGATATATGAAATTACAAATATTTTTCACCTACTTTCCAGAAATGCACTCAGAATTTGTCTATCATCAATAGTTTTTATTATATGAACATAATAGCAAAACTATATACAGTACGCTCGCATTTCTCGGACTCGTACTGTACACTGTTCATCATTCTCAATTTATTTTGTTCTAAGATTCTTAAGTGCTATAAATTAGAGTGATACGTACTGTATACTGTAGCTAGTGGTATGAGAAAGAGAATAAAACAAACCCGAGGTCCCTACTTCTAATATTTGATGTATGCGATTACTGAATTTACAAATCGGCAATCATCAAACAAGAATTTTAGCATTCATAACTATTTCATGTTGAAGCCAGTTATACCATGCACTGGTATTATCTTACACTACATACAGTATATGTAAAAAAAAAGGTATTCCAAGATATAAAACCCTTTCATATAGTACCGGTAATTTAGACACAACAACCCATAGCCCATACAAAAAATGTGCCATGTTTAAATAGATTGCTAGCTCACCTTCCTGCTTCACTGCCCCAGTAAGACTGAAGATTCTTGTTCTACCTAAAGAACGGGAGAGATTTTTATTCGCCGTGCCACTACCAAAACCAATTGTAACCGAATTTATACGCAATATGAGTACAGGGATCCCTCAATATTCGCGGATTCACATATTCGTGGTTACTAAATGGAAGAGAATTTGATAAGCTTAAGTGGAATGGTAAGTACTGTACAGTACTTTATTTACTTACAGTAATTATTTAAACATTAAAAATTCTATTATAATTTTAATAGTTAATGAAACTATTTTACTGTATATTATCATAAATATTACCGTATTGCATTAATATATTTTATATGCATTGACACCCAAAACAAATTTTTTTTATGGGCTTGGGAAGGGCATGTGGGGCTAATCGGGGGATCTGTAGTGACTATTCGCGGATTCAATGATTCGCGGCAATTTCAGGTACGTAACCCCCGCGAATATTGAGGGAGCCCTGTATTCAGTTTTCATTCAATTGATTTCTAAAGTATCCAATACACTTATCTCGTATCCATGCATTTAGGACATCCTTCCTGAATACGCTAATTGCGGATTCGAGCCTGAGGGGGTCAATAGTATCGTTATGAATTTTAGGGGAGTGCACCTGATAACTGGCAGACAGGCATAATAGTCCCCTATATAAGGGTAAAGAGGAAAGAGGAGTGTGTGGTAACAACCGAGGATTATGTCTTCTAAGCGTAGTAGGGAAGGTGTACAGTAGGGTAGTGATTGAGAGAGTGAGAGTGAGAACGGAGAAATGGATAGGCGACGAGCAGGGAGGTTTTAGGAAGGGAAGAGGATGTGTAGATCAGATTTTTACCCTGAATTGTGTTGTGGAGAAATATCTGGAGAAGCAACAAAAGGTGTATGTTGCCTATATGGACTTGGAGAAGGCCTTTGACAGAGTGGATAGAGAAGGTATGTGGAAAGTACTTAGAATATACGGAGTAGATGGCAAGTTGCTGAAAGCAGTGAAGAGCATGTACGAGGGTGCAAAGGCGGCAGTACGCGTGGACAATGAGCAGAGCAAGTTCTTTGACCTGAATGTTGGGTTGAAACAGGGGTGTGTGATGTCCCCGTGGTTGTTTACTGTATGCTGTATATGGATGGAGTCATGAAAGAAATACAAGGAAGAGCAGTGGATGTTGGTGTATCGCTGATAAGGGAGGGAAATGAGTGGAAGCTGCCTGTATTGCTGTTTGCTGATGATACAGTTCTGATGAGCGATAATGAATGGGAGTTGCAGGGTCTGGTAAATGTGTTTGGAACAGTGTGCGAAAAACAGAATCTGAAGACAAATGCGGGAACAGCAAGGTTATGGTCTTCGAAAGGGGTGAAGCCACAGAGTGTGAGGTGAAGTTGAACGGTCAGGCTATGGAGATTGTCGGTTCATTTAAGTATCTGGGGAGTGTGTTGAGTAAAGATGGGACTATGGATGAAGAAGTGCGGGAGAGGGTACAACAGGGGAAGAGGGTTGTAGGAACGTTGAAAGCAGTAACAAGAAACAGGGTGGTCAGTATGTATGTGAAGAAGTCCTTGCATGACAGTGTGGTAATCCCGACACTGACTCACGGAAGCGAAGCATGGACGTTTGAGAAGAGACTCAGACCAAGAGTGAGAGGGGTGGAAATTAGTTATTTGAGAAGTGTGTGCGGAGTTACATGGAGGGATAGACAGACGAATGAGGAAGTAAGAAGGAGGTGTGGTGTGGACGTGCTGGAAAGTGTGAAAAGGAACACCTTGAGATGGTTCGGCCATATGGAACGTATGGGAAGCGAGAGAATGACTAAGAATGTGTATGAGAGCGAGGTGGAAGGACAGATAGGGATAGGTAGACAGAAAGAGAGGTGGAAGGATGGAGTGAGGAAGTATATGGATGAAGGCGGTGCTGGTTGGGAGGAGGGGCGTCGACTGACTGGGGACAGAGGTGCATAGGGGCGGTTCGTTCGTGGCCACCCCTTCGGGGATCACGGCGTCAGGCAATAGATAGATAGATAGACTAATTTTCATTAATGTTTTTATAAGTTCGTAAGATCATTCGCTCATAATAACACTATCCATTAACCTATTATCATGGGTAAATACAGCCATCCCTCCTCAGCATTTGTACCAGGTTCATTTGTCCTTAACTGTACAATTGCCTGTTGTTGTTGTTGTTGTTGTTGTTGTTGTTCCCCAAGCTGCCTGGCCGAACAGCCCCAAGGCCCCGTTGAAGGCCAAGGCCATAACCGAGCGCCCCCACAGAACCCTCCCTGCCAACCACAATAAAGCCTGGGTGACCGAAGCCATTCCATGGCTGGGAGCTAAGGAGGGTGCGGAAACGCCCGGGAAACCAAAGACCCACCCAGGGCCCTGTGCCCCTCAGCAATTATGAAGAGAAAGTTGAGGGGCAAGGGAAAAATGTGACGCTTTGGCTTCCAATCTTGGTAGATTGGGAGGTCAATCCACGGAAAAGACGCCGTCACTTGAGATCTAGAAAATATATAAGTAAAAGGAACAGTCAGAGTAAGCTATGGGTATGGCAGAGATCGCTCAGTTCTCACTCTGATAGACCAGCCCATAACCAGTTGCCTGTAGGAAAAAGTAGCACTAATTTTATTGAACAAATTTGACATGCAGATGAAATAGTATGAAACATCCCCTTGAAACACATACCCGAGTTATGCAAAGTTGTATCATATAGTAGTTGTTGTTGTTCCCCAAGCTGCCTGGCCGAACAGCCCCAAGGCCCCGAGCAATTCCAAGGCCATAACCGAGCGCCCCCACAGAACCCTCCCTGCCGACCACAATAAAGCCTGGGTGACCGAAGCCACTCCATGGCGGGGAGCTGAGGAGGGTGCGGAAACGCCCGGGAAACCAAAGCCCCACCCAGGGCCCTGTGCCCCTTAGCAATTATGAAGAGAAAGTTGAGGGGCAAGGGAAAAATGTGACGCTTTGGCTTCCAATCTTGGTAGATTGGGAGGTCAATCCACGGAAAAGATGCCGTCACTTGAGATCTAGAAAATATATAAGTTAAAGGAACAGTCAGAGTAAGCTATGGGTATGGCAGAGATCGCTCAGTTCTCACTGAACCAGCCCATCACCACATGACTAGAACCCAATCCTCTCAGCATCAGCTAGGAAAGGCCCTAGAAAGCCACCTTTGGCGGGGGGATAGCTCCCCTATTTCAACCCCTTTCGGGGTCTGGCACCCGCCCAGAAGTTAAGTTAAGTTATGTAGAGCAGATTAACCCGACGTATCATATAGTAGTGTGTAGTTGATTGTACAGTTGTGGTCATTAACCCATGGAATGCTAAAAAATTAACAAAATAAAAGGTCAAGTTGAGGGAGGGAGGGGGGCATGGGGTAGGGGGTATAAAGGGGGGAAGGAGTGGAGGATGTGGTATAGGGAGATACTGTATTACTACTTTCTTTGTGTCATCCATTTTTGAGACATTTCCCAGCACTGGCATGGTATTTGAAGGGTTCTTTTTACACATGTTTATAAACTGTGCCTTCCGTGAGGCCTATCACACTTTATGGGTTAATGCAGTCTATAATTTGTTGAACATTTCAGGTTGAATTGAATTTCCATATTACTGCCCTACTGATATTTGCATTTCAGGGGGTTCGCTTATTCAGTCTGTAGATTCAACATGTATTTGAATTTGTAACTAATAAAACAATTTGAAGACGAGCTGTCAGTGAAATATTGTCAATACAGTAAAGTGGTCATCCTCAAATGTTGTTTCTATTCATTCTGTCAACTTTTCGGAGTTCATTTAATTTTTTTTTACCATGACTACGTATTTCTCACTACAGTACAGTACAATACTTCATTTCCCATAATTTTGGGTAGACCAGTGCAGAAGTGTTTGTTGTTGCGTTGTCACTCTTACTGGCTGCCTGCCATCTCTATCCCTTGCCAACCGTTACTAATACTGTACTAAAAATTGCCCTCCTCAGTCTTTGATGGATATTGCACCAGCCATTTAATTTTGTATATGCCAGTGTATATTTAATTGTTTGTAGTCTATTCACACTTATTTTGTAGATGCCAGAAATGAATATTCATATTTGTTTTTACATTTGTTTTTATTAAATGTGTAACTCATTCAAACATTGATTTCTTTACTTTATTCATGCTACTGCCAGATGATTTTACTTGGGATAGGAAGAACTTTTGAGAATTGAAGGGTTAAGAAGTATATGTCAGTTATCTAACACTGACAGGTGCTTACTAAGTTGTTGTTGTTGTTCCCCAGGCTGTCTGGCCGAACAGCCCCAAGGTACTGAGCAAGGCCAAGGCCATAAACGAGCGCCCCCACAAAACCCTCCCTGCTTACCACTAATAAAGCCCGGATGACCGAAGCCACTCCAAGGCAGGGAGCTGAGGAGGAGTGCGGAAATGCCCGGGAAACCAAAGCCCCACCCAAGGCCCTGTCCCCCTCGGCAATTATGAAGGGAAAGACTTTGAGGGGTAAAGGAAAAATGTGACGCTTTGGCTCCCAATCTAGGGAGGTCAATCCATGGAAAAGATGCCATCACTTGAGATCTAGAAAATATATAAGTAAAAGGAACAGTCAGAGTAAGCTATAGGTACGGCAGAGATCGCTCGGCTCTCACTCTGATAGACCAGCCCATCACCACATGACTAGAACCCAATCCTCTCAGCATCAGCTAGGAAAGGTCCTAGAAAGCCGCCTTTAGCTCCCCTATTTCAACTCCTTTCCTGTTGTTGTTCCCCAGGCTGTCTGACCGAACAGCCCCAAGGTGTACAAGGTGTTCAGCCTGGGGAACAACAATAACAACAATAACTTAGTAAGCACCTGTCAGTGTGCTTACTAAGTTAAATAAAATTGCCAGGAAATTGGTAGAATTAAAGGAAAATTGGAGTAATCTGATTGAATGTTAACCCTTTCATTGTGGGAACCGTTTTGGAATGCCTGGAAATTTCCTGGAATTATTTTCTCATTAAAGACTGAGGAGACGAGCGTGAGTGATCAAGAGCGCGGCAGGCTTACCGCGGCACTGGAGCTCTCCCATCACGTCTCGAGAGATATATTCAGTGTTGCCATAGACAAATGTAGCGGAAATTTGTTCATTTTTAGCGAATATTGCCGGTGTCTGTAGTAACACTGCAGCTGAACCCCGCAAGCTACAGAGCTCGTTCTGTTATCATTTGAAAGTGCTGTTCTTCTTTTTTTTCTGCTACAAATCTATAAATTCATTCAGGCACTTGTTTAACACCTTACGAGCGGCCTAGGCGGTAATTTCTACTGACCGCCCAGCGGGTGGTTTTTACCATAAATGGAAAGCTCAATTAATGCCCTTTCAGGGATACATAATTGTATTATGCTCTGGCTCTTTTTCATGCATAAACAAGAGCCAGAGCATAATACAATTATGTATCCCTGAAAGGGCATTAATTGAGCTTTCCAATGACACCTTACCTTTAGATGTGTTCCTTTAGATGTGTTCGCCGCTCTTCTAGCGGCGTTATGGGTGTTGATTTGGTGCAGTACAGTAGACTGTTTGAAGCGACAGCTCGCTCCCTTGCGAGGATGGGCTCGTCTGGCACTTTTTGCAGTTCGACATCTAGGGCTCTCTTGAAGTTGTCTAACGAGATGTCCCTCATGTCTCTTACTCGCCGTGGGAGTTTGTTGAAGAGACGTGGGCCTCTGTGTGATAACCAGCCCTCTCGCAGAGAGCCCATAGCACCCCTGTTATTCATCCGGGGGATTTCGCATTCCCAGCCTCTCCTATCACTGAATTTCATGACTATCGGAGTATGTAGGTTTGGTACTAAACCCTCTGCGATTTTCCACATGTATATTATTAGGTAACGTTCTCTTCTACGTTCCAGTGAGTACAGATTCAGTGCTCTTAAACGCTCCCAATAGTGTAGATGTTTTATCGAACTTATATGCGAAGTGAAATTTCTTTGTACACTCTCTACGTCATTTATTTCACCTGCTTTGTATGGGGATGTTAATACGCTACAGTATTCAAGCCGCGGTAGCACTAGAGATTTGAAGAGCGTTATCATAGGCAATTCACCGCGTGTTTTAAAAGTACGCAGAATCCAACCCGTTAGACGTTTCGCAGCCGCCACTTTGACCTGGTTATGTACTTTGAAACCCATATTTTCAGACATTAATACCCCAAGGTCTTTCACACTGTCTTTCCGTTCTATTATGTGGTTAGATTCTGTTAAGTAATTTGTAATTTCTTTAACACTAGATTAGCGGGCTAGCGGTTTATTTATATGTACCGCCCAGCGGGGTGTTTTTAGCCAAAATAGGGCTGTTTACGTGATCATTTTCATGCCTAAATAAGACCCAGAGCGTAAAACAAGTATCTATCCCTGAAAGGACATAAACAGAGCTTTCCAATGACACCATAACGATCCTTTTATGACGGCTAGTTTTCTTGCAACAACCGCGCAACGCGAGTGCAAAAAGCATGTAATTCGGTACTTTCCCCATACAATTCAGTATGTAGCGAGTGAGAGAGGGAGGGAGGAGGTGGGATTCGTGTCAGTAGGTTCGCCGCGGTGGTCTGGAGCAGTCATACGCTCGCTACTCTCCTGCCACCACTTGTCTCTCTCTCTCAGCAACATTACGTGCTGAAATTGCCACACGACCTATGTCGCGCGCCGCCAGATAGTCCAGATTTATTATACTCGACTTATTATTGCGCGCCGACACATAGGGGTTAACACCATTATTATCTCCGTACCGTATTAATTGGAATTTTTCCTCATTGAATTGCATGTTGTTTTCCCTGGTCCACTGGAACACTACATTCATGTCTTCCTGCAGTCGGCCCGTGTCCTCTTGTGTGTTTACTATCTTGCTTAATTTTGTGTCATCAGCAAAACACGACACCGTACTGTGTCTGGTGTTGGTATCTATGTCGCAAATTAGTATGAGGAACAGAAGGGGCGCTAGCACTGTTCCTTGGGGCACTGAGCTTTTGACATCCGAAGGCTCAGAAGTGACTTGATTTACTGCTACCGATTGTTTTCGGTTTACGAGGAAATTGTATATCCACCGTCCGATTTTCCCAGTTATAACTTTTGCTTTCAGTTTGTGGGCTATTATACCATGGTCACATTTATCAAATGCCTTAGCAAAATCGGTGTAAATGACATCCACGTTTTTCTTTTCTTCTAGCGCTTTAAGAATTTTGTCATAGTGTTCCAAAAGTTGTGAGAGACATGATCTTCCCGCTCTGAACCCATGTTGACCGGTGTTGTGTAGTTCATTTGTCTCCATGAATGTTGAAATTTTGCTTCGCAGGACTCGCTCGAAAACTTTAATGATGTGAGAGGTTAGAGCTACCGGGCGGTAGTTTTTTGGTAGTGCTTTACTCCCTCCTTTATGCAGTGGGGCAATTATTGCGTTTTTCAAGCTATCTGGTATGTCACCAGTGTCTAGACTCTTTCTCCACATTATAGCCAGGGGTTTTGAGAGGTTTTCCTTACATTTTTTCATTAGGATCGAATTCCATGAGTCCGGGCCTGGTGCCGAGTGGGATGGCATGTTGGAAATGGCCTCTTCTATGTCTTTTGGACCGAAATCAATATCCAGCATCTGAGGGGTTTCCGTGGGGGAGGTTTCCATGAAAAATATATTTTGGTCTCTGATGACTTTTGTTTCATCAGGCTCACTGAATGCCATTTCATACTGCCTGCTTAAGAGTTCGCTCATTTCCTTTTTGTCCCCTGTGAAAGAGCCGTCCCCTTTGCTCAGTGGGCCGATGTTTGATGTTGTTTTAGCCTTTTGTTTGGCGTATGAAAAGAAGTATTTGGAATTTTCCTTTATACCTGCAATAGCTTTCCTGAACCATCCTTCTACGATCACTGGTTGTCTTGCAACGATCGTGCAACCGAAGGGCAAAATCGCTAAAATACGGTCATTTCGTTACATAATTACGTGTGTAGCGAGGGAGGGAGGGTGGATGTGTGTGGAGTAGATGTCAGTAGGCCCACGGCAGCCGTGGCGAGCGGTCATGAGGGAACCTACGTTCCTCCCGTCGCTCGTCTCTCTCTCAGAGCCAATATTGCGCCAAAATTGCACACGGACTAAAGTCGGGCCCCGCCACATAGTCCAGGTTTTTAGATACGGACTTAAGTCGGGCCCCGCTACGAATGGGTTAAGCAATCAGGAGTGCCTGACCCCTATTATTGCGGGAAAACCCCCGCACTGAAAGGGTTAAAGATTGGGTTTACACTACTAAAGGAACATTGGAATAATCTGATTGAAGGTTTAAGATTGGGTTTGTATTAATTAATGATGACTGGTACTGTACTTGCAGAGGACATTAACCACAACAGGACATGAGACTGAAACTATACCTCTTATGGATCACACAGTCTTTAACTCTATTTACTCTGAGGGGGTTCTTTCTGGACCTCCCCTGTTTTGATAAATTAGTTAGGAAATATTAAGATGTTTTACCCTTTTAATTTGGCGATAATAAGACGCTTCACCCCATTCAGGTGTTGATATTTTTGTGGGCGAGCGATATTGAGCCTGTGTTTAAGAAGAAATCATCCTTCAACCGGGTCATTTTTGTATGGAAAAATTTACAAATTTAGCTTGAACTTATGGGTGGGCTTTTTCCACTTTGAAAGAAGTCTGGGAAGGCATTTTTGTTAGACTAGGGGACAAAAAACAAGTAAAATCCTCTATGATGATTTACCTTTCTCGCCCGGGTGGCCTACATAGCACATATCGAGCTCTCTCCATGACACACGGTTGGCATACATTGCTCCATAGCCTTATTTCATGGCTTACAACCGCACTACAGAAAGTTTTGTTGTCTTAGCGGGTGGTCCGTGTTACCAACAAGAACAAGAACACAAAGCCAGTCAGTTATGTGACTCCTGCTTACAAGCAGGCCTAATGCAAGCTTGTACTTGCTGAACCCGAGTCTCAAACGATGCATGAAAGCAGACAACAGTGACTTAGGAATGATTACAATGGTGAAATATATCAGTAATCAATATTATTAGATAATCCATAATCAATAATCAATTGTTGAACGAATGTAAATAGACCGTAACCGTGGCCGCAGCTACTGCGTCGCCACATTCGAACAGTTCTCAGTATCAAAACAAAACGGCTGCTCTTATTTCCCACCTCACGCAATAACTGCTCAATGTACAGTACAGTGTTACTAGTCTTCACCCATCGCAAGACAACACCGATTACTGCCTCTGGTATGTATATAGATAGATAGATGTATATAATATAGGTTTGATTCCCGAAGGGAAGTAGAGAAAACCTAATATTTAGTAGGGGCCCCGGAATCATTGACGATGTTGCCTATTAGTATAATAGTTTCCATTCAACATCCATGTCAGTCGTTTGAATCAACCGCCGCGAGGAAGAATAGGAGTCATCTTCATAAGTGCAACGCTACTTCTCTTATGGTGTCGTCACAGATCGGGTACCCGCTACGAAAAAACTTCGTAAAAAATAAGAGAACAAAAAAGGGAAAAGAATTTTCCATCTTAGCACTGTTATTCACAAGCTTCCCACATTCGGTGGATTTTCTTGCGTTGTGGCTTCTTACCGCCTCTCGCCAAGCACAACAATTCTTCCTTCAATGATATAACAAGATAACTCAAAATATCAGCGAATGGGAAGGGGATGGCTGGGAGGGACTTCGTCATCAATGATTCCGGGGCCCCTACTAAATATTAGGTTTTCTCTACTTCCCTTCGGGAATCAAACCTATAATTTAATAGTGGCCCCTCCATCATTGACGATGTTGCCTGAATTCCAAGACTGGAGGGGGACATTCGTAGTATTAAACTTGTTAATAACCGCGTAGTTGTGCATACAACACAATTAAAAAATATTGACAGAGTATGAGCAGTGCGTTGCTTCAAAGAAGCCTGCTCCAACAACAGAGTCCTCATGCATGAGGTGTTTGTTGTACCGGGTGAGACAGAGTTAAAAGCAACAACCCTGCATCACCCTGACCCAGAACCTATGCTGAGCTCAGCTAGGGTCCTGGGTGTAGTCATATTGACAATTATCAAACCTACTGAAACTAGTGTAACTAGCCAGGAACCTATTGGAGTTGCCATCTGATCTCTATCGACCTTCTGCGTCGAGTGCGATCAGCCTGGAAACTTGAAAATCATATAAACCGGAGGGCAATTAATTCTTTATTGTTCATAAACTGGACAGTTAGATAATGGAAATATTTACAGAGTCACTTAGGACCTATTGTAATCTAGTGCAACTAGTTACGAAAAGTGAAACATAAAAACACTTTCTTTTATTAATCATAAAACCTGAGTGTGAATTAAGCAATCTAAATTCCTATCTATTGCCTGACGCCGCGATCCCTGAAGGGGTGGCCACGAACGAACCTCCCCCATGCACCTCTGTCCCCAGTCAGTCGATGCCCCTCCTCCCAACCAGCACTGCCTTCATCCATATACTTCCTCACTCCATCCTTCCACCTCTCATTCGGTCTACCTCTCCCTCTCCGTCCCTCCACCTCACTCTCGTACACCCTCTTAGTCATTCTCTCGCTTTCCATACGTTCCATATGGCCGAACCATCTCAAGTTGTTCCTTTTCACACTTTCCAGCACATCTACCTCCACACCACACCTCCTTCTTACTTCCTCATTAGTCTGTCTATCCCTCCATGTAACTCCGCACACACTTCTTAAGTAATTCATTTCCACTGCTCTCACTCTTGGTCTGAGTCTCTCAACCAACGTCCATGCTTCGCTTCCGTACGTCAGTGTCGGGATTACGACACTGTCATGCAAGGACTTCTTCACTTCCATACTGACCACCCTATTTCTTGTTACTGCTTTCAGCGTTCCTACAACCCTCTTCCCCTGTTGTACCCTCTCCCGCACTTCTTCATCCATAGTCCCATCTTTACTCAACACACTGCCCAGATACTTAAAAGAGTTGACGATCTCCATAGCCTGACCGTTCAGCTTCACCTCACACTCTGTGACTTCACCCCTTTCGAAAACCATAATCTTGCTCTTCCCCGCATTTACCTTCAAATTCCGTTTTCCACACACTGTTCCAAACTCATTTACCAGACCCTGCAACTCCCATTCATTATCACTCATCAGAACTGTATCATCCGCAAACAGCAGTATAGGTAGCTTCCACTCAATTCCCTCCCTTTTCAGCGATACACCAACATCCACTGCTCTTGATAGTATTTCTTTCATGACTCCATCCATATATACAGTAAACAACCACGGGGACATCACACACCCCTGTTTCAAATCAACATTCAGGTCAAAGAACTCGCTCTGCTCACTCTCCACACTGCCGCCTTTGCACCCTCATACATGCTCTTCACTGCTTTCAGCAACTTGCCATCTACTCCGTATATTCTAAGTACTTTCCACAAGCCTTCTCTATCCACTCTGTCATAGGCCTTCTCCAAGTCCATAAAGGCAACATACACCTTTTGTTTCTTCTCCAGATATTTCTGCACAACACAATTCAGGGTAAAAATCTGATCTACACATCCTCTTCCCTTCCGAAAACCTCCCTGCTCGTCGCCTATCCATTTCTCCGTTCTCACTCTCACTCTCTCAATCACTACCCTACTGTATATACCTTCCCTACTACGCTTAGAAGACATATTCCTCGGTGGTTACCACACACTCCTCTTTCCCCTTTGCCCTTATATAGGGGAACTATTATGCCAGTCTTCCAGTCATCAGGTACACTCCCCTTCCTTCTCCCATGCTAGTTTACTCATTTTCCATATCCATTCGATCACTAGCTCACCACCATATCTCAACATTTCCCCACACACTCCATCTGTTCCTGGTGCTTTCCCCAACTTCACTCTTTTCATGGCTTCCCACACTTCTGACCTCCTGATCCCCACCTCCTCCTCCACTACTTCTCCCTCCCATACCATATCCACCTATGTTTGCTGGCTCTTCATTCCTTATATTTAGGAACTCATTGAAGTACTCCCTCCATCTTTCGACTCTCTCTTGCTTCTCTGTTAGCATACTCCCATTCTTATCTTTCACACCCTTACTGTTGTTGTTGTTGTTTCTGTTCCCCAAGCTGCCTGGCCGAACAGCCCCAAGGCCCCGAGCAAGGCCAAGGCCATAACCGAGCGCCCCCACAGAACCCTCCCTGCCTACCACAATAAAGCCTGGGTGACCGAAGCCACTCCATGGCGGGGAGCTGAGGAGGGTGCGGAAACGCCCGGGAAACCAAAGCCCCACCCAGGGCCCTGTGCCCCTCAGCAATTATGAAGAGAAAGTTGAGGGGCAAAGGAAAAATGTGACGCTTTGGCTTCCAATCTTGGTAGATTGGGAGGTCAATCCACGGAAAAGACGCCGTCACTTGAGATCTAGGAAATACATAAGTAAAAGGAACAGTCGGAGTAAGCAATGGGTATGGCAGAGATCGCTCAGTTCTCACTCTGATAGACCAGCCCATCACCATATGACTAGAACCCAATCCTCTCAGCATCAGCTAGGAAAGGCCCTAGAAAGCCGCCTTTGGCGGGGGGATAGCTCCCCTATTTCAACCCCTTTCGGGGTTGGGCACCCGCCCAACTGTTTCCCTTGCTACCTTCCCTAACTTTCTTGACTTCTTTCCAGAACAGTTTCTTACTCTCCCTCCATTTTACACTCGGATTCCTTCAAAATTCCTCATCTACTCTTCTTTTACTTTCCTTCACTACTCTCTTCACCACCCTCTTACTCTCCATGTACCTGGCTCGTTTCTGTCTCTCTAAATCTTCATTCCCTCTACTACCCAACCACTCTCTATATGCTTTCTTCTTTTCTTCCACAGCTATCTTTACTTCTGTCCACCATACTGTACCTTTCACTCCCCTCCCTCTTCTCCTCACTCCACACACCTCCTCACATGCTGCACGGATCTCATCCTTAACCCTTCCTACCCGGGCTGTCTTACCCAATGACGGTCGCCCCTACCCGGGCGAAATGGCTGAGAAACTTCTAGGCCTAGGCTACCGTATTTATGTTTATTTTCACTGCTAGAACTTTCCCACTCATCTATAATCGTAGTGCGGTTTTCAATCTGTATTTTGGCGTTGAGTAGAGCTCTGTAAGTCAACTGGTTCAGTTGTGATGACGATTTCAGTGGAGCCAATATTGCAGAGATGTTGCCTATATGGGGGCTTTTCAGACACTAATTTCGTCTGACGTCAGAACAATAACATTGAAGAGTCTTCTCCTTCTTGTTTTCGGAGGTGTGGTGACGCAACGCTTGGGTTTGTTGACATACGTCGTACGCACGGCGTTCAGACCAAGCTTAATTAGGCTATTAAGCTGCTGCCTTAGGTAAGGCATACCGGGTAGCGGCCCTTCTTTCGAGCTGTCCTTACCTAAGGCAGACCGGGTAGGAAGGGTTAAACACCTTGCTCATCTCCTCCACTTCCTCCATAACTTCCAGGTCGAACCCACCTAGTCCTCTTTCTACTGCTCTCCTGTACTCTCCTGCTCTCCTGTAATGGGTCTGGCAACGAACCTGGGGTAACATTTACGGCCCGCGGCTGAAACTCTTGCCCTTCAGGTCGGGAATGCATTGGACTGGTTAGTGCCTGGCCCGTGGGCGGCGGGAAGTCCATTATGCGGGCCATTGCTGGCCCGGCGGAGGGGTCTGCCGGAGAGGGAATGCCTACATTGATATGAGACGGGGGCCTAGCTACACTGTGCGGTGGTCTCGGCGCCGGAGTAGGGGTTTGACCTTGTTTAATGGCACACTGGCTTATCACCTTCTGTAATAATTCATTCAGTTGTACAGTCGTTAACCTTGTGGTAGTGGTTTGTGTCGTTGGCCTATCATGTTGGTCTATTTGTATCAGAGTGTCAGCCTGTTTGATAGTGGCCGCGTGTGTCTTAAGAGTGTTCATCAGCGTCAGATTGCTACTAGCCGTAGCCGGGTGGGGCGAACTGCAAGCCGGTGACTTCTGGTCGCACGGTCGAGGTGTTATTGGGTTGGTCGCAGTTTGCGAACCTATCTTCGTGAGGGCGGCTGTCAAGCCGGGTTGGTCCTTAGAAGGAGCCAGTAGTGGCGCGTGAGACCGTATGGTCGTAACCGCATCTGATGTAATTACACCCGGAGACTGAGCAGAGGTGTGAGCCGTGTTGGCTTGTTGAGCCTGTTTGTTTGACAACACTAATTTGGAACCTTGGAGCCTAACGTGTACAGTTTGTCTAAGTCTAGTGGCAATGTGAGGGGGGCCGGCGTCCGGCTCGGGGAGGCCGGAACCAACTCCCTGCGTCCCCGAGGAGGTCGCCGGACCTTCCAGCAGTGATCCTGTGAGATCTACTTGCGCAGAAGTAGGAGTTTCATTAGAAAGTAACACACGTCGTGGTGGGCTCGAGAGCCGGCGGATCTTGTCAGGCAAATATTCCGTGCTATCCATGCGCCTCAGGTTGCCCGCCGGGGGAGCCGGTTGGGTAAGGTCGAGGCATGCCGGCGACATTAAGCGGCTCCTTTTTGCCGGGGGAGAGGAGCTCTGTGCGGATGTCAAGGAGGACGTAGGGGACCCCATGGTCAACAAGGGCATAGGGGAGTTATGTGGTTGGTGAGCCGTACGATCATCAAAAGAGTACAATTGAACCACCCTTAATAATTCTGGGTTATCACATGACAGTTCTTTGTTAGCTACCTGAGAAGCATAGTTTTTAAATTTAGACTTAACCTCAATGAGCGTGAGTAAGCAAGACATGTCTTGGGCCGCTAGCCATTCTTCAAACAATTCGGAACAAACCGGACATGTACGAGCTGCCCACAAGAAAGAGTTTCTGTTTAAACACTGAACACATCTGATACATCTGCTATGGCCTGGTATTGGTAGCAAAAGACAAGAGGGGGTTGAGCATACTGTAAACAAAGGCATGCTGTAGACTCCTCTCCCCGGCGGGAAGCGGTGCGGTATCCGGCTGTCTTGAGTGTCCACCTGGAAAGAAAACAAATCCAGGAATCAATGCTCATAAGGATATACCGAGAGAGTCTCACCCATCCTAACCTCCCGGTGTAATAAGAATAGGAGGCCACGGCCTCCCCTTTCTTATCACCCCTAAGAGGGCATGACTATCCTCCTTCCATGCCCCTGGGTAACGTGGAAAGAGGATACCCCAAAACGGAGGGCCCCTGTTACGGCATATGTCGTAGTACAGGGGGCCCTTTTCACGGCGGATCGCTCTGTGCTCCGCAAAACACACAAGCAGCCGCTGAGTAGTTTACCAACTGAGCCGCCGGCAAGGTGGGGTAAACGTCATTGAGGTAAGCGTGCTAGCTGATGGACACAAGTGCAGTGTCCGCCGGGGTCTATTATCCACTGGGCCGCCGGCACGGCGGGGTAAACGACCACAATATCCCCCGTCAAGAACTGACCGGGCCGAAAGACCGGGGGACCCCGAACGGTGGGTATTGGTGTGTTCCGTATACGAAAACACCCGCCGGAGGACATGTAGCTCTCGCAACCGCCGGGAGGCGGAGGCAAAGTCCGAGGGGTTGAGAAGCACCTTACCAATCAGATCTATATCGGCGTCCGCCGGATTCCCGAGGGACCAGGGACCAGGGGGCAGTGGGGCCGCCACACCCACCGACGTAAAGACCCGGCGAGGGAGACACGAGCTCATGAATATGCCGGCACGGCGGACCGACCCAACGGCTACTAACCGTAGGCCGGTGAGCTCAGCGAAGTGAGGGGGGGGGGGGGGGACTCGGAGCAAGGCACAGCCGCGAGGGAACTAAACCCCAAACTCACGCACTCCCACACTTGGAACACGTTGTCGGACTCCCGGAGAGTGGCACACTAACCACAGGGAGACCAACACACAGGGGACATAATAAAGAACAATCACAGTAATAATACAATCCCCCCAAAACTAGATAACCTATGGGCTTATCCGGGAAACCTATACAGACCACACAAAGAACTCAGAACCTTGCCATAAGGGCGAGGAGAAAAGCCCCCACGAGGGGCCTCTCCACAGGCTCACTGCCGGAGGACGCCAGAACCACGTGGGACAATCCTAACCTTGGCGCGTCTGTAACAAAGACAGGGTCCGTAGACCCTCAAGCTGTTCCTAGGAACAGCAAGAAACTTAAAGGAAAGCCTCCTAACTAAGTAAAAAGCAAAAAGCAAAAACTAAGGTGGCTAACACCACTAGAAAAATTGAACACAAGGAGAAGCGCCTAAACGTACCCTAATTTTAACACTTCCTGCGGGCCAACAATAACACAACCCATGCTAGCTAGTCTAAACCCTACTCACTATCTCCCAGATACATATAAATGAGAAAAGACTCATTAGAGGAGAGCGATCGTCGAATGAAGCCGGAGCGCGGGGGCACAAGTGTTGACAGTAGGCCCGCGAGGAAGAGAAGGAAGAAGTGTTGCGCTTGGCGAGAGGCGGTAAGAAGCCACAACGCAAGAAAATCCACCGAATGTGGGAAGCTTGTGAATAACAGTGCTAAGATGGAAAATTCTTTTCCCTTTTTTGCTCTCTTATTTTTTACTAAGTTTTTTCGTAGCGGGTACCCGATCTGTGACGACACCATAAGAGAAGTAGCGTTATGAAGATGACTCCTATTCTTCCTCGCGGCGGTTGATTCAAACGACTGACGTGGATGTTGAATGGAGACTATTATACTAATAGGCAACATCGTCAATGATGGAGGGGCCACTATTAAATGCTAGGTTAGGCCATATATTTGCAGCGATATGAGTATCGGTAAATGAAAAAAAACGGGAGTGTACACGATGTCTATGCTCCCGGCGGCCATAACTGACCTACTTATTTTCACCATAAAAACTGAACCACTAGAGACTTCTAGTCTTCACCCGAGTACTGCCGCTGGATATATAACTTAGGTTAGGCCATTTTTTGCGTATTTATAAGCATGACAAAATGCAGAGAGTCAAACGAAACTCCCGGTTCCATCAATCGTGGGAATATGTAAATCGCCGTTCGGCGATGGTTAAAGGTAACAAATCGGGGCCGTTCGGCCAGGCATTCTAGGTAACGACAACAACAATAATAACAGCATAGAAATATAGCTTATATAACTTATTTTACGTGGTGATAAGCGAAAACTGGTAACTGGTCACCATGGCAACCAGAGTATGGTCCTGTGTCATAGTGTGCAATTGTGGGTTAGCACAACAATGGCGATCATGTAAGAATATGCAGTATTATCGTTTATCGATAAGAGAGGCTCTGCAAACCTCATCTTACAGTTTCTTACAGTAGATCCTCAGGAAAAAGGCAAACTATGCCTGTGTATCCAGCTCAGTACCAGTACTTGCACTGCTGCGGTCGTTCACGGTGTGCTGAATAGCATTTGGCTTTCCCACAGTCTGGTCAAGGGATTGCGATATTTATATTAACAGAAAACGATACTTTTATGAAGAAATAGGCCTTAGAAGCTACTCCCCCTAACTTTGCCCCAGGATAAATACCCCAAAACAAGGCCTGTATGTTAAATATTAGCGAGATTGGATAATGTATTGGTGTGCAACACATCTTCAAGACCTTGTTTGATCTTGCAGAGCTTGAGTATTGAATTGAAGGGTTGTGATTCAGGATACAGACCTGTCCTGTGTCCTGACACAGTCTCGTCATGGGCAGCTCAGGGATACTCGCCCTGCTGTAGGACTGGGGATGCCAACGACTTTTAAGTTGAGGAGCGCGCCATTTATGTACTACTGTATACAATATTTTAAAGTGTCGCGTTGCCACAGGCCGTAGCTCTATTGGTAGAGCGTTCGTCTGCTAACCGTGAGGTTGACGGTTCGAACCTCGGGCCAGCCAGTGAGTTATTGGCAGATGTCAGTGCTGTTGGTGAACGGCACGGTCTAGCAATCTGTGGCAACTATTCACTAAGTCCCTGATTCATCAGGGCACCCACCCTAGCCTTGCTATTCAGCAGGGAGTGTATGGTGGTAAAAACTGCATCATCATCATCATCATGCGAATTAATTTCCTTCAATTTTGACAGAATTTGTTATATTTACCATATAAAGCAATATTACTGCTCCATATGTGTATACTTTACTTGTATAATGAACATGTGAACATTGAAGACCTGAAAATAAGTGTACGTAGCAAATATCCAGTCAAAAAACATATATTTGTGATGGGGGAGGGTTGTTGTTGTTGTTGTTCCCCAAGCTGCCTGGCCGAACAGCCCCAAGGCCCCGAGCAAGACCAAGGCCATAACCGAGCGCCCCCACAGAACCCTCCCAGCCGACCACAATAAAGCATGGGTGACCGAAGCCACTCCATGGCGGGGAGCTGAGGAGGGCGACAGAAATGCCCGGGAAACCAAAGCCCCACCCAGGGCCCTGTGCCCCTCAGCAATTATGAAGAGAAAGCTGAGGGGCAAAGGAAAAAATGTGACGCTTTGGCTTCCAATCTTGGTAGATTGGGAGGTCAATCCACGGAAGAGACGCCGTCACTTGAGATCTAGAAAATATATAAGTAAAAGGAACAGTCGGAGTAAGCCATGGGTATGGCAGAGATCGCTCAGTTCTCACTCTGATAGACCAGCCCATCACCGCATGACTAGAACCCAATCCTCTCGGCATAAGCTAGGAAAGGCCCTAGAAAGCTGCCTTTGGCGGGGGGGATAGCTCCCCTATTTCAACCCCTTTCGGGGTTGGGCACCCGCCCCGGGAGAGGGTTGAGGCATGTGACAGAGCGGGCAACATAGACCCTCCCTCTCCAAGGTCTCGCGAGACACTAAACACGAACGGCTGCCTCCCGCGCAAGTTAGAGGGTGAGAAGAAGTGGAGGGAGTGAGGTTGAGCGATTTATAGCGAGGCCTGCCTAAGGGTTAAGTGCCCCATTAACCTCTTAACTGCGCACCTATGGTATTTAAATGTGCCCGCGGTGCGAAGGTATTCTGATTCATTCCTCACTAAAATCGTTAATTTACCATAGCCTATACATAATTAATATTTATCCATATGCGCCTATTTTACTTTTAATATGAGCATATGAACATGGGAAAGCAATAAAACAATTGGTAACAGCAATTGGCTGGTGAAAATTTTATATTTTAGCCCCGTGGTCGTAATCTGGCCTTGAGCAGTGAGAGACTTACTCCCTCACTCTCGTGTGTCGCGTGGGACGGACTAAGAGAAGAGGGGAGCTTTCAGACTGGCTTGGAGGGTCGGAGTTACACTCCTCCACCCTCCTCCCTCTCTCCCATGAAAATACTTGATACTTATTGGGAATAATAGAGAAAATACCTGATAATTGAAGAGGGGGAAAAAAGGGGGGGGGAGGGGACACATGTTTAGGAGTGGTAGAAAGTAATGGAGAGAAATTATCTCGCCTAAACACAAATCATTTTTTTTTTAGTGCCACTGCGGTGTTTTAAAAAAAAAATTAGGCCTAGGATCTTAGGAGTATTTCCGCAGCCGCCCAGTAGGACATCTTAAGAGTCTTCCCGCAGCTGCCGGGTTAATTACTCCTTCCATTCGTCTATACATTAGGCTACCATAGCGCAGTTGGAATATATGTACATGCTCATATTAATATGCAGGATTGGAAATGCATAATAATTCGTAGGCTTGTCCATATTTCTTTAACCCGTGGAGCCCCGGCTAGTTTTGTAATGTTTGTTCACCAGAACCCGGCCGGTTTTCAAATTTTTTTTTTATTCCAGAAACAATAGCGAATGGGTTAGGAATGAAGGAAAAACCACGAAAAACCGCTCAAAAAGCTTAAAGAATGGTCCTACAGAGCCCCCGAAAACGTATTTTACAAGAGTAAAAAATTTAAGGCAATTACCCCAAAAAAACCAGGTTATTGCGCGCTCACGCGCACACACGTGGACTTTGAGAGTTTTCAACCATCGGCACGGTTGCGTGGGATACGTACACAGTTCCCATACAAATCTGAGCCCTCTCGAGTGGCTACACCTGAGGTTACGGACGGAGCAATTAGGGTGACTCGTCAGACGCGTCGCTGGGGCTGTGCGTTACATACATCGCCGACGCGTCAGACACGTCGCTGGGGCTGTACGGGTTAACTATCTTGATAGCGTAATGCATAGTGCGCGGAATTTCAATGTGAGTATCCGGGTTCGAGTCCTCGGAGTGCCACATGTATTTGTTGATTTCATTAATTGAGTTTAGATGTGAAGTTGGTTGGTGTAAAAAAACAATAATATTACCAGTGGGAAAAAGAAATAGAAATAAAGACAATTTTTTTTTAGGATAATTGAGGAGGGGTGAAGTGGAGGAAAAGGGGGGGGCACATGTTAGGGAAAGGAAGGAGCTGGTGGTAAGCAGGCATACCACCTGATCACATATACCTGGAGTTCACCATTAAAGGTGAACTTCAAGGATAGAACCTATTCAAACTACTATTGTGATCTGCCAAAAACTAGAAGAAAATAGCTTCAAAATGACACCAGAAAGAGCTTCGTAGCGCGCAGGCTTCACCCGTAGCGCTACCATAGACATTCGCTAATACTGAGCAATTATCGCTAATGTTACGCTACATTTGCCTTTGTATGTCTAACAAGAGTATGGCTTATACTCCTCAGTGCCTCGGCCGGCTGGTGAAGCAACTTGGTTGAGCCCGAGAATTTTCAGTCTTCTACTGTACTTCTCCACTTGTTCTTCCTCTGTCCAATTGCTCTTCTTTGCTACTTTACTCTAGCTATCTGGTCTGGTGTGGCTGGAGAGAGGATGGATGGCCTGCTGCACTCCCGCTCACTCGCACTCGATTCTACAGGCTTTAAGGGGCTTTAAAAGCCTGTAAATTGCCGTGGCATTCTGAAACGTCAATGGGTTAAAAGAATTCTGCTTTTGGCTGGGACATTTATTGTTTGAATTTATTTTCTACTAGCCCACTTAGTGGGGCAACTTAGCATAACAATTTTGCATTTTGTGAGGAAAGCACCAAATTTGGCACACTAGAAGACTATCCTATTATGAACAAATTTGGATATTGGGCCATCTCAAATTCAGTCCCTGATGGCTGTGGCAGCCCCCCTTTCAATTACTTTCCATAAGAGTTCTTAAGTATTAATTTTTGCCCCAAACTGTATACCATGGTAGAGATGTCAAATGACTCGTATGGACATGGGTAACAACATATATTCAGACAATGTTTGGCTAATGTTGACCATTTGACTTGTACTGGTCCTTGTAGTTCAACAAATTAGTGGCAAATGGCAACATTACTTACCAATTTGTGGCATGATGATAAACTACAGCAGACTATACTAATCAAACGGTCAACATTAGCTAATAAATGTCTGAATATATGTTGTTACCCATGTCCAGATGAGTAATTTGAAACTAGTTTGACATCTCTATCATGGTATACAGTTTGGGGCAAATGTCAGTGCTTAACCCTTTTGCTGCGGGTGATGTTCTGAAATGTTTTGGCAAGTTACAGCAATTTCCAGGCTTTAAAAGCCTGTAAAAAACTTAAAAATCGAGCGTGAGGGGCCCACCTCCGACCCTCAGAGCACCGAGCGGCTCACTGAGCTAGGCTGTGTCTCGCGCGGGTCTCTCTCTGTCTCTCTCACCAGTGTAGCCAAGCGAGCGAGTGTTACATAATAGCGGGGTTCCCGTGTTTCACTGGGACCACTGCAGGTGAACCAGACCACGTACAGGGTCCGTTCTGGTGTCATTTTGAAGCTATTTTCGCCTAGTTTTCGGCAGAATACACTTCATTTAATGCAGATGCTTGATTTATCATTCAGGAGTGCCTGAATATGCCCTAAATAGCCCAAACATAGCCACAGCCAAAGGGTTAAGAACTCTTATGGAAATTAATTGAAAGGGGGCTGCCAAAGCCAATGTAGAGTAAACCTATGATAGCCCAATATGGCCCAATATCTAATTTTGATTATATTGACTATTTGATTGTGTGTGCCAATTTTGATACTTTTATCACAAAATGCACAATTCCCTCAAATTCTGCCACTAAGCTGCTACACTAACTGGGCTTTAGTCCTAATGTGGCTAGTGTTGTGTTGGAATTTTTTTTTTTTTACAAATTTAGCTAGAAGTGGGGTCTGGGTGGGTATTCCTTCAACAACATACAAATTAACCCTTCATCTTCTCTTATTACTCTCAGTGTCTCTTTCTTCTGATCTCTCTTACATACATAAATACATACAAGTTTAACCCATCGGATCCGGGTTATATGATCATATCGTATGATCATACGATATATGATCCTCATATGATTCCGATCGCTGTGTCCGGGGCCATTTTCGTACAGTCAACTTCATAATTCAGTAGCTACTGAATGAGACCACCTAGAGCAGTCAATTTTTTTGCAAATTGTAGATCTTTTTGCTGTCTGTAGACTGCCGTTAAGATGACATCGCTACGACGTGTGGTTGCCGAGTTATGATGATTTTAGCGGCGATTTTTAGCCGCGCATTTTGCCTCATATGAGGCCTCCCAGATTCCTGCCAATATTTTTGTTTGCCTCATATGAGGCCTCCCGGATTCTGAGGGTTAAGGACCGTTTTTTCCATAGAGAATGTGGTACAGTCTCACGTCCCTAATGGTGGCTTTCCAGGAGGCCCTGTCAAGGGCTGCCTCTGTTGTCAAGTTCTTTATTTTGAGATCGGACCGGAATACCCGACCCCACGTCATTCTAGAGCTACCCTTACGCGCAGCTCCCCCCACGTTCAGAGTCTGGCATTTCCTCATCCAGTTTTGATCATCCATTCTCTCCACGTCCAAACCAACCAAATCGGCTCGTGCGCATCTCTTCACTGACACTCCTAATACCCAGACGCCTTCTTAATTCCTCGCTCGATACCCTCTCCCTGAGATTAACCCCACATATCCACCAATCCCAACAACCCTCCCATGAATCCACCAAATACATCAAATCCAACCTCCCCAACCTCCAATCCAATTAACAAGAATGTTTTTCACTCTTTCCTATAGCCATCCTGTCCTGTCTTGTCCATCTCACCATTTTTTTCTCATTCCGTTCCATTCTATTGATATTCTCTACTTTAACCGGCCACGTCTCCGAGGCATAGGTCATTGCGCTCCTAACACACGAGGTATGCACCTTCCTTTTAACCCACTGAGCACCAGGCAATATGATATAAATGTACACTACAGGCCTGGCAGGTTGTTAAAAAAAAAAAAATCCAGAAAACACCTGGAATGGGTTAGAAATGAAGGAAAACCCACAAAAAACAATCCCCTAGGTCATTAACACTCAAAGAGCGAGTGGTGGAGTATATTTGACTGTGCCGCCCAGCGGGGGATTTTACCATAAACGAGCTTGTTTCCATGCTCGTTTTCATGCATAAACAAGAGCCAGAGCGTAATACAAGTATGTATCCCTGAAAGGGCATTAATTCAGCTTTCCAATGACACCAGAACCATCCTTCTACGATCACTGGTTGTCTTGCAACGATCGTGCAACCGAAGGGCAAAGTCGGTAAAATACGGTCACTTTACATTTATTACGTGTGAAACGAGTGAGAGAGGGTGGAGTACAAAGGAGTACATCTCAGTAGCTCCACGGCCACCGTGGCGAGCGGTCATGAGGTAACCTACGCTCCTCCCACCGCTCCGCTCTCTCTCAGAGCACATTACGTGCTCAAAATTGCACTCGACAATAGCCGGGTCCCGCCACATAGGCCACATTTATTTCACTCGACAATAGCCGGGCGCCGCCAGTTAAAGGTTAAGAGGTCCTACGGGGCGCCCGAAAGTCAGAATTAACATGGGGAAATGGGTAAGCAAAAACATGAAAACATTTTTTTTTGCGCGCTCACGCACACGCGGCTGGACTTTAAGGGTTTTTAACCATTGGCATTGTTGCGTGGGATACTTACGCAGTTCCCATAAAAATCTGAGCCCTCTAGGTGCCATAGAACCGGAGTAATTAACCGCGACGCACCCTATGCGGCTCTGGGGTTTAGCGTTACATACATTGCCGACGCATAACTTGCGTCTCTGGTACTCGAGGGGTTAAGGTGGGGTGGTAGCCCTCTCATGGTCAAGAGTGGCAACAGCTCAATAAACTTTCCCCAGCCACTTCTGACTCCAGCAGTTGAGTAGGCTTCAGCGCCACCTCCGGCGGAAACCGTATCTCCCAGGTAGCAGAACTTGTTTCACTGTCGAAATCTACACTAACAGACGGGTCACCCAACACAAGATCTCCCTTGCACATTGCACATTCAAAGTCTATGATTCTTGTCAAAGGTCCTCTAGCTCCACTACATCTCTTGTGTACCCAGTCACTACAGACGCAACATTGAATCAAGTTACTTCCCACCCCTTTCCCGTATACTGCACATGGATAGTCGCCACTTCTTTCCATAGTTCCATGCCCTACTCCACTAATCATGACCTTTGTTTTATCTATTTTAACTCTTAGACCCTTGTTTGCCATGCCCTCCCTCCATTTTTAAAATTTTGCCTCTGCTTCCTGCGCACTATCTGCGATAAGAACCAGATCATCTGCATATAACAGCTCCCATGGAAGTCCTGTCCTAAAGTCCCTTGACAGAGCCTCCAGGACCACAACAAACAGTAATGAGCTCAGTACTGATCCTTGGTGAACTCCAACCTTCACTGGGAACTCTTCGCTCAGGCCCCCATTATTTTTTAACACTTTCGCGTGCCTGGCCTACCCTCTCCTGCCTACCTAGGAAGTGAGCCGCACTCCCCACCTCCCCCCTCTCCACCTCCCACCTACCCAGTACTGAGCCGCGTGGTATAGTAAAACGCTCGCCCACCCTAGTACTCCAGCTTGGGCTGGTTACCGTTCATAGTCTTCTTGTATAAATGTTTACAATTATTTTCTTTTGTGACGATATTTTTGGTCATATATCATTCATTTTACTCTATAAATATTAAGGTATGATTGTTTGTTAATAATATGTGCATTGTACACTGAATATAACACTGATATATCTAGGAAGATTAGGGAAAGTGGAATGTGCGTGTACATATTTATTTTCTTTAATCATCTTAAAATTTAAACTCACATTTGTTCATATTGGCCTATAAGTTGTATGAATGTGTATAAATGTTTCTAAAGTCGATTATTCCCGCCCAAAAAGCTTCTAGGCGCGGCCAACATAATAATCTTATCGCTCGTTTTTCACCCACAAATATCACCCCAACTGCATTTAAATACACTTCACGAGATAGAGGGAAGTCTATACAACAATATTTCTATCAAAAAAAAATAGTGTATCTATAATGGTTATCGTGTAAAATTAATATTCGTAAATATTTCTGCTGCAAATTTTGATATTTGTCACTTTACTTCAAGATATTTCCGAAACTTACTAAATAACTTATTTTTATTTTCATACTAAATCACAGCAATTTTTTCCGCTGAACATGATGGCAATGTTTAGAATATTCTATCATCAATATTGGATTTTGTAGAAGTAAATGTATAACGATAGTTTTCGCTTTTATAGAAATCCTGCCGCACCAAAATATTCACTCTCAGTTGGTTTTCACCCATAATAATTGTTTTTTTTATTTATTTTAATTTTATGAACGGCAAGAGGAAAGGTTATTATATAAGATTTCATCAACAAAATGAACAAAACAAATAATACAGTATGTGGAATTTCACCGTAGGTGAAGATAACAATTCAGTCCCCGGTACTTTCCCTCCCCATTTTCACTGATAAAATGTGGGACAATGAATATTCTGTAAGCAAGCGCTATTTAGGATTTTTCATTAGCTTTTTAATGGTACCTATATGACCAATGTACGATCGAAACTTCTATTTTCCAGAATATTTTTTGTCCGTCGACCGCCGTAACCGACTGGTATATATTTTCGCTTCACTTCATGGTCCATTTTCATATAATTTAACGATCGATACAGGTTTTAGATATTAATTTCGTATATCGGCAATGAATACAGATTTTTATTTTCAAAGAACCAGCTCTCTATGACTAAAACTTGATTTTATATAAATATTTTCATATGCCTATACCTTACAACAAAATATTAATGTACTGTATATAAAACTATACAATAATAATAGCTTATAATTATAGAAATAATAATTAGAAAAAACATATCTAATATATATATACAGTATATATATATATATTTATAATGCCAATAGTAACAATAAGAATGATATAATAGGTGTATGGCTTCGTTCTATGTGCATGACGATAATAATGTCATCGGCACGGCTACGGTTGGGAAGCGGATGACGAAAATAACGTCATCGGAACGGCTACGGTTGGGAAGTGGATGACGAAAATAACGTCATCGGCACGTCTACGGTCGGGAATCGGATGACGAAAATAACGTGCAAAGTGTTAACTGGTGCCTGTGACCCCTCATATCTCATTATCACATGCACCAGCCACTCCTCCAATCCGAGCTTTCTCATAGCCCACTGCATTACTTCCCTGGGCACCTGGTCCAAGGCCTTGCATTGGAAAGATCATATTACCACTCTTGCTAAAACAGCTTCCCAGAAGGTGAATGTGCTTAACTGCATCCGTTTTTTTTTTTTTTTTTTTTTTTCCTTCTTTCTTTCTTCTATATTCCAACTACTCCCTCTCGGGCATAGGCTGATAGCCTTTACACTCTACCGCTGAACACGGTGAGGCTCGTGAGGTCTTGCTCCAGTCTAGGGAGTGAGACATGCGAAGCTTCACGGCTCGAAGAAACTCCATTTCTGAACCTGCTCCGCCTCTGTGCTTCACAGTCTCATCCCCCAGGCTCGGACCCTCACTCTCAGAACGCCACCTGTTGAGCAATTAACTCACTAGGCATTGTCCCCCTGTAGCATATTTTTGAATCTGGGAATATTCAATTATTCATACAATGCTATTTTAATCGGGGAACAATGAGGGTATTTATTTGACATTTCGGTGTGCTGTGGTAATGCACTGATACTAGGTACAGCACAAATTCCATCCCAATAATATCTTCCCATTGACATATTGGGATTCGAACCCAGGTCCATTGGATTACCAGTCCAGTGGCAAGACCACTCCGCCACACCTCCCCTGTACACCTGCACAGCTCCTTGCTCTGTACAGGGGCACAGTGCATCCATGTATTGAGTATTGTTCACATGTATGGGGAGGATCCTCTCACACAGCACTTCTAGACAAAGTAGAAAAGAAAGCCTTCCGTCTCATTAACTCACGTCCACTCACCAATTCTCTGCAGTTTTTAAATAATAATAATAAGCATGTTACTTATTTCTCATAAGCGCCAATTTTTCCGAAGAATTCACTAGCGCTCGAAAAGAGAAAGAAAAAAGAACAAAAATCAATGCATCAAAAGAAGGCTCATATACAACACACATTTAACAATCACTAGCAGTGGCAAAATAGCCTAAACTCTATAGCCATCTGTCATGACACCTCTCTCAAGATCATAGCTTCTCTCAAAGAGAAAAGTCTTAAGTTGTCTCTTGAAGCATTCAACAGAACTCAGTTGTCTCATGGACAGCGGCAACCTGTTATACAACCTCGGAGCCATGTAGGAGAATGACCTCTCAAAGAAAGAAGACTGCTGGAAAGCCCTTGGTTCATCAAGACGAAAAGGGTCATTGTCATGACGCACAACTACACCATGGTGTGCCGGTGGGCGCCTCAGCAGCTCCGCAAGGTACCTAGGCTCACCAAATTTGAGAACCTTAAAAGTCACCAAACACAACTTAAATTCTATTCTTGCTCTTACTGGCAGCCAGTGCAGTTCTATGTGAAGAGATGTAGTAGGAGTTCTAGGTGGAACACCAAAAATTAGTCTTGCGGCCCTGTTAAGAACAGACTGAACTTTCTTCAAAATATAATTTGGAAGACCCACCAACAGGGCATTGCAATAATCAACACGAGAGAAGACCAATGAGTGAACCAACGTCAGGAGGCAACGTCTGGTTATAAACGGCTTCACCAAATAGAGATTTCTGATGTGCAAGTAACAACTTTTAACTATCTGGTTTACATGCTCTTTGAAATCTAATCGGGAGTTCACATATACACCCAGATTTCGAACAGAGTTGGCCGGTCGCAGCTGAGATCCACCCACATTGATGGAGAGGGCACCTACCATATCATCAGCTCTTCTATTTCCTCGGATGATGAGAATATCAGTTTTACCATCATTTAGTTTAAGTTTTCTCGCTCTCATCCACTTCTTGATATCAGACATCAACAATTCCATCTTACTCCGTATATCAACTATATTTGTGATTCTCACATAAATCTGGGTGTCATCTGCATAAAAGTGAAAGGTGACATTATGTGCACGAAGCAGAAGAGACAAACTGCTAATATAAATTATAAATAGGATAGGACCCAAAACTGATCCCTGCGGAACACCATACTGCAGGGGTGTCGAGTCCGAGACCACTTGATTTACCATCACACTCTGGGATCTACCTGACAAGTACGACCCAAGAAGCAAGAGAGCGGAGTCACGCACACCACAATCATAAAGATCACTCAATAACAACTCATGATCCACTGTGTCAAAAGCCGCAGAGAGATCAAGCAAGACCAATAGTGAGGCCACACCATTGCAAATGTTCTCAACTAGATCATTATGTACTCTAATCAATGCTGTTTCAGTTGAATGATGCTGTCGGTAAGCAGACTGAAAAATTGGGATAGTTTCATTCTGCTGAAGTAGTGGTTGTAATTGGTCAAGTATTGCACGCTCTAATATCTTTGATATGAAGGACAGGTTGGAGACAGGACGATAGTTCAACATGTTCTCAACATCAAGTCCAGGTTTCTTTAGAGTAGGTCGGAGTAGTGCATGCTTTTCAGAATGTGGGAAGCTACCTTCAGAGAAGCACTTATTAATTATTTTGGAAATAAACTCAACTGTGTGATCATAGACTCTTGGTAGCTTGGAAACATTTATGGGATCCAACGGGCAAAATGTTTTATTGAGGTTTCTTATGTAGGACGAGATCATGTCCACCTCTACTGAGTGAAAGGATGAGAGGACATTATTAGGAATGTGTCGGGGTTGGAGTACAACTGAAAGTTCTTCACCAACAGAAGCATCATCCAATTCCTGTCTTATGCGAGTTATCTTGCCAGCAAAAAATGCCACAAAGTTGGCAGCCAACTCGGCATCGGGTACAGAAGGTCTTAAGCTGACTCTTGTTTTTCCAAGTAAACTGTTTACAATTGAAGCCAACCTCCTCTGGTCGTTACCACACGAGTCAACTTTTCCCTGATAATACACTTTCTTTTCATCTTTGATTTTGTAGACCACAGCTCTTCTGGCTGACAGGTATTGCAACCATGTAGAGTCTGTTTTATTTTTCCGCCATTCACGTTCAGCTCTTCTACGCGCTCTTCTAAGAAATTTAACTCGAGTGCTATACCAGGGCGAATCATCTCGTACTATGATTTTCTTCTCTACTTCTGGACAGTGATGATCGAACACTAATTTAAGTGCATTTCCATGTACCTCCACCAGCTCATCTGAAGTAAGGTTGGAAGTATCAATACTTCCCAAGTACTGTTTTACTTCACTGCTAGCCAAATTTAGGTCTGCATTTTTATAATTTCTAAATCTGATTACTTTTTCATGTGTGAGTGGCTTAGGGAAATCAAAGCTGAAAGTAATCAAAGCATGATCAGAGGTATTAGGGTCAGCATTCTCAACATCAACATCCAGAACACCACCACAACCCACAGGAGAGAAAACCAAGTCAAGGGTGTGTCCTAAGATATGAGTTGGGTGGGACACATGGTTTACAAAATTGTTCTGATCAGTCAACTCAAGGAACTCAGGAGAGAATGGCTTCAGATGAGGGCTGTCAACCCAGTAATTAAAATCTCCACACATCAAAAGTCTTCCAGTTTTAGCAGAAAATTCCTCGAGAAACTGCCCAAACTCTTCCATAAAACCCCTATCTGTGCCACGATGGCCAGGCCTATAGACAACTGCCATTCTTAGAATTTGTTGATGGAGTTTTATTTCCACTTCCAACAGTTCATAATAAAGAGGAGCTGGGTTATGGCTTATTTGCAAGATATTCACCAGAGATGTGGAGTAGACAACTGCCACTCCACCACCCGGATGATCTCCCCTAGGCCTAGGAACATTTATGGAATGGGTTTTAGGCAATGCCGCCTGGATAATATTCAGATCTGACTCGAACAACCAGGTCTCAGTGAGACATAATACATCAAGGTTACGTTCATCCAAGATCTCGCAAATATGATCCATTTTGTTACGCAAGGAACGAACATTCAACAGACCCAGTTTCAACCGGCTCCCATGTGCATTTTTCAGTTTTTTGAACCTACAAAATCGGTGTTCTCAATAACTTTATTTCTCTGAGCTGTCATTAAAGGACAATTTCTACTTGAGGCGAAATGATTTGGCGGCTCCGTAACTGATGTGGAGCTCATACAATTTATACATTTGGGGGAAGTCTTGTTGGTGCAGTCTTTTGAGTTATGAGTACCAGCACAGAAGTTGCATTTTGGATCCTCATTTTTCCGATAACACCTGTCACTGGTATGACCAAAGCCCTGGCAATGGTAACACTGTGTTACCCAGAAGCGATCGTATGCACGACATCTCACAAGTCCAACATACACAGAATTGCCATCATCCACAATGGAAGAGCGTATTTCAGGTGACATTTTTACTACCGCAATCTTAGTGTGTGCATCACTCTTTTGCTTAGTGAATAGCAAATTCATAGCTAAGCCATCGTCGACCAGGGACTTTATTCTTGGGTTCTTGTTGAGGATGCTGGGAATGATCTCATTATCCTCAGCGTCCATACACTCCCACCATACACTCCCTGCTGAATAGCTGGGCTAGGGTGGGTGCCCTGATGAATTAGGGACTAAAGTGAACAGTCGCCACAGATTGCTAGACCGCACCGTTCACCAACAGAACTGTCTTCTGCCAATAGCGCACTGGCTGGCCCAAGACTCGAACCGTCGATCTCACGGTCAGCAGGCGAGCGCTCTACCAACCGAGCTACGGTCTCTCTGTGCAACTCTCCAACCCAAGAGTGAAACAATATTCTCAATCTTTCTTCTATTCAATAGCTGAGCTCTGGAACTCTTTCCCAGAATTAGTCTTTCCTTCATCCTATGACTTAAATTGTTTCAAACTATGTGTGTCCAGTCATTTTGGATGGAACGTCCCTTGATTTCGGCCCTGTCACTCTTTCAACTCTGGGAGAGGCACTCGTCACAGGCAGTTCTGCCTTTTGTCTCCCTCCTTCACATAGAAAAAATAAATATATTTAAGTTTGAAGGAAGTGGATGTGAGACATGGACACTTAACAGCGAGTTGAAGAGACACATCAACTCCTTTGGTGCTAAATTTCTTCGTAGGATCATGGGCTATCGCTGGAATGATTACGTCTCAAGTCAGCGACTACTCCATGAAACTGATTCAAGATATACAGTATTAGTTACATGGTCAGTGGACACCAACTTCGGCTATATGGGCATGTAGTTCGCCTTCCTCCCTCCCTGTTTCGATTACCTCAGTTCCTTGCAAAATTTTTGAACATATTATCCACCGACATTTAACTCTCTCACCACGGAAGGGCTCTTGAACGCCCATAAAAAAGCATATAACAGGTACCCGGAAGGGCTCTTGAACGCCCAGTGGTTGAAAGCCTGTGATCTTCGTGTGCGAGGCGTCGGTCCGACGCATGTAAACAACAGCCGGCTGGACCGACGCCCCGCATCTCCGGCCACAAGAAGGAGAGCGTCGCTTGTTCGTGTGTGCCTGTATGTTGTTGTTAAGTATCGAAAAGTAGTGTAAAGTGGCTGTTTTGGCCATAAAGTTATCTCCAATGAAATCATCATCACAGCTCAACCAGTTGACTTAGAGAGCTCTACTTAATGCCATTCTACAGGTAAATAACACAGCTACGCTTGGGGATGCGCGGGAATGTGGGAAGCAGTCTGATTAACAAATATACGGTAGCCTAGCCTAGACGTTTTTCGGCCAAAACACCCGGGTTTCGAGGAATATATATATAATACATAGCCGGGGCTGGAGGGTTAATGGACCATTTAAATAGGCAAAACATACTGACTGACGCACTGCATGGCTTCCGGTCCAAACGGTCGTGCGAGACACAACTACAGTAAAAGTCCGTTAATCCGACGACCGATGATTCGAATCTCCCAATAGTCCGAATTTTTCAATTTGAGGCCAAATCCGAATTCACCCGATGGTCCGAATTTCAAGAAGTCCCAAAGTCCCCTTTTTGAGGCATTAGTCCACTCAAATGACACATAATGGAGCACACACATATCATATGTTCATGAATTCACTTTAAAAGTTTACCATTGTCATTGTAGCCTATTACCTACTTCAAAACATTCAGATTAATGGTCAAAGGAAGCTACTGATATAACCGTAAACACCTTCTTCTTCTTCTTCCACATCGTCTGCTAGAGAGTTTGTTTTGCTCTTGAACGCATCCTTGGGACGCTCCGATGCGCTACTGGCTTGAACCGCATTTTCTGCAAGCGCATTCAGTCTTGAGCTTGAAAACGCACCTTTGGACGTATTAGTCTTGAGCTTGAAAACGCACCTTTGGACGTATTAGTCTTGAGCTTGAAAACGCACCTTTGGACGTTCCGATACGCTACTATTTATAGTTCAGTGATCGGAGCGTCGCAAGGGTGCTTTCAAGACAACAAGACAAGGGTGCTTTCTATACAATAACAGAGCACATCACAAAAGGAAAATCACAAAATGAAAATTACAAGAACCTCTCAGGGAAGTGCCGTTGTTAAGGCATTACTTCCCGAACCACATCTGATCTGATCTTCAAGAGCAAGACAAACTCGCTAGTAGACGGAAGAAGAAGACGTTTATATCAGCAGATTCCTTTGATCATTATTCTGAATGTTTTGAAGTAGGTAATAGGCTACAATGACAATGGTAAACTTTTGAAGTGATTTCATGAACATATGATATGTGTGTGTGCACCATTGTGTCATTTGGGTGGCCTAATGCCTCAATGTTTTCGTCATACACAGGTTCATAGGGGTAAAGTCCGATAATCCGAAAAATCCACTAATCCGAACGAGGGCCGGTCCGCTGCCCTTCGGATTAACGGAAGTTTACTGTACTTGTTACCACACATGACATTTTCCAAACCGTTAACGATCCCAAAATTCGAGAAGTAAACGCCATAGTACAGTACTAGACTTTGCCAAAGCCTTCGACAAGTTCCCCATCAAAGACTGTTTGCCAAGTTAGATTATTATGGCATCCGAGGACCACGCAAACAAGACTCGACTGGTATAACAACATTACGACACAACGATTCCCTGGTCACACTCCCACAAGATAAAGCATATGCACTTAATTCACAGTTCCAGTCAGTATTTACACAAGAACAAGCAGATTTGTCGGAACTGTCACCATCACCACACCCACCTATACCTCCACTGACTTTACACACCCGTGGAATCGAGAAATGTTTATCTGAGGTAGATGTTGACAAAGCGACTGGACCAGACAATATACCCTGCAGGATACTTAACCTATAAAAAGCGAGCCGTGTGTAGTGAACACCACAGTTCTGGGCGGCAATATTAGGCTTCATTCCTGCCTATAATCGTCATTTTACGATAAATATCGTTATTACTTATTCATATGCGCCTATTTTACCTTCACTATGAAGATAGTAACCTGTAACAACAATAAAACTAGTGGGAATACAGTAAACCCTCACTAACTCGGACTAATTGGGGGGAGACCACTTCCGAGATGCCCGATTTTCCGAGATGTCTGAGGTCCGACTTATGTCCGACTTAAGAGAGGGAAAATTCCGAATTATAAGAGGAAAGTCCGCGTCCGAGAAAATTGAGATAATTTGTTTTTGTTTTGTTTTTTATTTAATGTGAAATTCATCATATTAATGACAAATACGAACCTTATTATGTTTTCAGGGACAGTACAGTACATAGTAATTAATATTAACACAATAATTAAAAGGCACAGGCTTCAATTCATCCTAAAATCACTTAAAACCGAGTGAGAGAACATTGTAAACCGGACACAAATCCCGCCCAACTCGGAATTTTCCGAGAAGTGCGGGGTTCTGAGTAAAAAGAGTCCGAGTTAGCGAGGGTTTACTGTATAATTTTTCTGGTCGCGAATAAACATGGAGCGGCCCATTCATGAAATGTGGAGCAGAGTGAGGCAGCCCCTCCCTTCGCGAGCTCTGGAGCTTGACTGAGAGTCCCACCCCCCACACTACCTCTTCCAGCACACTCGCTAGGCACATAACCACAGCCTCCAACCAGCTTGCTAATGTTAGCATGAAAATATACCAATGATTAGGGAATAACAGGGAAAATAGGTGATAATTGAAGGGCGGGGGGGGGGAAAGGAGGGGATGTTGTTGTTGAAGATGTAATTATTTTATACTAGCCCTCTGGGCCTAAGCCCTCATAGGGCTAGTGTTCGGCGGGGAGTTAGTAAGTCAAGTCATGTAGGTCACTAGTCAGATGTCATTATATAGATTGAGAGCTTTCAAGAAATGACTGATGGCTATGTAAGAGAATGAATCAGTCAGAAAGGATGTCTTTTAATGAGGTGCGTCGCAAGAAGCGCCGTCTTTCAGGGTCCTACATGGGACAAATGCAAAAAATTTAATGAATAGTAAGAACTGTGTGACAATGGTGACATTCTGGTGGTGGACTACGGGGGAGTGGTCATTAGATATCCATGAGTGAGTCTCGTGTGTCCAATGCGTAATCGAATTAAGAGGGTTTGGTCAGCGCGACAGGGGCTGAGTGAAGTGGGCCACATGTGAATGTCGTCTTTGATGGAATGAAGGTGACCTCCTAAAGGTTGATCCCTCCATTCTGAGCGCCACTTATCATGAATATGCTGTCGAATTACAGGAATTTGGTCATCCGATCTGAGGATAGTGGATGCCGGAGCACCTAGACAGGCCTGTTTAGCAAGGGTGTCAGCACGTTCATTGCCCTCAATGCCTACATGGGCGGGGATCCAACAGAGTGTGATCGATCGAGACCTGCATTGTAATTCATGGATTTTAAGGATGACAGCGATGACCAATGGGTCACGTGGGGCATACTCACTTAATGCTTGTAACCACTTTTTGAGTCGCTGCAGATAACGACGTGCGGAGGGTCGTTTGGAAGTGTAGAGACGAGGGTTAGGGCACCATGAATAGCCCACAACTCTGCAGTGAAAACTGTGCAGTAAGGATGTAGGGAGCTTTGATGGATACCGTGTTCAGAAACCGCTGCACTACCTACGGCATCTGGAACCTTCGAACCATCAGTGTAAATGAAGGCAGCTGGAACGTGACCAGCAAGATGTTGCAAAGCTAAGGTACGGCATTTGACCGGAGTCACAGCCTCTACTTGATCAGACAAATGGAAACAAACTTCAGGATGTTTGAGAATCCAGGGGGTGATTGAACAACGGGGGAGGGGTGCATGAGGTGTTGAAATATTGTAAGATGCGAGTAATTGGGTGGATAAGAGGGTGAAGGGCAAGGTACAGTAATAGTAGGCGTAACACAAAAATCTTGGGAACGAAAGAGGTCCTCACACGTGGGATCCTGTTGGAGACGGATGGCAGTTCGCAGTTGAACCAGCTGACGATGATACGTTAACGGCAGGACCCCAGCCTCATTGAGCACACTGTACACACTAGAGGACCGGAAAGCTCCTGAGCTAATACGTATGCCAAGGTGATGAACTGAGTTAAGTGATTGCAATGTGGATGCCGAGGCAGTGCAGAGAGAATGGTGGATCTATAAAATAGCAGTAATGTAGATCGATCAGCATCCCAATGAACACGTGCCACAGACTTGAGGACGTTCATGCGCTGAAGGCACCGAGTCTTCAGAGCGGCAACATGGGATTTCCAATTAAGGTGGGTATCAAAGATAAGGCTAAGGAATTTAATGGAGGAGAGGAATTTAATCTTGGAAGAGCCCATACAGAGAGAGATGGACTGCTTACGCAAGTGTTTAAGGTCGCAATAGAAAACGACAGCATTGGTTTTTTCAATCGAGAAGTGGAAACCAGTTGAGGATGCCCAAGCTTGTATGGAATTAAGAGCATTGTTTAGACGACGTTGAATGTGCATGAAACTAGGAGACGTATAATAAATGGCTAAGTCATCCATGAGAGATGTCGGGCGGGAGACATTGTGTAACACTATTGATTGCAATATCATAGAGTACGCTACTGAGGGAACAGCCTTGGGGTATTCCATTAGCGAGAGGTTTTTTAGCAGATAATATACCGTTGTTTTTAACCTGAAATGTGCGGTTAGATAGAAAGTTCTGGAGAAATTGGGGAAGGGAACCCCGCATACCAGAGCTATGGAGGATTTTCAGTATGCGATAACGCCAAGTGGTGTCATAAGCTTTTGCAATGTCGAAGAAAACAGCCACCGTGGGTTGTTTCTTCGAAAATCCTTCACGTATTTGGTGCTCCAGGTGGATGAGCGAGTGTAATGTAGAGTGGCCGGGACGTGAACCATTTTGATATGGGGACAATAAGTTATGTGTCTCAGCATAATGAAGAAGGTGTGGATTGATAATTTTCTCCAAAAGTTTACATAAACATGAGGTAAGAACTATGGGCCTATAGTTTGTCGGAAAACTGTGATCTTTGCCTGGTTTCGGGACGGGTATGGTATAAGCATGTTGCCAAGTAGGTGGGAAATAATGGCTATCCCATATTTGATTATAAAGGTGCAAAAGATAATTTAGGGCACTTGGATGAAGATGACGAATCAACGCATAGGGAATGGCATCTGGACCCGGGGTGGAATCCAGGAGGGGATGTGGAGGAGTGATATGAGGTATGGGAAAAAGAAAAAAAAAATTAAGTCCTACTGGGGCCTTTTAAAATGTTTTTTTTAGGCCTTCCCTCTTAAGAGCTTTGCCGCCGTCGCCCAGTAAAACCTCTTACAAGCTTTTTAGCCATTCCCAGGTTAAGGGGAATGCTACTATTCTTGCTTCTATCCTGCAGGTTATATTCTCGCAGACTATAGACACCGGAGAACTTCCCAATGAGTAGCTTTTGGCGAACGTGACACCAATTTTCAAATCCGGAGACAGAGCCCTCCCTGTCAACTATAGACCCGTTTCAATTACCTCAGTTCCCTGCAAAATTTTAGAACATATCCTCCATCGACATATTATGGACCATCTGGATAGGTTAAATGTACTTACGGATGGACAGCACGGATTTCGACCTAAGAGGTCGTGCGAAACTCAGCTACTGGTGACCACACATGACATTTCCCGATCCTTAATGACCCCAAAATTAGACAAGTAGACGCCATAGTATACTACTGTTCTTGACTTCGCCAAAGCCTTCGACAAAGTCCCGCACCAGAGACTTCTAGCAAAATTAGACTATTATGGCTTCCGAGGACCACTTCTTCACTGGCTTAAGACTTTCCTAACTAATCGTGAGCAACGTGTTCTCGAGGGCTGTCATTCTTCTGTATCTGTAACTTCTGGGGTCCCACAGGGCACTGTCTTGGGGCCCCTACTTTTCCTTTCATATATTAATGACCTTCCACTATCTTTTACTTCTAGTTCTAGACTTTTTGAAGACCATAGCTTAGTTTATCGACCAATTATCAATAGGGACAATTGCCTCAGACTACAAGACGACTTAACTGCGCTTGAACAGTGGGAAGCCAAGTGGCAGATAACATTCAGACCTGACTAGTTCCACCATATTTGCTTCACCCGTTCCAATATATACAAAGGAAAAGGGGATGCGCTAGATAGAGGAAATTATAGGGGCCTGAAAATGCTTGACCAAATCATGAAGGTCTGTGAGAGAGTCCTTGAGGGTTTGATCAGGCAAAGCATCTCTATTGATGATATGCAGTTTGGTTTTATGCCAGGACGTGGTACAACCGATGCTATCTTCATAGTCAGGCAGATACAGGAAAGATACTTACTAAAAGGCAGGGATCTTTACTTTGTGTTTGTGGACCTGGAGAAGGCCTTTGATAGGGTACCTAGAGATGTTGTACAGTGGGCTATGAGGAAACTTGGTGTGGAAGAGTGGCTGGTGCGTGTGATAATGAAGATGTATGAGGATTCGCGAAGTTCGGTGAGGGTGAAGGGTGTACTGAGTGATGAGTTCGCAGTTCGTATTGGAGTCCATCAGGGTTCAGTGTTAAGCCCCCTCCTCTTTATTATGGTCTTGGAGGCGCTGTCTAGAGTTTTTAGAGTCGGACTCCCGTTGGAACTGTTTTATGCAGACGATTTAGTCCTAATAGCTGACAGTATGCAGGATGCTGAGGCCAAATTCAGAGAGTGGAGAGAGGGCATGACGAGCAAGGGTTTAAGAGTCAATATTAACAAAACCAAGGTTATGCATTGTAGTTTGAGACGAGGCAATGTGGAAAAGAGCGGTGCATACCCATGTGCAGTGTGTGGAAAGGGAGTGGGCGTTAACTCAATTCAATGTAGCATCTGTCGATGTTGGGTACACCATGGGAGTAAGCGCTGTAGTAGAATAAAGGGGCCCCTGCCGAAGGATAAGTCAGAAATAGAGAAATTTGAGTGCGTAGTGTGCAAAGGCGAGCTTGTGTTAAGTGATGATCCTGTGGCTGTGAATTTTGGAAATGAGTCTTTGGAGCTGGTGAACAAGTTTTGTTACCTAGGAGATACCATCTCTGCCGGTGGTGGGGCTGAGGCTGCCACTGTTGCTAGAATTAGGTGTGGCTGGGGGAAGTTCAGAGAATTGATGCCAATCCTGACCATGAAAAGAATGCCTCTCCCCCTGAAGGGAAAGGTGTATGCCTCATGTGTTAGAAGTGTAATGACGTATGCCTCAGAAACATGGGCCGTTAAAGTAGAGGATGTCAACAGAATGGAGCGTAATGAGATGAGAATGGTGAGATGGATGTGTGGGGCCAGGCTACAGGATAGAATAACAAATGTTGAGCTGAGGAGACGTTTAGGTATAAAGAGTATTAGCGAGGTGATGCGTACAAGTAGACTGGGATGGTATGGACATGTGGAGAGAATGGATGAACAAAATTGGGTGAAAAAATTCAGGTCTGTGATTGTGGAGGGAGCTGCACCAAGGGGTGGACCGAGGAAGACCTGGGATCGGACTATACGCGCCGATCTCAAATCCAAGAACTTGACAAGTTAAGCAGCCCTTAACAGGGTTGCCTGGAATGCCGCCATTAGGACAAGAGACTGAAACTGCACTTATTTGTGGAACACTCAGTCTTAAAATTTTATGTATGTAATAAAACCATCCCATTCCCTTACAAACTTCAAAATACCCCTTTAGATACCGTTCCCTCCCACAAATATTTGGGGGTCCACATCTCAGCGGACATGAGGTGGACCACACACATGAGCAGCATCAGATCAAAGGCTAATAGGGCCCTGGGCTTCCTTCGCAGGAATCTCACAAAGTGTAAAGCAAACATAAAAATTCAATCTTTCAAATCATTAGTTCGGCCACACTTAGAAAACTGCGACACCGTCTGGGATCCACACACTCACAATTATATCAATAAATTAGAGGCCATACAAAGCAAAGCTGCAAGATGGATCAGACGTGATTACAGACATACTAAATCAGTCACTTTGCTCAAACAAGACATTAAACTAGACCCCCTTGTAACAAGAAGACAAATACACAGACAACAAATGTTTTACAAAATCACAAACAATCTAGTGGACATAGACAAAAATACATATTTACACCCTACAAACATACAATTTACGAGACGCATCCACAACTTAAAATACCACACATATCAGGCAAGCACGGACATATTCAGACATTCAGTTTTTCCCTGCAGCATCCAAGAGTGGAAATCATCTCCCATCTCACATAGTTAATAGCCCCACTCATATCAGGCAAGCACGGACATATTCAGACATTCAGTTTTTTCCCGCAGCATCCAAGAGTGGAATCATCTCCCATCTCACATAGTTAATAGCCCCACTCTTGATTCCTTTAGAAATAGGATCACTAATCATTATCTCCCTAATCCTTGACCCGATCCTATCCCTTGCTCCTAATTCCCCTGCACAACCCCCGCATATCATGCTGCCCTAGAGCAGCCCTCTGCGGGGCCCCCTGACAAGACAAGGCAATACTTCTTCACTGGATTAAGACTTTCTTGACCAATCGGGATCAACATGATGTTCTCGAGGGTTCTCATTTTTCTACTTACTGTGTCTGTAATTCTGGGGTTCCATAAGGCACTATCCTTGGTCCCCTACATTTCCTTTCCTACATAAATGACCTCCCATTATCGCTTACTTCTACAACTAGACTTTTTGCAGATGATAGCTTAGTTTATAGACCAATTATTAATAGGGACGATTGCCTTAGACTACATGACGTCTTACGCTCTTGAAGAGTGGGAAACCAAGTGGCAGATGACATTTAGACCTGACAAATGTCACCATATCTGCTTCACCCGTTCGAACAAGACCATCCCATTTTCCTACAAACTCCATAGCACTTTTCTAGATACTGTTCCCTCCCACTAATATTTGTGGGTCCACATCTCAGCGGTCATGAGGTGGACCACTCACGTTAGAAGCATCAGAGCAAAGGCTAATAAGGCCTTGGGCTTCCTGCGCAGGAATCTCACTAAGTGTAATGCAAACATCAAAATTATATAATTTAAAACACTTTTTCGGCCACACTTAGAATACTGCGACACCGTCTGGAATCCACACACTCACAATAACATAAATAAACTAGAGGCTATACAAAAGAAAGCTGCAAGATGAATCAGACGCGATTACAGACACACTACAGCTGTCACTTTGCTCAAACAAGACATTAGACTAGACCCACTTGCAACAAGAAGACAAATACAGACAACAGTTGTTATATAAAATCAATAAAAACTTAGTAGACATAGACAAAGATATACAGTAATTACACCCTACAAGTATACAATTTACGAGACGCAGCCACAACCTAAAATAGCACACCTATATCCGGCAAGCACAGACATATTCAGACAATCACATTTTCCCCGCAGTATCCAAGAGTGGAATCCCCTCGCATTTCATGTAGTTAATAGCCCCTCTTGATTATTTTAGAACTAGGATCACCAATCATTACATCCCTAATCCATGGCCATGGCCTTCCCTAGGGACTCAGACTGTTTGGCCAGGCAGCCTAGGGAACAACAACATCCCTAATCCTGATCCTGTCCCCAACCACTAGTCCCCATGCACAACCCTCGCATATCATGCCGCCCGAGAGCAGCCCTCTGCGGGTCCCACTACGTAAACATAAACGTCCCTAATGTAGACCCTGCTCACCAGGTGGTCTCTACAGAAGACAACCCTGAGTGGAGGAGGCCTAGGGAAAGACCAATCATGCGATAGGATACTTGATATGGGCCAGACAGAAGCCTGGAATCTCATCCGCGAAGGATCCCCCGGAGTGGAGTTGGAGGGTGAGTGTGGTTACGCGCTGTCTCAGTGTATAAAAACGTAAGAAACCGGAAATCTGCATATGGTCGACCAGCCCACACATGGCAGATCCCATTCACACCCATCCCATATGAAGATCCAGTTTGCACTTGAAATGTTCTACCGTTCCTGAGCTACTCACTGCACTAGGCAATATATGCCACACTTTTACTCTATTACTAAACCAGTGCTTATCTGATTCTTTTCTAAAGTGGAACTTATCCAATTTGAAGCCATTTGAATGGGTTATCTCGCCGTTAGTAAGCTTTAATACCTTATTAATATCTCCCTTATCAACTTTGCGTAAGCAGAGTGGTATCGCTTCCCGTATAGTGGTACATGACGGCCGAAATGTATGTATGTCCGATAACTCTTCCTAGACCGTTGGACTGATTTTCACCAAACTTCACAAGAACATTCGGTGCGTGAATGCGACGGTAATTTTTGTTTTTAAATTTGTGCAATAGTTATGATTTTAGGTAAAAACAATGGTCCCCCCCCCCCCCAAGCAATGATGATGGCGTTCTGTGTGTGTGTGCCCCGTAGGGTCACACTGACACAGAACGCCATCGTTCAGGGGGTGAAAACATCTCGCTCTGCATTTGCTAGGTTAAGTCAGTTTAGTTGATATTAGAAGTGATGGTAGTAATAGTGGTAGTAATGGTGATAGTACTATAGGTAGCGCCAACAAACTTGACAATTTTCTTGACCCCTTAACTTCTCATAACTCAAAAGGGCCTAGAACAAACTGGCTGTAATTATCCTCACCTATTTCCTGGTGGGCTTTTCCCTAATGATAGAAATGTCAGCTAGATTGCTTTCATTCATTTTGAGTTATGAGAAGTTAAAGGGTCAAGAAAATTGTCAAGTTCGTTGGCGCTACCTATAGTAGTAGTGATGATGGTCATTATAGTAGTGATGATGGTCATTAGTAGTGATGATGGGTGTAGTGATAATGATGACAGTAGTGTTGATGGTAGTGACGATGGTGACAGTAATAGTGATGATGGTGAGTAGTATTGATTATGGTGAAAGTTGTAGTGATTATACAGTAGTAGTGATGATGAGAGTAGCCTAGTAGTAATTGTGGTGAGAGTAGTACTGTAGTGATGATTAAAATAGAAGTAGTGCTGATGATATTAATGATGATAGTGACTAGTAGTGATGATGGTGACTGATCGCAGAGTTGGGTATGCCGTTTTGATTTTGGGCAAAACGGCACGTCTACTTTATTAATTGATTTAAAGTTAGGGAAGACGTTTTTTTTAGCCTAGGGGACAAACTGAAATATATTGCTTGTAAAACAGCAAAAACAAGTAAAATTACCAATAATAATTAAACTAGCATAAGAAGTAAGTATAAGTATACACCCCGTGGCGTAACAGATAGCGCGTCTGGCTCACAACCAGAAGGTCCCGAGTTCGAGACCCGGGCGGGGAAGAGACATTTGGGCAAGTCTCCTAACGGTGTAGCCTTTGTTCACCTAGCAGTATAAATAGGAACCTGGAATAAGTGGACGAAGTTGTGACGTCCCATCTGGGGTTGGTGATCGGTTACAAGGAGTGATGGGTATTGTACTGGTCAACCTAAGCCTTCGGGTGAGACTGGTACCGTAGTGAGAATGGTACCGTACAGATTAACCCTAAGCCTTCGTTTCCAGATGTCGCCAATTGGCTAAAATACAGACTCCACACATCCACAGCCATTCCAACGATACATAAACACTTAACATGCATTTCACGCAATACATTCCCAGTTAAGGAGGCGCGATAATAATGAGCTTCGCTTGCATTGCGTGGATTCCCCTTGACGAACAAGTGAGTGAGTGAAGTAACCCATAAGAGGTCGAATCAGGTAGTGTGAAGGCGCGCGATAGTTTCAAAATTGGCGGGGTGTATGGTCACGTGGTGTGGGCTACAGTGGTGCCGCCTGGTGGGGCGCGAGGAGTTGCTCTGCCACATGTGCACCGCGCTGTGTCCCGCACACCTCCTCTAACACCACCTCCATTATCTCCACGTGTTGTCTACCTTAGCTACATAAACAAGGCTCATAGTTACTCTTTAGTGCTTCTTGCATCACTAGCATTGAAGAAATTAAGTGTAGAAGCGAATCCCGTGGTGTGAACAGCTCTAATAGTGTATAGAGCAACTGCGAGTGTCTGTGTCTGTGTGAGTGAGGAAGCTTCGTGAGAGACGTTTGTGAAAGTGCTGCGGTGCTGTAGTGGCTGGTGGAGTCATGTGTTAGTGAACCAAAACATATGGCCCTGCACTGGAACGCTTATGCACCTACCTCACCCTTGACTACTACCCGCACAAATCGTCTACTGTTAGTGAAATAATGTACCCGAACGGCTATCCCAATGGGTACCAGCCGGCGGCCCCCGTGCCCTCCAACAATCCTACCTATTATGTTGTGAGTAGGCTAATTACATCAAATCTTTGTCTTGTTTACATAGGCTACTCTACTTCATGCTTTGGCCTTCAGATTAGGCTATTCATTTATTTACCAACTAAACTGGGCCATTTTGAACATCCGAATTTCATCATTCGTCTGGAAACTGGTGGAATTTCAAGGTCGTTATGTGTGTGAAGACAGTGAAGGTGAGATGGAATTTTAGGAAACTTGTAAAATGTTAAATGAAATGTGTTCGTATTTTAATTTATCTGGTAGCCTAGGCCTAGCCTAGGTGTATTTTTTAGTTTTCCATTTATAGGCCTAGCCTAGGATAGCCTATATATGTACTGTAGGCCTAGCCTATACCGAAATTAACCTAATTCTACATGTGTAGCCTATCCAGCTGTTTTGTACCTTCTTTGGTTTGTTATTTTAATAAAATAGGCCTACCAAAAATTTTGTTGATATATTTGAAGATAAATATTGAATCTAGGCTAGGCTATTTGTTTTAACCCTCGGCAAAACCTAATAAAAAAGTATGGTAGCCCTACTAAAATTTCTTTTTCGTAACAAGGTTGTCAATACAGTACTTCCAGTTATCGATAGTTCTTAAAAATCATATGAAAATGTGTTAGCCTAAACCCTCGGAAAAACCTAAGGATTTTTTTTATTTTAATAGGCCTAGCCTACCACAAATTTTCAGTGTTTTTATAAACAAAATTGTTCATTTGCATCAATAGGCTATATAGGCCTAGTGTTTGTAATTAATTATAAATCTCGGGAAAACCTATTTTCCCCATAAGGCCTATCGATCGATGTTGTTCCCCGAGGGTTATTTGAAAAGACATTAGCCTAACCTAGTATTATGGGTGGGGGCTGCCACCCCCACACCCCCGCTGGTTGAGTACTAATCCCTTCAGAGTGTCAAACGACGCTGTTTTTTTGAGTGATAACGCAAATGAACTTTTTGTATAATGATAATAGAAACTCCACTTTTTTTTAACCCTCCCGCCCCGGCTACGCATTACATAAATATTCCCCGAAATCCGGGTGTTTTGGCCGAAAAACGTCTAGGCTAGGCTACCGTATCATTGTTATGCTGACTGCTTCCCGCATTCCCGCGCATCCCCAAGCGTAGCTGTGTTATTTACCTGTAGAATGGCGTTAAGTAGAGCTCTCTAAAGTCAAGTGCTTGATTTGTGATGATGATTTCATTGGAGATAACTTTATGGCCAAAACAGCCACTTTACACTACTTTTCGATACTTAACAATAACATACAGGCACACACGAACAAGCGACGCTCTCCTTCTTGTGGCCGGAGATGCGGGGCGTCGGTCCAGCCGGCTGTTGTTTACATGCGTCGGACCGACGCGGCGACGCCTCGCACACGAAGCTCACAGGCTTTCAAGCAATGGTACAATGTTGTACCACCCGGGTTCCTGGGGGCAAAACATAATGGTACACACGTGTACCACCCGGGGTTGAAGGGTTAAGAAACAAAAAAGGTAAATTGACACAATTTTGGCATAGCCTATTTTTCATCTTGATTGCTTTTAGATTGCAGGAAATGCTGTTTTAGACACCTAAATTCTCACAACATTTCAGGGGGGGCATGCCCCCGGACCCCCCTAGAGCTTGCGCCTTCGCCGCTCCATCGTGCTATAATGATAACAAAATAATAAACCATAATGATAACACAATTCATATTTTGTGGATTGACACCCTGAATCCCTTAGTAGCCTAAATAAAAAAAACAAAAATTGGCTGTCAATTATACGAAGGTGAAAGAGAAGTCGATGAAGTCTATGCTGTTTACTCTACAATGTTCAGCTTTGATTGTACATTGATAACGGGAAAGTACCGTATTGACAACCTTGTTACGAAAATTAAATTTTAGTAGGCTAGCCAGTAGCCTAGCATACTTTTAGGCCTGGCCTATAGGCCTATTAGGTTTTTCCGAGGGTTTAACACATTTTCATATGATCTTTAGAGCTGTCGATAACTGGAAGTACCGTATTGACAACCTTGTTACGAAAAATAAATGGAAAAACTAGGCCTAAATAAGATGGTCACCAATTTTACCATGGATTTTTGGTATTATTCTATAATTGCACCTATACGAGCTAAACAAATTATTATTGTATTTAACAGGAAGGTACAATGAGGTAAGTAATGTGGTATAGGTGGCAATATGCGGAAATGGATTATAAGGGCATTCTGCCCCCCTCTTACCCCCTTACGAAAATCTACGGTTATTCACTTCACCCTAACTGGATTCCTACCGTTTTATCCAACCAGCGGGGGTGTGGGCCACCCATAATACTAGGTAAGGTTAGGTTAGGCTAATGTCTCTCTGAAACATTGTAAATCCGTGTCACATCTAGATTGATAAGACTTTTGTCAGAGGGGGGCAGAATGCCCTTATAATCCATTTCCGCATATTGCCACCTATACCACATCACTTACCTCGTTGTACCTTTCTGTTAAATACAATAATAATTTGTTTAGCTCGTATAGGTGCAATTATAGAAATTTACCGGATTTTTTTATTTTTCCCTGTTAGCCTAGTTTTCATCAATATTTAGTGTTTGGAAATAATTGCAACCCTCGGCGAAACCGTTTTCCCATTATACAACGATCTTAAGACACGCCGCCCGATAGTGGGGAGGGCTATGAAGTACAGGGAAAATGAGGGGTTAATTGCGTAAAACGGCGATTAAAACTTATTTTAGCAAAACTTGGCTCGGGTTTTAAGGTATTTCTAAGGCCTAAAACCCAATATTTCGAAAACCCGAGCCAAGTTTTGGCCAAAGCTGGCTCGGATTTTGAGAGTTTGTAGACAAAATGACAGTAACCTCATTTAGAAATTTGGCTCAGGTTTCCCGAAATTGCAAAGGCATAAAACCCGAGCCAAGTTTTGGCAAAACTTGGCTCGGATTTTTCGAATTTTAAGAGTAAACAAATTACAGTAACCTAATTTAGAATTTTGGCTCATGTTTCCATAAATTGCAAACCCCAAAAAGCATAATTTTGGAAAACCCGAGCCAATTTTTGGTAAAACTTGGATCGTATTTTGAGAATCGAAAAAGACTAACTACATGTCGGAAATCGGCTCATGATTTCCCTAATTGCAAAGCCATATAACCAGATTTATCGAAAACGTAGCACTTATTTAAATCATAAATATCCAGTAACATACCAGAGCACTACAAAACGACACCAACTACAAAAGTGGACAGCAAGAAATTACCGCCAAAGACACAGTGAAGGACTTGGGAGTAAATATGAGCAGTGACGCCACTTTTTCCCAGCATATTACCAAAGCCACAACAACAGCAAAACAAATAGCAGGCTGGATCCTGAGAACCTTCCACACAAGAAATGCGAGGTGTATGTTAACACTGTGGAAGTCACTGGTCCTACCACGACTGGAGTACTGCTCTCAGCTCTGGTCTCCCCAAAAAGTAGGAGAAATAACAGAAATCGAAGCCACCCAGAGGACATTCACCATAAAATCCATGGGTTTCAACACTTTAACTACTGGGAGAGACTCGAGGAGCTGCAGCTGTACTCACTTCAAAGACGTAGGGAGAGATACATCATCATCTACGTCTGGAAGATTTTGGAAAAAAAGGTACCAAATCCAAACATCCAAGAGACTCGACACCAAAGGCGAGGGAGGCTGTGCTATGTGAGGACTACGCCGGGATCAACACAAAAAATCAAATCCCTGATCCATCACAGCTTTACATACAATGGAACCAGACTGTTCAACTGTATACCAGCCCCTCTCAGGAACATGACCGGGGTGTCTCCAGACACCTTCAAGAAACACTTGGACATGTGGCTGGCCAAAATACCGGACCGGCCACCAACACCAGGATACCCCAGCACCAACTCCAACCGACTTCTAGAATGGAGCCTGGTCGCAGTGGAGCCCCAGCTCAACTGTGTCACTAACGGACGGAATACAACAAAGTGTAACAAAGTGCAAAGTGTAAGTGTATAGACCTAGTACATTGGATACAAGCCTAATCCACACCTAACGCCTACAATGTGTCCGTAGTACCTAGTAGGCCTACGTGGGATACAACATGGCGGTTGGGCCGGCGCCCATTTAGTAGCCTACCGGTATTCGGCCGTATCTGTAAATACGAATGCGAGGAACTTCGAGCGAATTCCTGATCGAGCGGATGCACAATCCAATCTAATTAACCTAACCTAAATGCGTCTCCGCTCGAATATGAATTCGCTCGAAGTGTCCAGATACCGTAAATACTACCGCAACTACGAATCTTGTTTCTGAAACCTAGTATATTAACCTAACCAAACAACCTAACCTATCGACAGAGATGGGCAGGTGGGGTGGACTAAAAAGCTGGTGGACAGACCTCGGGAGACAGGTGAAAATAGCGTGTGTACGAATCGGTGCCGTCTATAGGAAGGTATTGACAACCATGTTTCGACAAAATTCCATTTTAGTACTATATATTTTTATTAGGTTTTGCCGAGGCTTAAAACACATTTTCATATTATGATTAGAGCATATAAAATCCATGTGTGTGTTCAAATATTGCAAAATAATTGGTGACCAACTTATTTAGTTATACTAAATAAATGTTAGTACCATACTTTTTTATTAGGTTTTGCCGAGGGTTAAAACAAATTTTCTTATGATCTTTAGAGCATATAGATTCAATATTTATCTTCAAATATAGGCTATCAATAAAATTTGTGGTATTAAAATAACATTGAACCAAACCTAGGCCTAATATAAAAGTACCGGTATGGTAGCCTACTAAAATTTAATTTTCGTAGGCCTAACAAGGTTGTCAATACGGTACTTTCCCGTTATCAATGTACAATCAAGCTGAAGATTGCAGAGTAAACACCATAGACTTCATCAAAGTTTCTTTCACCTTCGTATAATAGACAGCCAATTTTTTTATTAAGGGATTAGCCTAGTACTCAACCAGCGGGGGTGTGGTGGCGGCAGCCCCCACCCATAATACTAGGTTAGGTTAGGCTAATGTCTAAGACGTCTTTTCAAATCACTATCGGCCCTCGGGGGGCGTGTCTCCACATCAATCGATAGGCCTAATGGGGAAAATAGGTTTTCCCAAAATTTCTAATTAGACTAATTACAAACACTATATAGGCCTATTGATGCAAATGACCAATTTTGCTTATAAAAAACAATGAAAATTCGTGGTAGCCTATTAAAATAACATTTTCCCCTTCTTCTTCTTTAGAACCCACCCGCAGACCGCGCAGGTCCACAGGGCTGACGATAAATCTACAGTTATACTACCCCTATTTTGTCGCTATTCTGTTGGAACTAATGGGTTAATATTATTAGTAGTAGACTTAGTATGGTTTGATGATGCGCGGAAATTTATATTTGACTTGAAATGAGCAGGGTTTAGACCGTCGCGCACCCATAAACAGGGAACGTGAGGGGGAGTTTAGACCGTCGCGGAGACTGGTTACTTTTCGGTTAGGTTAGGGTAATGTTAAAAATACTAAAACAAGACGGTCCTCGGTATTAAACAACACTGTATATCAAATAAAAATAAAAAACTACAACAAATTACCTGAAAAACTCTTATCTGGTTGGTGATCATTTTTTTATATAGGCCTATATATATTTTTTTCCAGTTTCCGCGTCTGGTGAACCATCCAAAAACACGCTAAAAGGCGTGTTTTGAAGGGGGGAGGTGGTGGGGGGTAGTATAAGAACATAAGAAAATGGGAGTCTGCAGAAAGCCGATTGGCCTAAGCAAGGCAGATCCCTGTCCCACACAACCCCAGTTCAATTACAAAGCCCAATTATAGGCTCAACACTCTAATACCCTGAGGATCATCTTACCAAAACGGTTAGAGATTAACGCAGGATTATGGGGGTATGCAGAGTGCTGATTGGCCCAACATTAACAAATGTTAAATATAAACTAGCTAATTTAGAATTAGAAAATTCAGACTGCGAGAAAGATCTAGGTGTGTTTGTTAGCAATGATTTGAAGCCTAGAAAACAGTGTATAAGCGTTCGTAATAAGGCAAACAGGATTCTCGGGTTCATCTCTAGGAGTGTGAGTAACAGAACTGCTGATGTTATCTTAAAACTTTACTTGTCATTAGTGAGACCCCATATGTATTATGCTGTCCAATTTTGGTGTCCTTATTACAGAATGGACATAGATTCATTGGAGAGAATTCAGCGTAGAATGACAAATGATCCATAATATTAGAAATTTTCCGTATGAAGAAAGGTTGAAGAAATTAGGTTTACATTTGTTAGAGAGACGCAGAGTTAGAGGGGATATGATAGAGGTGTTCAAGTGGGTTAGTGGGATTAACAAAGGGGACATGGCAAATGTACTAAAGCTCAGTGATAGCGAAAGAACTCGTACCAATGGTTTCAAATTAGATAAATTTCGTTTCAGAAAAGATATAGGCAAGTATTGGTTTGGTAACAGAGTTGTAGACGGGTGGAATGGACTACCAAGTGCTATAGTGGGATCTAAAACTGTAGGGAGCTTTAAGATAAAATTGGATAAGCATATGGACGAGAAGGGTTGGGTGTGAAGGGGGATCAGCCGGGTTGGGCCAATCAGCGCTCTGCAGACCTCCATAATCCTGCGTTAATCTCTAACCGTTTTGGTAAGATGATCCTCAGGGTATTAGAGTGTGAAGTCTATAATTGGGCTTTGTAATGAATTGGGGTTGTGTGGGACAGGGATCTGCCTTGCTTAGGCCAATCGGCTTTCTGCAGACTCCCATTTTCTTATGTTCTTATGTAACCCGGCTGATCCCCCTTCACACCTATCTTTCGCTATCACTGAGCTTTAGTACATTTGTCATGTCCCCTTTGTTAATCCCACTAACCCACTTGAACACCTCTATCATACCCCTCTAACTCTGCGTCTCTCTAACGAATGTAAACCTAATTTCTTCAACCTTTCTTCATACGAAAGATTTCTAATATTATGGATAATTTTTGTCATTCTACGCTGTACTCTCTCCAATGAATCTATGTCCATTCTGTAATAAGGACACTAAAATTGGACAGCATAATCCATATGGGGTCTCACTAATTATAACTGTAGATTTACCGGGCTGACCTTTGTATCGGTACTGGCTCAGAAACTTTAGTAGGCCTAAGAGGGAAAGTTTAGAGTACATAAGAAAATGGGAGTCTGCAGAAAGCCGATTGGCCTAAGCAATGCAGATCCCTGTCCCACACAACCCCAATTACAAAGCCCAATTATAGGCTCAACACTCTAATACCCTGAGGATCATCTTACCAAAACGGTAATATTTGCCTATATCTTTTCTGAAACGAAATTTATCTAATTTGAAACCATTGGTACGAGTTCTTTCGCTATCACTGAGCTTTAGTACATTTGTCATGTCCCCTTTGTTAATTCCACTAACCCACTTGAACACCTCTATCATATCCCCTCTAACGAATGTAAGCCTAATTTCTTCAACCTTTCTTTATACGGAAGATTTCTAATATTATGGATAATTTGTGTCATTCTACGTTGTACTCTCTCCAATGAATCTATGTCCATTCTGTAATAAGGACACCAAAATTGAACAGCATAATATTACCATATGGGGTCTCACTAATGACAAGTAAAGTTTTAAGATAACATCAGCAGTTCTGTTACTCACACTCCTTGAGATGAACCCGAGAATCCTGTTTGCCTTGTTTCGAACGCTTATACACTGTTGTCTAGGCTTCAAATCATTGGTAACAAACACACCTAGATCTTTCTCACAATTCGAGTTTTCTAATTCCACATTAGCTAGTTTATATTTAACATTTGTATGCATCTTCCCTATCTTTAATACCTTGCGTTTGTCAATGTTAAACTTCATCTGCCAATTTACTGACCATTCGTGTAAGGTATCTAGATCCCTTTGGAGGCACTCTATATTTCTATCTGAATCAATTGTTCTCCCCATTTTGGTATCGTCTGCAAATTTACTTATCCTACTAGTTATACCTAAATCAAGGTCATTTATGTATATAACAAACAACAGAGGACCTAATACAGATCCCTGGGGGACACCACTTTTGACTGCTCCCCATTCTGACTTCGTACCATTTATGCTGACTCTCTGCTTCCTACCAATTAGCCATGACCTAATCCATCCCAACAACGCCCCACCTATTCCATGCGCCTCAACCTTTCTCATCAATCTCTCATGGGGGACTCTGTCGAAAGCTTTACTGAAATCTAAATATATTATATCATATGACTTGTCATTATCTACTGCTTCATATACCTCTGAGAAAAACTAAGCAAATTAGTAAGGCAAGAACGTCCCTGAGTGAATCCATGCTGAGAAGAATTTATTAAATTAAATGTATCGAAGTGGTTTCTAATTTTACTAGCAATAATTGACTCTAGTAGCTTTCCTATGATTGATGTAGGACTAATGGGACTATTGATTTGTCACCTTTTTTGAAGATCGGAACTACGTTTGCAAGCTTCCAAGCTTCTGGAACTATACCTGTCTCCAATGACTTGTTAAATAAAAATGTTAATGGGTAACTTAACTCATCCCTACATTCTTTTAATACTCTAGCATATACCTCATCAGGACCAGGCGATTTATGAGGTTTCAGTCTGTCAATTTCCTTAAGCACATCATTTCTACTTATAGTAACCGTACTTAACCTATTTTCTATACTATCGCTATATACCTTACGGACTTCTGGAAACTGTGCCAAATTTTCATTAGTGAAAACGGAAAGAAATTGACTATTTAATGTACTGCACATTTCTAAATAATTTTCTGTCATTTCTCCTATCGAAGTTTTAACCCTCTCCGACATATGACGCAATTTTGAGCCAATTAGGGATACTTTAAAGTCTTTATTACCATCAGGGGTATTTACATACCTTTAGTTTAGTTACTTCAACCTCTGCAGTTAGCTGTGGGCAGAAAACTAATTTTGGAGAGGGTATTATAAGAGTGAGAGAACTCTATTTCTTATTGCTAATCTGGCAACCTCTGCGTCATATGAGTCTGAAGGGGTTAAGGGGACCAATTACATCTCTAACCTTGGATTTATATAGTTGGTAAAAAGCTTTAGGATTATTTTTTGAGTCATTGGCAACCTTAATTTCATAATTTCTTTTTTCTTTCCTAATATCCTTTTTTACCTGTCTTGATAGATTCTGATAGTAAGCAAGTAGGTGAATTTCGCCTTTTCTAATTTTTCTATATATTCCTCTCTTTTGTCCTAGAAGATCTAATAGTCTATTATTCATCCATTTGGGTTGGTTCTGTGTTGATCTAAATTTTCTTTTGGGGATGTATTTATTTTGTGCATTGAATACTGACTTGATAAAATTATCCTATGTATCTACCAAGGTTGACGTCTCTTCCTGACTTAAGATGACAGGTGCCTGAGAAGGGGTACACTCATTTGGACACCTGGATCGACTTAATTTTTTGACCATAGGGTCCGCTAATAGGGCTCTTCTTAACCCACCATAATTGGCTTTTCTAAAGTCAGGTATTAATGTTGTATTCTCTCTGGTATTACCTTTCCATTGTATATTAAAATACACAGAATTGTAGTCACTATTTCCTAGGTGGTCCCCTATCTCTACATTATTTACCATATGTTCATTGTTACTGAAAACTAAATCGAGAATATTATTACCTCTAGTCGGCGTATCTATGAATTGAAATAAAAAACTATCTTGTACTACCTCTATAAACTCCTCAGAATCAGAGTCTCCTATTTGATGCTGCCAATCTATATTGGGAAAATTAAAATCCCCCATAATGCACACATTGCTAAACCTTGATGCCATTTTAATTTCCTCCCATAATGACGTTCCGTCATTTCTAGAGTACAACGAGCACCTGCCATCTTGCCTTCACATGAGGCACGGTGCTCACTCATGGCCCGAAACAACCCCATCTCTGAAGCCACCTCGTTCCCGTGCTTCACTGTCTCTTCCCCTACACTCGGACTCTCACACTTACACACACAACGCCATCTGTTGAGCAGATAACTCACCAGGCATTGCACCCCTATAGCATATTTTGAATATGGGAATATTCATACAGTGCTATTTAATCAGGGAACAATGAGGGTATTTTATTGACGTTTCGGTGGGCTTGTGGTAATGCACTGATACCAGGTACAGCTCAAATTCCATCCCAATAATATCTTCCCATTGATACATCGGGATTTGAACCCGGGACCTTTGGATTACCAGGCCAGTGGCAAGACCACTCCACCACCTCCCCGAAAGTCGATGAAGTCTATGGAGTTTACTCTGCAATCTTCAGCTTTGATTATACTTTGATTGTACATTGATAACGAGAAAGTACCATATTGACAACCTTGTTACGAAAATTAAATTTTAGTAGGCCTAGGCCTACCATACTTTTATAGCCTATAAGGTTTTTCCGAGGGTTTAACACATTTTCATATGATTTTTAAGAGCTATCGATAACTGGAAGTCTGTATTGACAACCTTGTTACGAAAAAGACATTTTAGTACGGTACCATACTTTTTTATTAGGTTTTTCCGAGGGTTAAAACAAATTTTCTTATGATCTTTAGAGCATATAGATTCAATATTTATCTTCAAATAGGCCTATATCAACAAAATTTGTGGTATTAAAATAACATTGAACCGGCTAATTCATATCACTAGCCAGTTCAGCTTGAAGTTTTAGTAGGCCTATACCTATTTTAATGGTATCTGGACACTTCGAGCGAATTCATATTTGAGCGGAGGCACATTTAGGTTGGGTTACCTTGTCGAGATTTCGGTCAACGACCTCAGCTACAGGAACTGCCGCTGCTTCCTCCCTGGCCCTGCTGCCTCCAATGAAGTGGTACTCGGTGAACCAACTTGTTGTAGTGTGGCCACGTATGGTAGGATGGCGTGGGAGGTGTGTCTTCTATCTTCTGTAGGAAGGTATCTACATGTTTTTTGAAAACCTCTACCGTACAGGATGACATATTCTTTAGGTAGGTGGGGGGACAGTTGAAGAGCTTAGGCGCTGATCTGCTGAAGGAGTCTGCCCGCAGTGTCATGGTGCTTCTGCTGCTGGTATTCAGGCCTTCTATATAGCACGATCTCCCCCTTGTCCTTTTTTGGCTGAGCGTGATTCCTATATTGGGTACGTGGCCTTCAAGAATTTTCCAGACGTAGATTATCTGGTATCGTTCTCTACATAAGAACATGGGAGTCTGCAGAAAGCCGATTGGCCTAAGCAAGGCAGATCCCTGTCCCACACAACCCCAATTACAAAGCCCAATTATAGGCTCAACACACTAATACCCTGAGGATCATCTTACCAAAACGGTTAGAGATTAACGCAGGATTACGGGGGTCTGCAGAGCGCTGATTGGCCCAACCCTGCTGATCCCCCTTCACACCCAACCCTTCTCGTCCATATGCTTATCCAATTTTATCTTAAAGCTCCCTATCGTTTTTAATCCCACTATAGCACTTGGTAGTCCATTGAGTGTACCCCGTCTCAGGCACCTGTCATCTTAAGTCAGGAAGAGACGTCAACCTTGGTAGATACATACGATAATTTTATCAAGTCGGTATTCAATGCACAAAATAAATACATCCCCAAAAGAAAATTTAGATCAACACAGAACCAACCCAAATGGATGAATAATAGACTATTAGATCTTCTAGGACAAAAGAGAGGAATATATAGAAAAATTAGAAAAGGCGAAATTCACCTACTTGCTTACTATCAGAATCTATCAAGACAGGTAAAAAAAAGGATATTAGGAAAGAAAAAATAAATTATGAAATCAAGGTTGCCAATGACTCAAAAAATAATCCTAAACTTTTTACCAACTATATAAATCCAAGGTTAGAGATGTAATTGGTCCCCTTAAAACTTCGATAGGAGAAATTACAGAAAATGATTTAGAAATGTGCAGTACATTAAAATAGTCAATTTCTTTCCGTTTTCACTAATGAAAATTTGGCACAGTTTCCAGAAGTCCGTAAGGTATATAGCGATAGTATAGAAAATCGGTTAAGTACGGTTACTATAAGTAGAAATGATGTGCTTAAGGAAATTGACAGACTGAAACCTCATAAATCGCCTGGTCCTGATGAGGTATATGCTAGAGGATTAAAAGAATGTAGGGATGAGGTTAAGTTACCCTATTAACATTTTTATTTAACAAGTCATTGGAGACAGGTATAGTTCCAGAAGCTTGGAAGCTTGCAAACGTAGTTCCGATCTTCAAAAAAGGTGACAAATCAATAGCATCCAATTACCGTCCCATTAGTCTTACATCAATCATAGGAAAAGCTACTAGAGTCAATTATTGCTAGTAAAATTAGAAACCACTTAGATACATTTAATTTAATAAATTCTTCTCAGCATGGATTCACTCAGGGACGTTCTTGCCTTACTAATTTGTTTAGTTTTTTCTTCTTCAGAGGTTTATGAAGCAGTAGATAATGGCAAGTCATATGATATAATACATTTAAATATCAGTAAAGCTTTCGACAGAGTCCCTCATGAGAGATTGATGAGAAAGGTTGAGGCGCATGGAATAGGCGGGTCGTTGTTGGGATGGATTAGGTCATAGCTAATTGGTAGGAAGCAGAGAGTCAGCATAAATGGTGTTAAGTCAGAATGGGGAGCAGCCAAAAGTGGCGTCCCCCAGGGATCTGTATTAGGTCCTCTGTTGTTTGTTATATACATAAATGACCTTGATTTAGGTATAAACTAGTAGGATAAGTAAATTTGCAGACGATACCAAAATGGGGAGAACAATTGATTCAGATAGAGATATAGAGTGCCTCCAAAGGGATCTAGATACCTTACACGAATGGTCAGTAAATTGGCAGATGAAGTTTAACATGACAAATGCAAAAGGTATTAAAGATAGGGAAGATGCATACAAATGTTAAATATAAACTAGCTAATGTGGAATTAGAAAACTCGAATTGTGAGAAAGATCTAGGTGTGTTTGTTACCAATGATTTGAAGCCTAGACAACAGTGTATAAGCGTTCGAAACAAGGCAAACAGGATTCTCGGGTTCATCTCAAGGAGTGTGAGTAACAGAACTGCTGATGTTATCTTAAAACTTTACTTGTCATTTATGAGACCCCATATGGATTATGCTGTTCAATTTTGGTGTCCTTATTACAGAATGGACATAGATTCATTGGAGAGAGTACAACGTAGAATGACACAAATTATCCATAATATTAGAAATCTTCCGTATAAAGAAAGGTTGAAGAAATTAGGCTTACATTCGTTAAGAGAGACGCAGAGTTAGAGGGGATATGATAGAGGTGTTCAAGTGGGTTAGTGGGATTAACAAAGGGGACATAACAAATGTACTAAAGCTCAGTGATAGCGAAAGAACTCGTACCAATGGTTTCAAATTAGGTAAATTTAGTTTCAGAAAAGATATAGGCAAATATTGGTTTGGTAACAGAGTTGTAGATGGGTGGAATGGACTACCAAGTGCTATAGTGGGATTAAAAACGATAGGGAGCTTTAAGATAAAATTGGATAAGCATATGGACGAGAAGGGTTGGGTGTGAAGGGGGATCAGCAGGGTTGGGCCAATCAGCGCTCTGCAGACCCCCGTAATCCTGCGTTAATCTCTAACCGTTTTGGTAAGATGATCCTCAGGGTATTAGAGTGTTGAGCCTATAATTGGGCTTTGTAATTGGGGTTGTGTGGGACAGGGATCTGCCTTGCTTAGGCCAATCGGCTTTCTGCAGACTCCCATTATCTTATGTTCTTATGTTCTTATTCCACCCATCTACAACTCTGTTACCAAACCAATATTTGCCTATATCTTTTCTGAAACTAAATTTATCTAATTTGAAACCATTGGTACGAGTTCTTTCGCTATCACTGAGCTTTAGTACATTTGTTATGTCCCCTTTGTTAATCCCACTAACCCACTTGAACACCTCTATCATATCCCCTCTAACTCTGCGTCTCTCTAACGAATGTAAGCCTAATTTCTTCAACCTTTCTTTATACGGAAGATTTCTAATATTATGGATAATTTTTGTCATTCTACGTTGTACTCTCTCCAATGGATCTATGTCCATTCTGTAATAAGGACACCAAAATTGAACAGCATAATCCATATGGGGTCTCACTAATGACAAGTAAAGTTTTAAGATAACATCAGCAGTTCTGTTACTCACACTCCTTGAGATGAACCCGAGAATCCTGTTTGCCTTGTTTCGAACGCTACGCCTTTGGAGCGAGTATAGTTTCAGATGTTTAAGGCGATCCCAGTAGTTCATATCTTTCACGGTCTCGATTCTATTCGTAAAAGTTCTTTGGACACCCTCTAGCTCTTGAATTTCACCGATACTCTCAGGACTCCACAGTTGACAGCAATACTCAAGCTTTGGTATTATCATGGATTTCCAAAGAGTGAGCATGCATTCTTCATTTCTTGTAGAGAACGTTCTAAGGGCCCAGCCTGATAACTTTCTTGCACTATCGACTATGTTGCTAATATGTGTGCTGAACTTTCCGTTTTGGCTCAGTGTTATGCCAAGGTCGTTGAGGTTCTCCTTAGTTGTAATTGTGCCCTGTGATGTGGTGTAATTTGTGGCTACTTCAAGGTTTTCTTTGCCATACCTCATTAGTTCAAATTTGCTTTCATTGAATTTCATGTTGTTTTTAGTGGCCCATGTATATATTCTGTCCAGGTCTTGTTGCAGGAGAACCGTGCCTTTAATTTTGCTTATTTCTCTGGTAACCCGAGTATCGTCTGCAAACGAGGCTGTCCTGGAGTGTAGCACAGTGTTGTCAATGTCGCAAATAAGAACGAGGAACAGAAAGGGGCCTAGAACCGAACCCTGTGGAACACCGCTTTTGACTTGCTTACCTTAGTGATAGTGACTGCTGAGCTCTTTGAAAGTGTTCCATTTATTGCCACTTGTTGGTATCTGCCATGAAGAAAACTGTGAATCCACTTGCCCAGCTTGCCTGTCACACCATGGGTTTTCAATTTGTGGAGTAGTACGCCATGGTCGACTTTGTCAAAAGCTTTGGCAAAGTCGAGATACACAACATCCACATTTTTACCACTTTCTAATTTGTCTAAAATGAATTCTTGGTGGGCAAGTAGTTGTGACAAACAGGATCGTCCCTTTCGGAAACCATGCTGGCCGTTATTGAAAAGTCCTTTTTTGTCAAAGAAGTTAACTAGGTGTTCTCGTACTACTTTTTCAAATATCTTTGCAATGAAGGATGTTAAGACAACAGGTCTGTATGTACTGGCATCTCCCCTATTTCCTCCCTTATGAATAGGTGATATGATTCCTGTTTTCATAATTTCGGGAACAATGCCTTCATCAAGACTTTTTCTCCATATTTTATATAGCAGTGGTGATAGCTCTTTTTTGCAGTTTTTTAAAAGAACTGAAGGCATACCATCTGGGCCAGCTGATGATGATTTGTTCAGTCCTTCAATAGCATTTTCAATGTCACAGGAAGAGAATTAAAATCATGTAAGGTATCTTCATGAGTGTCATTTGAGTTGAAAAATGTACCTGGGGAAAGAATCATTTTGTCTTCAATAGGTACACTGAAAGAGGAGTCGTATTGCTTTCTTAGCATCTCAGCCATAAGGTAATGGTCTTGTGTTAATTCACCGTTGTCTTCGATTAGGGGACCAACTTGTGCTTTAATTTTCTGCTTCTTCTTTGCATAACTGAACAAATATTTGCTGTTATTTTTTATTGCATTTATGGCTTTTCTTTCTTCTCTTTTATGTTCTTCTTCATGTGACGAGAGAATGTCACTTTCAATTTCCAGCAGCTTGTTTTTCAGGGCATTTTTCTTCGTTGATGCTGCCCTGAGGAGTTTTTGGGAGAAATACTTTCTTTTCTTCATGAGGATTCTCCTATCTTTTGGGATTCGCCGAGATGAGCTCTGGTTGGCTCTCCGAGGTGGGACGTGCTTGTTGCATATATCAAAGCACTTGCTCAGGAGAGTTGATCATTTGATCCGTTGATTGGCCATCAAGTAGTTCATTCCACTTTTCAATTTTAATTTTTTCTTGTCTCTTGTCCCACTCAATGTCGCTGCTGAAGAAGTTTAGCTGCTTTAGCTCACTTAATGCTGCTGGCTGGGTGAGGGGTAGAGTGTTGTTTGCTGGTGTGTAAGTTTTAACAGATATTAGTCTGTGATCTGATATAAGAACATAAGAACATAAGAAAATGGGAGTCTGCAGAAAGCCGATTGGCCTAAGCAAGGCAGATCCCTGTCCCACACAACCCCAATTACAAAGCCCAATTATAGGCTCAACACTCTAATACCCTGAGGATCATCTTACCAAAACGGTTAGAGATTAACGCAGGATTACGGGGGTCTGCAGAGCGCTGATTGGCCCAACCCTGCTGATCCCCCTTCACACCCAACCCTTCTCGTCCATATGCTTATCCAATTTTACCTTAAAGCTCCCTATCGTTTTTAATCCCACTATAGCACTTGGTAGTCCATTCCACCCATCTACAACTCTGTTACCAAACCAATATTTGCCTATATCTTTTCTGAAAGGAAATTTATCTAATTTGAAACCATTGGTACGAGTTCTTTCGCTATCACTGAGCTTTAGTACATTTGTCATGTCCCCTTTGTTAATCCCACTAACCCACTTGAACACCTCTATCATATCCCCTCTAACTCTGCGTCTCTCTAACGAATGTAAGCCTAATTTCTTCAACCTTTCTTTATACGGAAGATTTCTGTATCTTATATAGTTGTGTCTTGGGTTTGATAGCTGTGAATGTGGTCCTGGTTCCTTGTGAATACTAGATCTAGGATATTCTCTTCTCGGGTTGGTGAATGGATGTGCTGAGTGAGGCTCAATTCTTCAACTAGATCAAGTAATTGTCTTGCTTGAATGGGTCCTCTTTGTCCTAAACTTCCATGGACCGTATTGTTTTTCCAGTTTATTTGTGGGATGTTGAAATCTCCCAACAAGATAATTTCTGGGGAAGAGATGTGGCAGGCATTGATGCTATCTTTCATCATCCCTAACATAGTGCCAAAGCTTTCTTCACTGCTACCAGGTGGGCGATAGATTGTGAACACTAATGTGTTGATCTTGATCATTTTAATTCCTATCATTTCACAATAACGGTCTTGAGTAGAAGCACAGTTTTGATGCACTTGGGGCTAGGTCAGCTCGTAGATAGTTTATAACTCCTCCGTGGGAGCGTTCAATCCGATCAGTTCTGAAGATGGAGTAGTTTGGTATGTTAATTTCACTATCTAGTATGCTAGGATTTAGGTGAGTTTCTACAAGGGCCAAAACATGAAACTTTCTTCGTCCGCCAGTTCCGCAAGGTAGGGTACCTTATTTTGGTTGCATGAAGGCTATAACCCTTGTATGTTCCCACATAGGAAGCTTTCTAGTAGACTGTTTGCCTCCCTACTGTTGCACTGAGTTGTGTTGGGATGAACTGAGGCTGGGGAACTTGGGGGTACACCATTGTTTGGTTTGTTCCTCTGGGCTGACCGTTCATAATTGGGGTGATCAGGCTGGATATCTGGTTGGCTACTTGATTTTGTATTCCAGAGAGTTGCCCTTGAAGGTTCTCCATTAATTCTGTTTTCAGAGTTTGGATTAGCCCTAAAAAATACACCTGTTTGAGTCAGTTGTATTTTCAGGTCCTGTCTGGAGATCATAAACTTTGCTCATATTTTGTTGCTGAACTCGGTTTGTAGGTGAAGTTTCTGCCTGTGTGCTTTGTACTGCTTCGTGGCTAGGCCTATGAGTGTTGTTTGGGCTCTCTAACTCGGTTCTCTGTGTACCCCTCACATGGGTAAACTTGCAGTCATTATTAGGACATTTCTTGCTTCTAACCGAGTTCCTACACATCTTTGGGTGGTAATCTGTGCAGCGATGTTCTAGTTTGCATCCTCGTTTGTCCTTGTAGCCAAATTTGATGAGTTTTTGGCAGGGTTTGGGGTGCAGAAAAGTGCATTCCTTTCCAATTATTCCATGTCTGCAGTTATTCTTTTTGTAGTATCTACAGATTTTGGCCTTCTCTTTTTCTTGACCTTCTGCTTCTTGGGTTTGCTGCTGAAATTGGCCTAGGCCTAGTTGGGTTTCAGGCTCACCGATCTGTGATGGTGTAGGCCTATTTGTTTCCAAGTCTGAGATTACATTGTTGTTGTTTCTGGGGGCCTCAGTTGGTAGTGGTGTTTCTTCTCCCGGTTCGGTATCAGCATCCAGGTTTGTGTTTGGTAAAGCTGTGCTCTCGGCGAGTTTCCCTCTTGCACTGTTTGCTGAGTTTGGCCTATGTCCTTGTTCTGACACAGATTTATTTGCTTCAAGTTCCTCGGACTTGCAGTTTTCGATTTCTGCATATAGTTCTTCGTAGTTGGCATGGTTATCCTTGGTGCATGCTTGGCAAGTGTATCTTCTGCTTGATTTCGTGAGAGTGATCAGGAGATATGTTGGCATTCCAGTACATCGGTAATGTATCCACATTTGACAATCATTACAATTTATACCAGTGTCACTGTGGCCTTGGCAAACCCTACATGGATAAGTGGCCTGCTCTACTACTGTAGATGTTGCTGCTTCGCTGTTGTTGGCTGTGGTGTTTCCTTGGGCATTGTTTACATTGTCCTCCATCTTGATTCTCCTTTCTTATAATTCGAAAATTTAGAGTAATTTATCACAAAATTCACTATTTTCCTGGTTCCTAGTAGTCACTGAGCACTTAAATTCAGATTTGTAATATAAGTAGTGGTAAATGACACATAAGTACTATGAAAAAAGGCAAAAATAGTGGGAGTGATTTGAAGCACTTGTGTACAGGCTTCTTCTTCTTCTTACAGGAATTCGGTTAGGTTAGGTTAGATTGTACATTCGCTCGAAGTGACTCTCATTCATTTTAATAGGCTAGGCTACCATACACTTACACTTTGTTACACTTTGTAGTATTCCGTCCATTAGCGACACAGTTGAGCTGGGGCTCCACTGCGACCAGGCAGCTCCCTTTCTTCCACTCTCCATTCCAGGAGTCGGTTGGAGTTGGCGCTGGGGTATCCTGGTGTTGGTGGCCGGTCCGGTATTTTGGCCAGCCACATGTCCAAGTGTTTCTTGAAGGTGTCTCGAGACACCCCGGTCATGTTCCTGAGAGGGGCTGGTATACAGTTGAACAGTCTTGTTCCATTGTATGCAAAGCTGTGATGGATCAGGGATTTGATTTTTGTTGTTGATCCCGGCGTAGTCCTCACATAGCACAGCCTCCCTCGCCTTTGGTGTTGAGTCTCTTGGATGTTTGGATTTGGTACCTTTTTTTCCAAAATCTTCCAGACGTAGATGATGATGTATCTCTCCCTACGTCTTTGAAGTGAGTACAGCTGCAGCTCCTCGAGTCTCTCCCAGTAGTTAAAGTGTTGAAACCCATGGATTTTACTGGTGAATGTCCTCTGGGTGGCTTCAATTTCTGTTATTTCTCCTACTTTTTGGGGAGACCATAGCTTGAGAGCAGTAGGGTAAGGCGGGGTGGATTCGCCGCGGACCGTAGATACTTGTCCAAAAAAAATGGTCATCAATCCAAATACGTATGGAATTGATTCTAGGTATGTTTATAGTACGTGTAGATGATGATAGACCACAAACATGCATAGTTGTCATTTATTTAACGAAGACAAATATTTTTTCATAATTTTACAACCTGAAAAATATGTAAGTGGTCGTGAGCATTTTTCGTGGCGGCGACGTTACCTCTCCCACCTGTGTTAAAAGATGGTTGTTTATGATTTCTAAGTGGAAACTAACTCTTTCTCTTTGTTTCAGGCAAGAATTTATAATTACCGGTACGTATATAATTTATAATTTTATAATACTCCTAGGTCTACAGTTTTATACAAAAATACTTGGATTAGGCTATAGCAATATAATAATAAAACCTCTTGGTTGTTACTTTTGCAGAGTAATTGGGGGTAAAATCGCCGCGGCAGGATGAAATCATTGATAATATATGGCAGCGGCGATTTCACCCCTCACTATGGGGTGGATCCGCCGCGCGATTAACTTTTTTCGCCACCCCATTACAAACCTTTGTTTTGTTTTTTCACATAAAAATTATATGAACGTGTGCAGGAAGGCCTGAATGTAAAAGTTATGTAAAAAAAAATCTGAATACTGATTCAGTTGGATGTTGTTATTAACCCGTTGAGCCCCGGCTAGTTATAATATTTTGTTCACCCCAGTCCCAAGCCATTTTCACTTATTTTTTTTTGTTTGCTAAAATGGAAGACAAGGATGAGAAATGAAAAAAAAAAAAAAAAAAAAAACGTCATTTTTGGGGGGGGGGGGGAGCATCAAAAAATTTTGTTGAGCCAAAATGGAAGAGAATGGTGAGAAATGACAAAAATAAAAAAAAACTAATTTCGGTCATTTGGGGGGGGGGGGGGGGGGGGGGTTTCAATAGTTCGTCTCCCCCGCATGACCACCCGCCCGGGAGCACTAGGGTAAAAACTGAGTATGGCATTGTACGGCATACATCCTAAGGAGTATCTCACATAAATCTCAAGCCTCTAGCTCCCATACGACCGGAGTAATGAAGGTTCAAAGTGGCGGTGAACTAGGGGTGTAAACTATCCCCACTAAGCCCACCACCACCAGCCGCGCGGCTGTCTCGGCCCGCTCACACCTACTGGCCCGGCTCCCACACACACTACGGTACCTCCCCCTCCTATTCTCCCGCCATTTCCTACCTTACGAGCCACGTAAGTGTTTTTTTATGTCGGACGCACGTGATGCGTCGCTGGGAGTTGGTGATCAAAGACTGCCGACGCAACACGTGCGACGCTGGGTCTCACCGGGTTAAAGAACCAAGTTTTGCGGCGAATCCACCCCACCTTAAGAACATAAGAAAATGGGAGTCTGCAAAAAGCCGATCGGCCCATACAAGGCAGATCTCTGTCACACCCAATCACAAGGCCCAATTATAGATTCGTCTCACTAATACCTGGAGTACCGGTACTGACCCCACCAAAACGGTCAGAGATTAACACAAGATTACGGGGGGGTCTGCTGAGCGCCGATTGGCCCACACCTGGTAGATCCCCCTCACACCCAACCCATAAGAACATAAGAAAATGGGAGTCTGCAAAAAGCCGATCGGCCCATACAAGGCAGATCCCTGTCACACCCAACCCCTATTACAAGGCCCAATTATAGACCCATCTCACTAATACCTTGAGTACTGACCCCACCAAAACGGTCAGAGATTAACGTAAGATTACGGGGGTCTGCTGAGCGCCGATTGGCCCACACCGGGTACATCCCCTTCACACCCAACCCATCTCGTCCATATGCCTATCTAATTTTATCTTAAAGCTTCCTATCGTTCTTGATCCCACTATATCACTTGGTAGCCTATTCCACCCATCTACAACTCTGTTACCAAACCAATATTTGCCTATATCTTTTCTGAAACAAAATATATCTAATTTGAAACCATTTGTAAGAGTTATTTTGCTATCACTGAGCTTTAGTACATTTTTCATGTCTCCTTTATTAACCCTCCTGGATCGGGCAGGCTCTCACAATGACAGTGTGGGCTACCCGGGCGATCTGGCCGAAAAACGTCTAGGCCTAGGCTACCGTATTTTTTTTTAGTTTAACTGCTAGAAATTTCCCACGCATCTATAAATGTAGTGCGGTTTCCAATCTGTAGACTGGCGTTGAGTAGAGCTCTCTAAGTCAACTGGTTCAGTTGTGATAACGATTTCAGTGGAGAGCACTTTCAGGCGATGTTAGCAATACGACGATCTTTTCACTACTGAAACAACGACATACAATAACAAACGAGTCTTCTCTTTCTTGTTTTCGGAGGTGCGGTGACGTAACGATCGGCTTTGTTTACATGCGTCGGACGCACGGCGTTCAGACCAAGCTGAATAGGCTTTCAAGCTTACGGATTTTAAAATGACACCCGGGCACCGGCCCTTATTTCGTGGTGTCATTTTAAAATTACACCCGGGGCAGGAGGGTTAATTCCACTAACCCACTTGAATACCTTTATCATGTCACCTCTAACTCTGCGTCTCTCTAACTAATGTAAGCCTAATTTCTTCAACCTTTCTTCATACGGAAGATTTCTAATATTATGGATCAATATTTTTGTCATTCTACGTTGTACTCTCTCCAATGAATCTATGTCCATTCTGTAATAAGGACACCAAAATTGAACAGCATAATCCATATGGGGTCTCACTAATGACAAGTAAAGTTTTAAGATAACATCAGCAGTTCTGTTACTCACACTCCTAGATATGAACCCGAGAATCCTGTTTGCCTTGTTACGAATGCTAATACATTGTTTTCTAGGCTTCAAATCATTGCTAACAAACACACCTAAATCTTTCTCACAGTCTGAGTTTTCTAATTTCATATTAGCTAGTTTATATTTAAAATTTGTATGCATCTCCCCTATCTTTAACCCTCCTGGCCCGGGCAGGCTCTCAAAATGACAGTGTGGGCTACCCGGGCGATCTGGCCGAAAAATGTCTTGGCCTAGGCTACCGTATTTTTGTTTAGTTTAACTGCTAGAAATTTCCCACGCATCTATAAATGTAGTGCGGTTTCCAATCTGTAGACTGGCGTTGAGTAGACCTCTCTATGTCAACTGGTTCAGTTGTGATGACGATTTCAGTGGAGAGCACTTGCAGGCGATGTTAGCAATATGTTTTCACTACTGAAACAACGACATACAGATATACAATAACAAACGAGTCTTCGCTTTCTTGTTTTCGGAGGTGCGGTGACGTAACGATCGGCTTTGCTTACATGCGTCGGACGCACAGCGTTCAGACCAAGCTGAATAGGCTTTCAAGCTTACAGATTTTAAAATGACAACCGGGCACCTGCCCTTAATTCGTGGTGCCATTTTAAAATGACAACCGGGCCAGGAGGGTTAATACCTTGCATTTGTCAATGTTAAACTTCATCTGCCATTTTACTGACCATTCGTGTAAGGTATCTAGATCCCTTTGCAGACCCTCTATAACTGAATCAATTGTTCTCCCCATTTTGGTATCGTGTGCAAATTTACTTATCCTGCTAGTTATACCTAAATCAAGGTAATTTATGTATATAATAAACAACAGAGAACCTAATACAGATCCCTGGGGGACACCACTCTTGACTGATCCCCATTCTGACTTAGTACCATTTATGCTGACTCAATGCTTCCTACCAATTAGCCATGACCTAATCCATCCTAACAATGCTCCACCTATTCCATGTGCCTCAACCTTTCTCATCAATCTCTCATGAGGGACTCTGTCGAATGCTTTACTGAAATCTAAATATATAATATCATATGACTTGTCATTATCTACTGCTTCATATACCTCTGAGAAAAAACTAAGCAAATTAGTAAGGCAAGAACGTCCCTGAGTGAATCCATGCTGAATGGAGTTAAATTTTTCTATACCTTACCCTACTCAAGTCGTGGTAGGACCAGTGACCTCCACAGTGTTAACATACACCTCTCATTTCTTATGTGGAAGGTTCTCAGGATCCAGCCTGCTATTTGTTTTGCTGTTGTTGTGGCTTTGGTAATATGCTGGGAAAAAGTGGTGTCACTGCTCATATTTACTTCCAGGTCCTTCACTGTGTCCTTGGCAGTAATTTCTTGCTGTCCACTTTTGTAGTTGGTGGCGTTTTGTAATGCTCTCTTGTTCCCGTACCTTAGAAGCTCGAACTTGTCTCCGTTTAGTGCCATGTTGTGTTCTTCTGACCACTTCATGATTTTGTCCAAGTCTTGTCGTAGAAGCTGTGCATCATGTTGTGAGGTGATTTTCTTCATGAGTCTGGTGTCGTCTGAGAACGATGTGGCTGTTGAGTGTTCCAGGTCCCTGTCGATATCTCCTATCATGATGAGGAATAGGAGAGGTCCCAGTACTGATCCTTGTGGTACACCGCTGATGACCCCGCCTGCTTCTGATAGGCTTCCTTGAACCGTGACTCTTTGTTTTCTGTTGGTGATGAAACTGTGGAGCCATCTTCCAAGATCTCCACCTATTCCAAGTGATTTGAGTTTATGTAGAAGGATCCCATGGTCCACCTTGTCAAAAGCTTTGGCGAAATCTAGGTATATGACATCTACATTTTCTCCGTCTTGAATATCCTGTAGGATTTTGTTGTAGTGTGATAGTAGTTGTGAAAGGCAGGAGCGGCCTTGTCTAAAGCCATGTTGACCTTCGTTGAATGCCTCGTTATCTTCCAGGTAGCTGACCATCTTAACTCGTACGGTAGAGTCACGCATTTTGATCCCACGATTACGCATCCCACGGTACTATCCAATGGCTACCTGAATTCTCATCCCACGAAAAATCACACGATTCCCACGGATGCAGAGCTAATGGAAGCTCTACAGGACACCGAACTTGATGCCATGGACGATGATTTCACAGGCTTTAGGGGCTGATACTTAAGGCTCAACATCATCATCATCATTATTGGCGGCGACGTGGGGTAACGGAGAACGAGAGTGGGGCCACGGAGGGTGGTAACGAACATCCGCCTCCCGTCTTATCACCACATCCATCACAATAATCACCTCATCAACTTTTCTAAGTTTTTTGTTTGTGTTTTACTTACCTTTCTTTTCATAGCAGCTTGAAAGCCTGTAAGCTTGTTTTGAAAGGCGTCCGTCCGACGCATGTAAAAAACAGCCGGTAAGGCGTCGCTTGTTCGTGTGTGGCTGTGTTATTGTTTAGTAGTGAAAAGTAGTGAAAAGTGGCTGACATCGCCACAAAGTTCTCTCCACGGCAATCGTCATCACAACTGAACCAGTTGACTTATGGAGCTCTACTCAACGCCATTCTACAGGTACGAAACACATCTACGCTAGGGGATGCGCGGGAATGCGGAATCTGTCAAAATAACAAAGATACGGTAGCCTAGGCGAGACGTTTTTTCGGCCAAATCCCCCAGGTTTTGGGGATATACCGGTATTATAGAATGCGTAGCCGAGGCTGGAGGGTTAAAGCAACTTACTTTGGATTATTGGCATGTAAAGTGATGGGCAATAGTTGCCCGACGATAGCCTCCAGTACTATTGTAATTTTCCCCATTACTTTAATACTCTGCATCCCACGGTAATATTTCGGTACCAATAAATCGTGGGATGCGAGATTCTACTGTATTGTTCTTTTTATGATTTTAATAAGATGTGACGTCAGTACCACTGGTCTGTAATTTTTGGCTATGCCTTTACTACCCCCTTTGTGGATTGGTGTGACGGTACCTTCTTTTAGGGATTGTGGTACATATCCAGTTTGGAAGGACTTGCTCCACAACAGTTTTAGAGGCAAGGCTAGCTGATGTTTGCAGTTTTTCAGCAGTTGGGCATGAAAGCGGTCTGGTCCTGCTGCAGAGTTTGGTCCAATCTTGTCGATGGCTGCTATTATGTCCTCTGTCGATACCGTTACCGAGGAGAGTTGATGTGGTGCCCCTGGAGCGTTGTCGAAGAAGGTCGTTGTATTGTCGATTTTCTTGTCTTCATTTGGTGGGCTGAAGACTTTCGTATTGCTGTTTGAGTATATTGGCCATTTCGGTTGGGTCACTCAAGTTCGCCCGTAGGTTTTGCAAGCGGTCCTATTGTTGAGGTGCTCCTCAGTCTCCTTTTTGCGTATGCGTAGAAGAATTTTCTATTTACTCGTATGTTTGCAACTGCTCGGAGTTCTTCACATGTTCTTTGCTCTTGGTGTGACTGGATGAGTTTTCTTTCGATTTCATCGAGCTCTTCTTGTAGTTTGGTGACAGTGTGCGCATGGCTGGTCTTCCTTTGCTTGGCTTTCAAGTTTGTCCTTTTCTTCATTAGTATTTTTCTATCTCTGGGAATCTGTTTTATCTGCTTCCTGCTTGATTTGGGTGGTATGGTGTTTTTACAGACCTCCAGAAATTGTTTCTGGAGGATACCGAGAGTTTCGTCGACGTTTTTATCTTCGAATAGTGCCCTCCAGTCAGTTACTGCCAGTTCTGCTCTGTCTGTCCCAGTCTATTTCTTTGCTGTAGAAGTTGAGATCTTTCAGAGAGGTGCAGGGGATTTGGCTTGAGTCCTGTTGACATCATCTGGGTGGTGTGGCAGTGGGGGTTCTAACTTTGATGAGGCTGTGGTCGGACATTACAGTTTTAACAGTTTCGTACGAGTGTACCAGGTCGAAGTTGTTGCCAAATAGTAAGTCCAGTGTGTTGTTGCCTCTTGTAGGTTCCTCGATGTATTGCTTCATGTATGCAGTGTCCATGATAGTCATTAGCTCCTTGGCTTGCCGTTTTTCATCCCTGGATCCTCCGTCTATTTTCATGGTTGCCCAATTGATGATGGGCAGGTTGAAATCGCCTGTGATGATGACATCGGTAGCGGGAGTTGGCAGATTTTGTAGGAGTGATTGTATCTTCTCTATGACCTCTTTGAAAATTTCCCATGTGGTGTTTGGAGGTCGGTACAAAATTATGATGAACATGTCGGTTTGTCTTATGTGTACTGCTAGTAGCTCTGTTGTGCCGTTTGAGAATACAACTAAAGTTTCGGTATTTGCAGCCATATCCTCCCTTAGGTAGAGTGCTACTCCTCCATGGCTTCTATCTGCTCTGTCGGCTCTAAATAGTGTGAAGTTATGGATATTGATCTCTGCATCCAAAATGTTTTCGTTCAAGTGTGTTTCTGTGAGGGCTAGAAAAATTGAGTTATCTTCCGCTGCAATTTCTTCCAACATGGGGACTTTACATTGATTGTTTCGTGGGTAGAGTCCTCTGATGTTACCCACAAAAAAACTATTTAGTGGTAGTTGCACCTTCCTCTGTGTTTCATGTCTGGCCCCTCGGTTTGGGCTAGGAATCTCTCCATTATTGCTTGAGACCGTTTTTCCACTTCCAGAAGACGTCCATTCGTACCTCTAAAAAAGCACTGGTCGGGCATAGCCGTGTGTGCCGCTGCTGGTCTGTCCTTTTGAGTTTGCTGGATGGTTGGCCAGCTTCTGAGGGCATTGCGTTGGCTGTCTAGTTTTTCCTCATGTGTTGGTGTAGAAACAATTTCCCTTTGGATGTGTCCTGTAGCATGTTCCCTTGGTTTGTTGACATTGTTGCTGGGCTTCAGTATTTTAGTTCCCTTGATGTGTGGAAGATTGCAGTCTCTGATATCACATGCCCTTTTGCTAATAGAGTTTCTGCATACAAATGGGTGGTAGTCGACGCACTTCCATCCAAGCTTGCAGCCGATCCTGTCATCCCGCCCGTGCTTCATGAATTTTGCACATATTTTTGGATGGTCTTGTTTGCATCCCATGCCAACTACTCCATATCGGCATTCATTTCTTAGAATTTTATTGGTAGCCTATAGCCTATTTGAAGACAAATAGGGGTTCAATGTTATTTTAATACTACAAATTTTGTTGATATATTTGAAGATAAATATTGAATCTACTGTATTGGTATAGCCTATGCTCTAAAGATCAGGGTGCCAAAACAGAAAATATCCAGGGGTAATTTCGCAGCGACCTATTTTACGCATCATCTAGCTAGTAAACTAGATAACATTATATGAGTAATGGCCAGACAAAACACTAGCACGCAGGTAAAAGCAATGAAAACATTCACAAACCCAAACTGACAGTAAACATGCCAATAGAAAAACGTCGCACGCACAACACACAACTGTATGAAGTAAACATGCCAATAGAAAAACGTCGCACGCACAACACACAACTGAACAGGGCGGGCAGAGATGCAGGTGTGTCACACGTGTAGGACTAGGCGCCACTGTGTCTAGTGCGGGTGTGGAGTTGTGGACATGTAGTGCGGGTGTGGACGTGTCTAGTGCGGTTGTGGACGTATTTATTAGGCCTACGGGTGTGGAAGTATTTAGTGCGGGTGCGGCGTGTAGGTTGCTAGTACAAAGTATCAGGCAGCAGCTGACGGCTACTGCCAACACTGTCACACGCAAACATACAAACATACAAATCACCCACAAACACCCCCACACACACCCGACCATACCATCAGACGCGCCGCTAGCCCCGGCTCCAGGCCCCACGAAACTGCAACAATACCTAAGCCAAACTAGATCTACAACCTAAGCTAAACTAGCTATACAACCTAAACCAGCTATACAACCTAAACCAAACTTGCTCTACAACCTAAACCAAAACTCCTCTACAACCTAAGCCAAACTGCAGCCGAATCCATGCAATAGTTTCAGAGATATCGGCGTTTGAATACAAATTATTAGCGTCGCGGCGAAATTACCCCGTCTTACCCTACAGTACAAATTCCATCCCAATAATATCTTCCCATTGACATATTGGGATTCGAACCCGGGTCCATTGGATTACCAGTCCAGTGGCAAGACCACTCTGCCATACCTCCCCTATATTGCTCCACTCCTGATCTAAGGTCATTAACCTAACCTAACCTGGGGGCTACCGCCCCCAAACCCCCGCTACTCTTAGGTCATTAACCTAACCTGGGTGGTTTTAGGTCATTAATCTAACCTAAAATGTAAACAAACATCCGTGGACTTACTCCGATAGTGCGTTCTACACAAAGTTTTGTATTTAATTTAATATACACTTCCCGGGTTATTTTAACAGTTCTATTGCTTCTATATATCACAATACACCATAGAATACATTTTTAATAACTAGAAAAAAAGGCCATTGATTGAACATTAACTTCGGACATCGGCGATGATAAGTAATTAGCCATTGTCATTACCGGTATACTGTATAATGGAAACGCTTTTTATTTTTTATTTTTTTTGTGAGGTCCGTTTATAGAAATAGCAAAGGAAGAGCATGTAAAAGTCCTAGGGAACTGACATGAGTATATTGGCACGAAAAAAATATTATATATATATACAGTACAGTATAACATTTTTTTTTTACATTTTTCACTACCCTGCCAACCTTCTATCACCCTGAAGAAATTTGTTTGTATGAATAATGATGTGACTGATATAATTTTGTAGTAAAATTACTAGAGACAACATCCACCAACGGAAATTTGTTACACTTGTATACCCGGTAACGCTCTAGCTAGAACACTATAATTTAACCTATTGTGTTTAAAAAAAAAACCATGTAAACTTCGGACATGGAAAAAAACAACCGTTTATTATTTGCCCTATGAAAATACTTCATACTACCGGTACTTGTCCATCATTAAAATGGTGGTTAAAGATCAAATTATCATTCTCGTCGGAGTCCAAAAACCCATAAAAATATGATATGCTAACCGATTAATGTATTTCGGATAATTCTGGATATATCTATCTATCTATCTATATGCTCAGGCCCAATCCCCATTTTGGGGGTAGCCGACTCAAGACAGAGCAAGAACAGGGAAAACACAAAAACAACATACCAGCTCAGCACCCTTCTGTCCACTCTGGCTGACAAATGTTCCTGCTGCCCCACTCTCCTACGTATCTCTTCATTCCTCAATCTGTCTGTACGAGTAACTCCACACATACTCCTCAAGCAGCTCATCTCCATCACATCCAGCCCTCTTTTCTCCTTTTTCTTCAGAGCCCATGTCTCAGCCCCATACATCACTGTTGGCACAACAATTCCTTGATACAGTGCACTTTTTACTTTCACTCCGAGATTTCTCGTCTTCCACATACAGTACTTCCCATTGCTCCGAAAACTTTCCTTCCTTCACACACACTGTTTTATCTCCACTTCCATACCTCCACTCCTGCTTATTGTTCCTCCTAGATATTTAAAACACTCTACTTGTTCCAATATTTCCCCATCCAGCCTCACATCTAGATTCAACCTATGCTCTCCCCTATTACACACCATTACTTTACTTTTATTGACGTTCACCTTCAGTTTCCTCCTTCCACAAACCACACCAAACTCTTTGACTACCCGCTGCAGTTTCTCATCAGAATCTGCCACCAATGCTGTGTCATCAGCGAACAGCAACTGATTCAACTCCCAATCTCTACCATTCTTTCCTACTAAACCCAATCCTCTTCCCATAGTTCTCGATATATAATATATATATAAATTAGGAGAGGCATATATCTTGTCCACATTTTTTTTTATCTGCCGAAAGAGACTCCCAACAAATATGTTATACCTATAAAAATTCTCAAATTCATAAAAATGTATATGCAGTGAATGTGATGGAGTATACATACCTACAGTATATATTTTCACTAGGCCTAGTTAATTTTCGAGTTATTGATTTGACAGCATTGGTTATTTTTCCTGCTCAATACTTTCTAAGAGTGAGTTCAATGCCTATCGAGAACAGATCCAAAAAGAATATCTGTTAAACAACGTATATAACCCCCTCCTATACTGACTATACAGGCCTAAAAGTATTGACTGCATTTTCCACTAAAACATCGGACAGGAATAAGCAGCAATAATAAAATATTCATATAAAATAGTAGGAGCTTAAAAATGAATGAAATAAAGCCACGAAGGTACGTCCGAAGTTGTCCTTCCTTTGTCCGGAGTTATCCCAGCTTTCTTGGCAATCTTTTTCCATAAGAAATCACTATGTCCGAAGTTTTTAACTTTTCAAGAATACTTCGGACACCATTTAGGATAAGGATAGCTCTCTTATTATGGGGGATAATTTTAGGAGGCTTCCTGGATTACGACGCACTACCACCACACATCACTTGACCTAGTTAAATCTCTATAATGTGTTTACAGTCAGGAGAAATTGTTAAAAAACCTCTAAAAATTTCCGAAGTTACCCCAGTTCACGGTACGTAAGGCCTTATAAGCTGGGCTTATAAAGCCCAGCTGAGCCAACTCACTAACACCATTAGGACTGACCTCACCGAAACGGTCAGAGGTCAGAAAACGGGGGTCTACAGAGCGCCGATTGGCCCACACCTGACAGATCCCCCTCACAGCCAACCAATCTCCTCCATATGCCTATCAAATTTTATCTTAAAGCTCCCTATCGTTCTTGATCCCACTATAGCACTTGGTAGCCTATTCCACCTATCTACAACTCTGTTACCAAACCAATATTTGCATATATCCTTTCTGAAACAGGTGGAATAGGCTACCAAGGGTTATAGTGGGATCAAGAACGATGGGGAGCTTAAGAAAAATTGTACGAGTTTATTTACTGGACACCTATTTGACAGGTACCACCAATGCAGCACCGTCACACCAATCAACCTGATCAGCTTATAGTAGAATCCTCGCTCTAGAAGCAGTCTCGTCAGGGATTTTTTTTTTTCAATTTTAGATATGTTGCTGCTAGATAAAAGCAAAAATAGATCTAGCTGCAATGTTGTTAAATTGGCAACCCTGTGTCACTCTTGTCATGTGGGTACCAGCTGATTGTAATGGTGCCACGTATAAACGCAGGAAAATAGTTTTAGTAAATAATATTAGTCGTGACTTAGTGATGCTTTATAATGTTTCTTCATTGAATGAGCCTATTGATCACGCTTTATAATAATGTTTTTTCGTTTACTGAGCTGTGTGTGTTATGATAATGCTGGGAGTAATATCCTACGGATACATGTCAACTCATAACCAAGAAAACTCGTACTCGAGACATCTCGTACTTCAAAAGACAACTCGTACTCACTTTTTAGACAACTCGTACCAAAGACAGATCGTACTCAATTAATATCCTGTTATCCATTTCCATATAAATGTTAAACCTTTCTAAGCTAATTCATAATGAATTAGGCTATGCAAATATCATTAATCTTTGGACAAGATATAGTAGCCTACTTAAGCAATCGATTGTTTATAATCATTGCTATTAAGTCCGCTGTCCCCAGCTCCCCAGATGTTGATGAAATTGTGTGTGATTTTGAGGCAGCAATTTGGCAATCTATGACAAAACTTATGAGGGCTACCGGTACCGTACACTATTATTTTAGCACTAATTCCATGATATAACTGTATCCTTGTTGCAAGCCAAAGCTGCCTTAGGACCATACTGTACTTAAATTTTACAGTCTTTAGTACTACAGTACCTTACTTATATTATAAAATGGCAACTAGAGATTATCGTATTATAAACAAGAATAATAAAATAAAATTATATCAAAGCAATAACTAAAATAACATAGGCTATAGTATTAGGCTAGTACAGTATATATAATATAGAAAAGAGCAGGGGCCGTTTTCAAGGTTATTGGTACGAGTTGACGGCAAGTAAGTAAGAGTTGACTCGTTCCGCCAGGTACGAGTTGTCTAGCACCCATATCCTACAAACCAAAACATTACATACATAAGTGGCAACAAACTCCTCTCCTGTCGCCCTGCGTAGGAAATTGTTTAACATTATCTTGCCGTATATACTTTTAACATATTTTTGGACATTATCATTACTGAGAGTTTTGCTACATGTATTTCAATTGTCCAATAAATGCTATGTGATTTTATTATGTACTATGTAGGGTACAGTACAGTGTTATTTATTCTTATGTGTTCCAGTTTCAGCCGATTGGTCATCGACCGTCAACACCGCAGCCTGGACAGTATGGTCATCCAAACCCCATGAACCAGGCTCCACACCCACAGGCCCCCTACCAGGCACTGCCAGGCTTCCACCAGCAACATGGAGGAAAGCAAGAGGGGCCCACCAACCCCATATTTCGCCAACCTCAGGGAGGTTAGTTTAATGTCACAATGTGTCTGAAATTCCGTTCTTCTGGTTATTTTGCATTTGATCAGTTACTAGAAAGTATACAGTAATATTTATGAGATTTAAAGTGAAATAGGTTGGGAATTTGAAATAATGTATCTAGGAGCGGTCCTTGCGTGCAGTTGTATATTATAGTATAGCAAGGTGATCCGCCTGCATAACCCATTGCCTGCGGGAGACGTTCCCGAACACCATGGCAATTTACAGGCTTTTAAAGCCTACTGTTATAGCATCATAAATTCATGATTGCAAAAAAAAAAAATACTTCAATTGGTTAACCTAACCTAAATGTTATTTAGTGTACAATTGGTTCACCGGCTCACATTATCCACAGTGCAATTATTTTGTTTCCAACATCTACCGATTTAATTGCTAATCTGAACTTTTTCCATACGTTTGTCATTTATATTCTTATAGCATCATTAATTAATTATTGTGAGAGACTTAGAGAAAGCTCTTAAGAGGTTTTACTGGGCGACGGCGGCAAAGCTCTTAGCCCCCGCACCTCAGCTGTCCTCTTATACGCCACACCGAACCTTCACCACGGGCCTCGGTAGGCCTCTTATACTCCCGCGAGCGTAATATTCACGGCCGCGTAACTCAACAACCCGTCGACATAGCCTTTACCTTTTGATGTGTTCGCCACTCTTCTAGCGGCACCAAGGAGCGCGACGCCCCTCGTTATGGGTGGTGATGTCCGGTCAACACCAGGATCAAGATAACAATATGTACTTCATTTTCCAATTAAGTATGTTTTTCTACCTATTACCATTGCTTAGTTATTAAGAAAATAAGGCCATAATGCCCAACCCGGGCCGATTCCCCGGGTACGGAGCGTAAGAAGATCGTCGAGGCAGAAGGGTTAAGAGGGAAGGCCTAAACAATTTTTTTTTAAAAGGCCCCAGTAGCATTCCCCCCCCCCCCCCCCCGGCCATACTTCATATCACTCCTCCACATCCCCTCCCCCCTTCAATTTTCACTTATTTTCCATGTTATTCCCTAAATCATTGGTATATTTTCGTGCTAACATTAGCAAACTGGTTGCAGGCTGTGGATATGTGCCTAGCGAGTGTGTTGGTAGGGTGTGGGTGAATGAGTCAGTCGAGCTTGAGGCATCGCGAGGGGAGGGGTTGCCTCACTTTGCTCCACAATTCATGAATGGGCCGCTCCATGTTTATTTGCGATTTTGACCAGAACAATGATATTCCCACTTGTGTTATTGTTGTTACAGGTTACTATCTTAATAGTAAATGTAAAATATGCGCATATGAATAAGTAATAGTGATATTTATTGTAAAATGACTATTATAGGCAGGATTGGAGCCTAATATTGCCGCCCAGAATAGTGGTGTTCACTACACACAGCTCGCTTTTTATAGGTTGTTGTTGTTCCCCAGGCTGTCTGGCCGAACAGCCCCAAGGTCCTGAGTAAGGCCAAGGCCATAAACGAGCGGCCCCACAAAACCCTCCCTGCTTACCACTAATAAAGCCCGGGTGACCAAAGCCACTCCAAGGCAGGGAGCTGGGGAGGGTGCGGAAACGCCCGGGAAACCCAAGCCCCACCCAAGGCCCAGGGCGTGCCCCTCAGCAATTATGAAGGGAAAGTTGAGGGGCAAGGGAAAAATGTGACGCTTTGGCTCCCAATCTGCCAACTTTTAGGTTGGCAGTAGGGAGGTCGATCCACGGAAAAGACGCCGTCACTTGAGATCTAGAAGATATATAAGTAAAAGGAACAGTCAGAGTAAGCTATGGGTATGGCAGAGATCGCTCAGCTCTCACTCTGATAGACCAGCCCATCACCACATGACTAGAACCCAATCCTCTCAGCATCAGCTAGGAAAGGCCCTAGAAAGCCGCCTTTGGCGGGGGGATAGCTCCCCTACTTCAACTCCTTTCGGAGTTGGGCACCCGCCGGCTTTTTATAGGTTAAATTGCTTAGCCTAGCCTAAGCCTAGCCTAACTGCCATTTCACCTACAAGTCTATTCTGGAATTCATGGTTTCCTTTTATTTTTCAAAATCTGCTGATTTAATTGCTAATCTAGTACAGTCCATCCTCCTATAACGCGACTATATGGGCGGCAGAGCCCATCGCACTGTAGGAATTCACGTTGTAGGAATAACACAGTATATGGAGATAATTCTATATGGGTCTGCGCCCTACAATTTTGCCCCTTTTTTCCGTATTTCTTGCTAACCAAAAACACCTATATTACCTACCAGATATTACAGGCTGCACAGCTACTGCACCCACAGATCACCTACATCAAGAAACCAAAATCCTCAAAGTCAAAGACCATCTGGACATGAGAGGCACTCAATTCCTGGCAGCAGCCTCCACGAACCAGGACCACCCACTAAACTACATGGCAACACACCCACAGACACCAAGAAATATAGAAAAACACCCAGCACATGGTATCACACACAATTACTATCCTCTCTCCCTCCCTGTCCACCCCAAACCAACTTCCAGAAGCACATCCATACTCTCATCTCTCGCCGATCCATCCACTCACTCACAGACAACACGCAGCTGCAAGCACGACCTCCCGAAATCCATCCTTCCGAATCCTCCCTTCCTCGCGAGGACCGAGTCCACCTGGCCAGGCTGAGATGCGGACACCATCCAGCTCTCCTGAGCTATCAGAAGAGACTGGATGACTCCGTCGTCGACATCTGCCCGGGATGTAACACAGCACCCCATACCATTAAACACATCATAGAAGACTGCATTTCACACAACCACTTACGCCAACAACACAATCTACACTCAATGAGAGCTCTGTGGGAAAGCCTGATCGTGGCCATGGCCTTCCTCAGGGACTGGGGCTGTTCGGCCAGGCAGCTTAGGGAACAACAACAACAACAACCAGATATCATCAAACCATTAACAAATATAAAAGAAAACATCACTTACCTTAAAACTAATGAAGAAAAATGGGTCGATCCGACCCTCACACTACATGAAATTCGCTTTATGTGATCGCATATACCTAGAAAAGATCTAGAATATATTAGTTCCTAGAATATATCAAAATGTATGAATATATAATAGAGAAATTAGTTAGATTTTTTTTATGAATATATAATAGAAATTAGCCCTTTGGCGCACCTATAGTTTCCAATCAAGTTTTTTTCCCACTCCCTAAGTATATCTCAGCTCACTCAGAGCCAGTTTTGTGCCCGGCGATAATTTGTTAATGTGACGTTTTTACCCAACAAAAAATCCTTGTATTTGGATAGATGAGGTACCATCGGCTTCGTTATTGATTGAACTTGAAGATAAGCAAGTAAAAACATAGAATAAATACAAAACAACCACATTGGGGCACTCCGAATAAGAATTGTAAAACAAAAATAGAAATACCTTATCTCCAACTCGCGCTAGCTCAACATTTTGCCCACAATTTTTTGATTTGCATACATATATGGAAGCGGAATTTTATGAGGATTCCACTGGTAACTTCAGATTTACTATAAACCAAATAGTTACTGAGATACACGAATAAACGTGAAAGTATCGAAAACAGACTTGAGCTGTACTCTGCTCTCTTCCCATGCCAGCCGTGAGTCAACCGTTAAACTGAGGGGGTTGCCAATTGTACCCATTGAACTAGACTTAATACTGAGTATCTGTGCCAAATATGACGCGCGTCAGACGAAAACTTAATTTTTGGCTAATATTTTTAAGTTTAATTACGCACATAGTCATCGTGCACTTAGGGGTAAAATACCCTAATGACGCACATAGAGTCATCGTGCGCCTAAGGGTTAGTTAGAAAATGCTTGAATCCACAATATCATGGCCACAATTAACTGCATAAATGACACATTAAATGTACAATTTATCGGGACCCCCCTCGTGTTAAATTAATGGTGGCTCGCGTTATAGAATTTAGTGTTATAGGAGGATAGACTCAACTCATTATCATAACTACCATATCATAACTTTATATGGACTACCAAGTGCTATAGTGGGATCTAAAACGGTAGGGAGCTTTAAGATAAAATTGGATAATCATATGGACGAGAAGGGTTGGGTGTGAAGGCGGATCATCCGGGTTGGGCCAATCAGCGCTCTGCAGACCCCTATAATCCTGCGTTAATCTCAAACCGTTTTGGTAAGATGATCCTCAGGGTATTAGAGTGTTGAGCCTATAATTGGGCTTTGTAATTGAATTGGGGTTGTGTGGGACAGGGATCTGCCTTGCTTGGGCCAATCGGCTTTCTGCAGACTCCCATTTTCTTATGTTCTTATAACTTAATTAATTAAAGCAACCACGGATCACGCCTAGAATACTGCTTGTCTGCCATCAATGCCCTCTCTACAATCTCTTCCCTCACAAAGTCTATGCCATGTGTAGGGTAAGACGGGGTAATTTCGCTGCGACGCTAATAATTTGCATTCAAACGCAGATATCTCCGAAACTATTGCATGGATTCGGCTGCAGTTTGGTTTAGGTTGTAGAGAAGTTTTTGCTTAGATTGTAGAGTAAGTTTGGCTTAGGTTGTATAGCTAGTTTGGCTTAGGTTGTATAGCTAGTTTGGCTTAGGTTGTATAGCTAGTTTGGCTTAGGTTGTATGGCTAGTTTGGCTTAGGTTGTATGGCTAGTTTGGCTTAGGTTGTAGATTTAGTTTGGTTTAGGTTGTAGATTTAGTTTGGCTTAGGTTGTGATGCAGTTTTGCGGGGCCTGGAGCCGGGGCTAGCGGCTCGTCTGACGGTATGGTCGGGGGTGTTTGTATGTTTGCGTGTGACACAGTGTTTGCAGTAGCCGTCAGCTGCTCCCTGGTACTTTGCACTAGCCGTCAGCTGCTGCCTGGTACTTTGCACTAGCAACCTACACGCCGCACCCACCCGAGACACGTCCACACCCGCACTAAATACTTCCACACCCGTAGGCCTAATAAATACGTCCACTGCTGCACTAGACACGTCCACACCCTCACTACATGTCCACAACTCCACACCCGCACTAGACACAGTGGCGCCTAGGCCTACACGTGCGACACACCTGCGTCTCTACCCGCCCTGTTCAGTTGTGTGTGTGTGCGTGCAACGTTTTTCTATTGGCATGTTTAGTGTCAGTTTGGGTTTGTGAATGTTTTCATTGCTTTTACCTGCGTGCTAGTGTTTTGTCTGGCCATTAATCATATAATGTTATCTAGTTCACAAGCTAGATGACGCTTAAAATAGGTCGCGGCAAAATTTCACCGCGAGAGTAACTTTTTTTTTTAAATCGGCAGCATGACCAAAACATAGATATATTTTTTTTTTGGGGCATCTATAGCAGAAAGGCTGAATGTATAGATAACAAGTAAAAACATTGAAAATTCCATTTGTGGCAGTTTCTATTCGTCAAAATACGCGATTTTTGTCGAAATTACCCCGTCTTACCCTTGTGCATGTTTTTTTTTAAAGAAAGTATTACCTACACTCATTCTACACTCCACATACACCAATCAATCTTTCTGCACTCTCATTTATACCATCCACACCAAAACTACTATTGATTCCCTTAACCTAACAAGTGCGCATGGGGGTAATTGGAAACGTCCCCCTGTGCGGACGTATTTGAGGTGTTTCCGTCACTAAAATATTCATTGTACCATTAATAGCATTAATATTTATCCATATGCGCCTATTATGGGTTGATTATAAAGGTATTAACCTGAAACAACAATACAACTAGTGAAAACAGCGTTTGGATGGTCAAAATCAGAGATATAGCCCGCGAGTTGTATAATGTATGGGTGAGGCAAGCTGCTTTCCCGCCAATTTCCCCCAAGGCCACTGAGACACAGTCGATCGATACTCTCTCTCTCTCTTTTGCATTCGCTTGCTATCAGTGATGACCACACCCTGTAACCGGATTTCTAATGTTAGCACAAAATATACCTCAGAATAAGGGAAAAACAGGGAAAATAGGTGATAACTGAGATTTTGCATGGCCCAGGGGCCAAATTTTTTTTTTTTTTTTTTTTTTTCGATGTCAAAAGTTTATTTATTTTTTCTCTGACTCTTAAGAGTCTCCCCGCAGTCCGCCGGGGGAACTCTTAAGAGTCTCCCCGCAGTTCCCGTGTAACAGGTTCATCTCCTACCCTAGCATTTAGGTCCCCTAAATTTTTTTTTTTTTTTCCTCAACCCTTTTTGACAATCAGTCAAATCATCCCAAAAACTCCACCTCCTCTATTTCCCTTTTTACTTCCAGGTCCATATGCATTCACAAAAACCCACCTTTCACCCTTAAACCTCATTCACATCCACATTAGCCTTGATGACACCTCTCTTCACTCTATTATAAACTCTCAACTCCTTCACAATAATAGCCATTCCTCCTGCATTGACTCCCTCATCTACTCCAGACTTTCTACCTTTCACATTTCCAAAATCCACTTCTTCCTCCCCTTTCATCTTTTGTTTCACTCAGCGCAAGCACATCTTACTTCCATCTTTCAAATAACCTTACAATATCCTCTTGCCTTTCATTCGTACTACATCCACGCACATTTAAGGGGAGCGTCCGCCATGGCCCAAACTGGTGTGGATTGGAAAATCTGAAATTGAGATTTTTATTGCAGCAGTGATGGGAACACTGCCACATCACTCCGATGTGGCAAAGTTTTAGACCTGTAAAATAAAAAAATATCCTAAATACAGGCCCCCCCCCCCCGCCCCCCCCCACTCAAGACTTATGTGTGGTATCGTGGTATGAATGAATACAATCTCGTTATTATGTATAACTATAGACAAATTACAGTCAACAGAGGTATCTGGCACCTCAAATGAACCTGGGAGAGTGAGGGCGAGTCCTTAGACCTCATTATCTAAGCCATCATCATCCAGATGCCAAGACATGCACAAACATATTATATTATAATGTAAAACTTGCAAAATAAACAAACCAAAATGTATACAAACAACTAATCAAAATCGCTATGTGGAAACCACGCTTAACCCTCCAGCCCCGGGCCCTCTAATTCGCGACTGTGCTGTGGTACCGGGTGTTTTGACGATCTTTGGGCTATGTTAACTCATCTGTAATTCAATAAATATGGCATGTAATGTTATGAATAAAAAAGTAAAATGTTCCACAAACCTTCCTCTGTAGAATGGCATTGAGTAGAGGTCTCTAGCTCGAGTGATTGCGTAATGGTGAGCGCGGGAAGACGAGTGCTTTTCGGCAGCAAATTCTTCCCGCGTTCGGATGCGTCGCCCCGGCCACGGCTACCACGCACCTAGCCGCTCGTCGCGCCAAAGTGTTTATCTCCCTTAGACGATTTTAGTGTTTGATATTGAGAATGTGATGTTTATTTGATATTATTATAGTTATTTTGAGGCCAATTATATAAAGTATGTTTATTAGGGTATCACTGTCACTAGTATTGCTCATTTTCACTATACCGTACATTTTATTAGTAATTGAGGTAGGTTATTGTTATATTAGGCACTGATTATTCGTTATCACAGGTGTTTATTATACTTTGGCCATCAAGTATTAGGTCTTGTGTCACTTTCACTTTGATAAATATGCTTTAGAGAGTGTCACTGTCACTGATAATGCTCATTTTCACTCGATACGGTACATTTTATTAGTAATTGAGGTAGGTTATTGTTATATTAGGCACTGATTATTTGTTATCACAGGTGTTTATTATACTTTGGCCATCAAGTATTGGGTCTTGTCATTTTCACTGATAAATATGCTTTAGAGAGCGTCACTCACTGATAATGCTCATTTTCACTCGATACGGTACATTTTATTAGTAATTGAAGTAGGTTATTGTTATATTAGGCAGTGATTATTCATTATCACAGGTGTTTATTATACTTTGGCCATCTAGTATTGGATCTTGTGTCACTTTCACTTTGATAAATATGCTTTAGTGTGTGTCACTGTCACTGATAATACTCATTTTCACTCGATACGGTACATTTTATTAGTAATTGAGGTAGGTTATTGGTATATTAGGCACTGATTATTCGTTATCACAGGTGTTTATTATACTTTGGCCATCAAATATTAGGTCTTGTCACTTTCACTTTGTTATATGCTTTCTAAATGTTTTATATACAATTTATTGTCTTTTTCCACTGATTTATATATTTCTATAGGTTGTAATCATATGAATGTCACTTATTATGTACATATGTGTGACTTTCACATATTATTATGGTTTAATTGTATTTGTATAAATGTTCTCATAATACATGACTTTTGTATAACAATAAATTGTTTTACTTCCACTTTTTGTCTATATATATACTGTACATATTGTCATTTTCTTTGGCACTTTCACTATGATTATTAGAACTCCTGCTTGGAGTGGTAATCAAAGAAGCACCCTACAGCACAGAGTGCCACCCTGCACTCCACACACTCCAGGGTGGACTTTTTACCTGACCTCGCCCTCAGCCTGGTGTTGTAGCAGACATAGCACCGCTTCTGCTGCGTTCTTCCTGATTCTGACTGAGGCAGGGGAACAAGCCTGTGCATATTCATGTAATATGCACAGTGCAAGCGGTCAGTAGCGGCAGGCCCAGCATGTTCCACTGCCCTCTGTGGCGTAGCATGCTTCTCCAGGAGCTCCTTCAACACCTGCTTTTGGAACCTCCGCAGGCTATTGAACTTCCTGGGTGTGTTCTCATTCCGAAGCTTGTAGATGTTGTAGGCGTTCAGAATGGACATGTCCACCATGTGTAGAAAGAACTTTTTGTACCATCTGCACGAGGTACGCAGGCAGTCAATGAAGCCTATCTGCATGTCGGACTTGTCCACCAGCCTCATGTTGATGTTGTAGTCCAGGACAGCATCGGGCGTGGTCACCCTGGCCTGGGTGCGGTGATCCACCTTGCCAGTCTCCACCATTTCCCCCTTGTGGATGGTGCTCAGGAGGTTGACCTTCCGCTGGTCGTGCCAGTGGATAGCCAGAATGGGCCCCGACTTCTTCCTGAACACATCACCTTTTTTGGTCTTTGGAGGGAAAGTTGGCATGCCCTTCCTTTTCCCTCGTACTGTGCCTACAGTCCCCATCTTGCGCTCTAGCAGGTACTTTGAGAGAGTGGGGGACGTGTAGTAATTGTCCGTGAAGAGGACGTGATTCTTGTGGAAATAGCGGTCCATCATGGCTTGCACCAGTGCTCCGCCAAAGCCAATGAGGGGGTCCACAAGCACGTCCTCTTCCTTCCCTCTGTAGACCATGAAGTCCAGGACATAGCCAGTTTTGCAGTCGCACAGCACAAAGAATTTTATGCCAAAGCGATGTCTTTTTGAGGGGATGTACTCCCGGAACAGCACAAGAGACTCGTCAATGACGACCTTGCAGAAGGGCTTGAAGTAGGAGGTGAAGCGTTCTCGCATCATCTCGTAAAACGTCCTAATCTTCCACAGCTTGTCTGGGAGGTGGACGTCGGTGTTGGTGAAGCTGCGAGGATATCAAGGTACCGGTCGCGAGACATATATTTCCCGAAGGCAGGGGTGGATATGAGATCATTGGTGATCCAATAGTCAGGCAACCTATGCTTCTTGACATGAGGCATTAGCATGGTGAGTGCCAGGAACACCATGAACTCGTGATGAGTCACTGGGGTCCACTGCCTCATGTGGCCCTTGGTCACCTTGCCCAAAAAGTGGACTTGGAATTGGTGCTGCTTATTTGTCTCTTTGACAACATACCCTACCACCTCCTACGACCTAGGGCGGCGAGGGCGGCGCCCAGCACGACGCCGGGCCAAGTGGATGGGTTGAGGGTCGTCCATGTCCATGTAGTCATCGTCAGAGTGGTCATCTTGCCCTGAAGGTGGACCTACATAATCATGGCCAGAGTCTTCTGAGTGGTGCCCTTCATCATCAGTGGCCCCCACATAATCTGGCGGGGAACGAGTGATGCGTGGGCGGCATGCGGGTGGGCGAGGTGGGGAAGGAGTGGCAGGTGAGGCTATGTCCCCCCGAGGTCCTGGGCTCCTTGGCCTGCGACGAGTGACAGAAAGCAATGCTTCACTGTCACAGAAAGCAATGCTTCACTGTCACTAGGCCCAGGTATTGGTGATGCGAGCTCAAATACTTCTTCAGGAAGACATGTTGAAGGCAGGAGAGGTGGGGAAAGTTGCGGGGGCATATGGCTGGGGCGGGCAGGGGTGGACGCCGCGGGAGCCTCGAACAAAGCCCGCTTACTTTTCTGTCTTTTTTTGGTATATTTCCTGCCTTTCCCCTTTTCGGCAGCAGTATGTCTCCTGTCGGGGGACCTAGGAGGCAAATAGGCTGAAAGTGGGGGGTCCTCAACCCTTGGCAGTGGTGGGGAAGAATGCGGGCCACCCGGGTCATCTTGGGTGGCTTGGGTAGATAAGGGAGACAATGGCGGGCGAGATGAGTCACCACCACGCTCACTCACAGCCTCATCCTCACCAAGTCTTTTGGCTTCTTCCCTAGCTGCCGCGGCCGCCTTTTCAAGTATTTGCTTCTTATATTAGTGTAGCTTGAAAGGCGATTTAGCTGGTGAAGGGCTTGGAGTCGTGTCACTCATGTGAAACTTGAAGAGTGACCTCGAACTCTCCCACTCACTCACTCTGCAATTCACTGTCTTGAGGTAAAACAGCTTCCTCAAAAGCTGGTACATTACCTTCATCACTCTCATGTTCTCTCGCAAATCCCAGGAATTGCTCTTCTTTGTCACTCTCATCGCCATAATCACTCTCATCGCCATAATCACTCTACTTATATTTATCGGAGTTATCACTGCCTTCATCATCAACATTATGCTGTGCATCAGCACGCTCATAAAGTCTCAATGTTGTCTCAATACCTCTGGGAGATAACACATTTAGGCGATGGCGTCGGGGTAAGGCGCGACGAACTAGGGCGGGTGTCGTAGGGAGCACGGTATTGGACACAGCGGAATCACTATTTGGCGTACTATCCATGATGGCGTCGGGGTAGATACTGTTGCTGTGGCGTAGTTTACGTCTGGTGGTGCCACCTACCCTCCCACGATACCAAAAATTTACGTGCGGCATTCGAAAGCACGTACGCAAGCAATGGGCGTTCACGGTCCGGAAGGTGTTCCTCCTGTTGTTCTCAAAAACTGTGCTTCCGTGCTGACTCCCTGCCTAGGCAAACTCTTTCATCTCTGTCTATCCTCTAACGTCTTCCCTTCATGCTGGAAGTTTGCTCACATTCAACCTGTCCCAAAGAAGGGTGACCGCTCTCAACCCTCCAACTATCGTCCAATTGCTCTTATCTCTTTTCTTTCTAAAGTTTTTGAAACTATTCTTGCTTCCAAATTTCTTAAGCATTTCTCTTCTCATAATCTGCTCTCAGATCGCCAGTATGGCTTCCTTAACCCTCTCACCACGGAAGACCTCTTGAACGCCCATAAAAAAGCATATAACAGGTACCCAGAAGGCCTCTTGAACGCCCAGTGGTTGCAAGCCTGTGAGCTTCGTGTGCGAGGCGTCGGTCCGACGCATGTAAACAACAGCCGGCTGGACCGACGCCCCGCATCTCCGGCCACAAGAAGGAGAGCGTCGCTTGTTCGTGTGTGCCTGTATGTTGTTGTTAAGTATCGAAAAGTGGTGTAAAGTGGCTGTTTTGGCCATAAAGTTATCTCCAATGAAATCATCATCACAGCTCAACCAGTTGACTTAGAGAGCTCTACTTAATGCCATTCTACAGGTAAATAACACAGCTACGCTTGGGGATGCGCGGGAATGCGGGAAGCAGTCTGATTAACGAATATACGGTAGCCTAGCCTAGACTTTTTTCGGCCAAAACACCCGGGTTTCGAGGAATATATATAATACATAGCCGGGGCTGGAGGGTTAAGGGTCGCTCTACTGGTGATCTTCTTTCATATCTTACTAACTCTTGGTCATCCTCCTTTCTGGACTTCGGTGAGACTTTTTCTATTGCACTAGACATATCGAAAGCCTTCGATAGAGTATGGCATAAATCTTTAATTTCTAAACTACCCTCCTTCGGTTTCTATCCCTCCATCTGTGACTTTGTCTCTAATTTCCTTTCCGGCCGTTCCATAGCCGCGGTTGTGGACGGCCATTGTTCACTTCCTCACCCTATAAACTCCGGTGTTCCTCAGGGCTCTGTCCTATCTCCTATTCTCTTTCTAATTTTTATAAATTATCTCCTTAACTGTACCTTAATTCCCATCCATTCATACGCAGACGACTCAACCTTACACTACTCCATTAGTTTTTCAGAACGCCCCAGCCAGCAATCCCTCAACGACAAACGTAATGAAGCCATAGAACTCTTAAATTCTGATCTAAATACTATTTCCAATTGGGGCAGAGAAAACCTTGTTAACTTTAATGCTTCCAAAACCCAATTTCTCCATCTATCTACCCGTCAGGATCTCCCAGCGGACTATCCCTTATTCTTCAACAATTCAAAAATCAACCCTTCATCTTCTCTCAATATTCTTGGTGTCTCTTTTTCTTATGCTCTCATTTGGAAGGACCATATTACCAGTCTTGCTAAGGCAGCCTCCCAGAAGCTGGGTGTGCTCAACCGCCTTAGGGGGTTCTTTTCCCCTGCACAGCTTCTTGCTCTGTACAGGGGCATAGTGCGCCCTTGTATTGAGTATTGTTCACAAGTGTGGGGAGGTTCCTCTCACACCGCTCTCCTAGACAAAGTTGAAAGGAAGGCCTTCCGTATCATTAACTCCCGTCCACTCACCAACTCTCTGCAATCTCTCTCTCTCCGCCGAAATGTTGCATCTCTCTCGCTATTCTATCGCTACTATAATAATCAGTGTTCCTCAGAGCTATCCCAGTGCATACCGCCTCCTTTACGTAGGGCACGTGGTACCCGTCTTGCAACTCAATCCCACCCCTACTCTGTGCAACTCTCCAACCCAAGAGTGAAACGTTACTCTCAAACTTTCTTCTACTCAACAGCTGAGCTCTGGAACTCTCTCCCAGAATCAGTCTTTCCCTCTTCCTATGACTTAAATTGCTTCAAACTCCGTGTGTCCAGGCATTTTGGCTCGAACGTCTCTTGATTTTGGCCCTGTCACTCTTTCAACTATGGGCTATGGGGGAGGCACTCGCTATAGGCAGTTATGCCTTTTGCCTCCCTCAATCACATAGGAAAAAAAAAAAAAAAAAAAAAGAGCCCTTCCGGGTTACGCGGGCCGAGTTTGTTATGGGCGTTCAAGAGCTCTTCCGGGTCTGGAGGGTTAAGTAAAATAATAATTTATAAATAAAAATAAACATCTAACCCATCACAACCTAGAGTAATCTAAAATGGCCTAACTTGGCATAAATGAGGTGCGCGGTTCATCTGTGTCGATTGTGGGCGACTCCATGGTAAGACATTTAGTTAGGGCTACCTGCACTAAACTTAGGAAGGTTGTGTGTCTGCCTGGCCATGGAGTTGGGAGGGTTTTAGAGAAGATGGACCACATCTTGGAAGATAGTGGAGATAACCCCATTATCTGTCTCAGTGCCGGGAGTAACGATGTTGGTAAGGGTAGAAGTGAGGAACTGCTGCAGCAGTATCGGGATGTGTTAGATAAAGTTAGGATGAAGGGAGGGATCCCTGTAGTACATTGTATCCTACCCAGAAGAGGAGTTCCCAAGGAATGGACATCCAGGGCGATTGGTGTCAATTGCCGGTTGGAGAAATATTGCAAAGAAAAAGCAATACCATTCATTGATAACTGGGATAGTTTCTATGGGAGAGATGGGATGTACGCAAGGGATGGGGTTCATCTTTCACGGTTAGGGGTTTCCACATTAGCTAGTTCTTTAGATAGGGTGGTTGTGGGGTTTTGAACAGAAATATTGAGAGTGTAAATGAGAGGTTAAATGAAACAATTTTAGCGTCGGGCGAAAGCGATAAGGATATTCAGTTTCATGCTAAAAATTATGACTATATTGCTAATGATAGTAGTGATGGTGCAACGGAAGATGGAAATGTCGTTAGACAATGCTATTATGATAGCATTGACTGCAGTGAAATCGAAGAAAATAATAAGTTACTTAAAAACGATAGACAATTAGTTACAAAAAATAGTAATAAGTTGAGGGTATATTATACAAATTGTAGAAGTTTATGTAACAAAATGGATCAGCTTAGGACAATTGTTAGCAAGGAAAATATAGACATTGTAGCGATTACAGAAACCTGGATAAATATTGACTCTAGACATCTATTAGCAGAATTTCATATGCCAGGATACAATTTATTTAAATATGACAGAACAGACAGAAGGGGAGGTGGAGTTGCAATTTATGTCACGGATACTTTAAAATGTTGCCTTAGATCAGATATTAAAACAAATAGCGAAAATGAAAGTGTGTGGGTAGAGATTAGCGGGGATGGTGAGACAATTATTTTGGGAACCATATATAGGGCACCCTGTCTTTGTCGAAATTTAGGCAAATTATTATGGGAAGAAATCAGTAAGGCTTCTCAGAATAATAATGTTTGCATTTTAGGCGACTTTAATCTTCCAGGTATAGACTGGGTTAATCAAAATAGCAATAACGAATCCGAAGATTTTCTTGAAGTAGTACTAGACAACTTTCTCTTTCAATTTGTAAATTCGCCAACTAGAGGATATAATATTCTTGACCTAGTTCTTAGCAACAGAGAAAATTGGATAACAAATTTAGAAGTGGGCGACCAGCTAGGGAACAGTGACCATAAATCAATATATTTATCTATAGAATTAAATCATAAACCAAAGGAAAATAAGGTTCTTATCCCTGACTTTAGAAAAGCCAATTTTAGGGGATTAAAACGATCACTCTGAATTAAAGGGGAGGCAGGAGATTTAGATCAAGTAAGCTGATTAGTTCCAGCAGAACCGAGAGGTCAGGGCCAGGTGGGTCACACAGCTGAGAAAGTTAGACAACCAACTGAAAATTTAAATATAGTGTATAATCAGTTCATCTCTGCCTTACAGAGCGAACAAGATAAATATATACCAAAAAGAAAATTTAGATCACATACAAACCAACCAAAATGGATGACAAATAAATTAGTAGATCTTATACCGGTAGGTAGAAAGAGAGGTGTATACAGAAAGGCGAAATCCACCTTATAGGGTATCACCATAACTTGTCGAGGCAGGTAAAGAAGGAAATTAGGAAGGAAAAAAGAAACTACAAAATCAAGGTAGCAAATGAATCTAAAAACAACCCTAAAGCATTTTATCAATTGTATAAATCTAAGGTAAAGGATACAGTAGGGCCTCCTAAGAATGTCATAGGTGAGATTACAGATGATGGGTTAGAAATGTGCAATACTCTAAATAGTCATTTCCTTTCTGTTTTTACAAACTAAATTTTAGATAAAGTTCCAGTAGTCAACCAAGTTTTTAACGGTAGTATAGACGAAATATTAAGCACAGTTCAGGTCACTAGTGACGAAGTAATTAAGGAAATAGATAGACTAAAACCCCAGAAATCTCCAGGTCCAGATGAGGTGTATGCTAGGGTATTAAAAGAATGCAAGGACGAATTAAGTTACCCATTAACCTAACAAGTGCGCATGGGGGTAATTGGAAACGTCCCCCTGTGCTGACGTATTTGAGGTGTTTCCGTCACTAAAATATTCATTGTACCATTAATAGCATTAATACTTATTCATATGCGCCTATTATGGGTTGATTATAAAGGTATTAACCTGAAACAACAATAAAACGAGTGAAAACAGCGTTTGGATGGTCAAAATCGGAGATATAGCCCGGGAGTTGTATAATGTATGGGTGAGGCAAGCTGCTTTCCCGCCAATTCCCCCAAGGCCACTGAGACACGTTGATCGATACTCTCTCTCTCTCTTGCACTCGCTTGCCATCAGTGATGACAACACCCTGCTTGCAACTCGCTAATGTTAGCACGAAAATATACCTCAGAATAAGGGAATAACAGGGAAAATAGGTGATAACTGAAGGAGAGGAGGAAAGTGGGGAAGGAGGGGAGGTAGAGGACTGAGATTTTGCATGGCCCAGGGGCCAAGAAAAAATAAAAAAATAAAAAAATAAAAATAAACAAAATATTTTGTTTTCGATGTCAAAAGTTGATTTTTTTTTTCACTCACTCTTAAGAGTCTCCCAGCAGTCCGCCAGGGGAACTCTTAAGAGTCTCCCAGCAGTTCCCGGGTTAACTCACCTATTTAATAATTCACTAGCTTTAGGCTTAGTTCCTGATTCATGGAAGCTCGCAAATATAATTCCGATATTTAAAAAAGGTGATAAGTCCATAGCATCAAATTACCGTCCTATTAGTCTCACATCAATTATAGGGAAATTGCTTTAATCAATTATTGCCAGGAAAATTAGAAATCACTTGGATATGTTCAAGTTAATAAATCCCTCTCAACATGGTTTCACTCCAGGACGATCCTGCCTAACAAATTTACTCAGTTTTTTCTCCGAGGTTTATGAAGCGGTAGATAACGACAAGTCATATGATATAGTTTACTTAGAGTTCAGTAAGGCCTTTGATAAAGTTCCACATGAAAGGCTGTTAAGGAAGATAGAAGGACATGGTATTGGGTGGATGCTACTCAAGTTGATTAAGTCATGGCTGATTGGTAGGAAACAGAGTTAGTATAAATGGTGTAAAATTGGACTGGGGATTAGTTAAAAGTGGGGTCCCCCAAGGGTCGGTTTTGGGGCCCCTTCTATTCATTATCTACATAATTGATCTTGACTCGGGCATAAAGAGTAGGATCAGTAAATTTGCTGATGATACTAAAATAGGTAGGATAATAGTCGGCTAGCGACAGGGAATGTCTTCAAAATTATCTCGATCACTTGCACGAGTGGTCCATAAATTGGCAGATGAGTTTCAATATAGACAAATTTAAGGTATTAAGGATTGGAAATCGTAATTTAGATGCTAAATACAAACTAGACAATGTAGAATTGGATGACTCAGAGTGTGAGAAGGATCTGGGGGTGCTCATTAGTAATGATCTGAAACCCAGAAAACAGTGTATAAGTGTTAGGAATAGGGCAAATAGAATTCTAGGATTCATATCTAGGAGTGTTAGCAACAGGACTGCTGAAGTTTTCTTAAAACTATACTTAGCTCTAGTAAGACTCCATTTAGACTATGCTGTTCAATTTTGGTGCCCTTATTATAGAATGGATATCGACCCTTTAGAGGCAGTCCAAAGAAGAATGACCAAAAAGCTACATAATATTAGAAATTTATCGTATGAGGAGAGGTTGAAAGTCTTAGGCCTGCACTCACTAGAGAGACGAAGATGTAGGGGAGACATGATAGAGGTATTTAAATGGATAAAAGGTTTAAATAAGGGCGATATAGATGAGGTATTAAAGCTAAAGAACGGCGACATAACCCGCTCAAATGGTTTCAAGTTAGATAAGTTTAGATTTAGGAAAGATATAGGAAAGCACTGGTTTGGAAATAGAGTTGTTAACATGTGGAATGCAATGCCCAGAACAGTAATTAGCTCAGAAACAGTTGAAAGCTTTAAGCATAAGTTGGATTCCCATATGGGTGATGTGGGCTGGGTATGAATGGGAGCTGCTTCATGTGGGCCGCATGGCCATATGCACTTTCCCGCGATCTTATAACCTTATGTTATGTAATTGGGGTTGGGTGTGACAGGGATCTGCCTTGTGTGGGCCGATCGGCTTTTTGCAGACTCCCATTTTCTAATATTCTTATGACGCCATTGGCGCCAAATGAATAAAATAACTTTTGGGGGGTCCAGGTGGCATATTATTGACTTGCGACCTAGTAAATTGCACTGGATTTTAGTGCCAGAGCATGTATCAAATTAATCAAGAGCAAACAATTGCAATAAATAGTAATTTGAGAGAGGAATTGTTGGGTAGGCCTAATGGAAACATTTAGTGTTTTGCCTTTTTCTCAAAACTATGGTTTGTTTTACATTTTTCCTTATAAAAAGTTTATTTTTGGTCCAATTTTAATAAGCAAAATATCATTGGAAAGAGGAGAAAAAATGCAACAAATCTGTTTGACGGATTTTTGATACACAATAACATTTTTGACAGGTTTGCAACTTTTCAAAACTTTATAAAAAATGATTATTAGCGGCAAAACTATAGGGTTTATAAAACAATCTGTCAAACAGATTTATTGCATTTATCTTCCTCTTTCCAATGGTATCGTACGTATTAAAATTGGACCAAAAATAAACTTTTTATGGGGATTGGTAAATTTGCAAGAATTGCAAAAATCCGAGGTAGCGGAAAAAAACTATTGGTCCGATTTGCTTAATTTTTGTGTATGTTGTATTTTGTTATTGTTTTTATCACCTGTATAAAAATGAAAATGATCAGACCATTTTGAAAAACATGGCGGATGCTCCCTTTAACCCACCAGACCCGATAGGGCTCTGAGGCACCCATAACAAATACCCCCCGCGGAACCCGGTAGGGCTCTGAGGCTCCGGCAGCTTGAAAGCCTGTAAGCTTGGTGTGCGAGGAGTCCGTCCGACGCATGTAAACAACAGTCGGTTGGACCGATGCCGCGCATCTCCGACCACAAGAAGGAGAGGCGTCGCTTGTTCGTGTGTGGTGTGTGTTATTGTTAAGTTGTTGTTGTTGTTGTTGTTGTTCCTGTTCCCTAAGCTGCCTGGCCGAACAGCCCCGAGTCCCTGAGAAAGGCCATGGACACGATCGGGCTTTCCCACAGAGCTCTCATTGAGTGTAGATTGTGTTGTTGGCGTAAGTGGTTGTGTGAAATGCAGTCTTCTATGATGTGTTTAATGGTATGGGGTGCTGTGTTACATCCCGGGCAGGTGTCGACAACGGAGTCATCCAGTCTCTTCTGATAGCTCAGGAGAGCTGGATGGTGTCCGCATCTCAGCCTGGCCAGGTGGATTCTGTCCTCGCGAGGAAGGGAGGATTCGGAAGGATGGATTTCGGGAGGTCGTGCATGCAGCTGCGTGTTGTCTGTGAGTGAGTGGATGGATCGGTGAGAGATCTGAGTATGGATGTGCTTCTGGAAGTTGGTTCGGGGTGGGCAGGGAGGGAGAGAGGACAATAATTGTGTGTGATACCGTGTGCTGGGTGTTGTTTTGATATTTCTTGGTGTCTGTGGGTGTGTTGCCATGTAGTTTAGTGGGTGGTCTTGGTTTGTGGAGGCTGCTGCCAGGAATTGAGTGCCTCTCATGTCCAGATGGTCTTTGACTTTGAGGATTTTGGTTTCTTGATGTAGGTGATCTGTGGGTGCAGTAGCTGTGCAGCCTGTAATGATCTTCAGGGCTTTGTTTTGAATAGTCTGTAAGGTCTTATGATGTGTTTCAGCTAGGTTAGAAGCCCAGGCTGGGCTTGCGTATTCCATCACTGATCTTATGTATTGTTTAGATACTGTGGTGGTAGTTTCTTTGTTGTGTCCAAATTTTGTGTGAGCAAGTGACCTGAGGGCGTTAAGTCTGGGTGTTATTGTTAAGTAGTGATAAGTGGCTGATATCGCCACAAAGTTCTCTCCACGGAAATCGTCATCACAACTGAACCAGTTGACTTAGAGAGCTCTACTCAACGCCATACTACAGGTACGAAACACATCTACGCTTGGGGATGCGCGGGAATGCGGAAGCAAGCAAAATAACAAAGATACGGTAGCCTAGGCATAGACATTTTTCGGCCAAAACCTCCGGGTTTCGGGTGAATTATAGAATACAATAGCCGGGGCTGGAGGGTTAAAGCTCCTATTCTTTGGTCCTTATGTGTGTTCATTGTTTTCTGTTGTGTTTGGTGTTATCCTTATTCTTGCTCTGTCTTGAGTCGGGGCCCCCCAAAAAAAAATAAAAAATAAAAAATAAAAATAGGAAAAGTGGGGATTGGGCCTGAGCATATAGATTATTATGTTTTTTCCACCAACCAACTTCACCTCTAAACTCAATTAATAAAATCAACAAATACATGTGACACTCCAAGGACTCGAACCTAGGATACTCTCATCGAAATTCCGCGCACTTATGCATTACTCTTATCAAGAAAGTTAGATAGATAAATAGAAAATTTATGTAAGGGGAGAAGGATACCTGGCCCCGCGCCCCTGTAGCCGTCTTCTAAGCCTCACAGGAGAATGCTGTGGTGGAAAATTCTCACCCCTCCACCAGGTAGTGGCGGGCGCTGGGGTCGCCGCATCCCTACGCCATTTGAAAAATGTAGAAATGTAGAGGGAGAGAAATATAGAAAGGGCAAATGGGAAGTATAGGTGATAGTTTTGAACAATACAGTATTTGTAAAACAGTGCATACACTTATTAGTTAGGTAGGCTATAATAATTATCCAGGAATTTAAGGAAACATGATTGTCATGTGTAAGCATTTTATTAATACATAGTTTCTTTTTCAGTGTACTACCCCCCACCACCTCAACAGGCCCCAGTGAAGCAACCGATAAACCAGAGGGAGCGTAAAACACTGGCCATCGTGGATCCTAACACTGGGAAAAATATTCTGGACGACATGAATAATGAAAAGCCAGATAAGACTTCAACGCCGCCTCAGTCCTCGGACTCCAGTGCACGGAACACACCCGCCCCGGTAAGTCAAGCTATTACAATACATGGGAAATAAAAAAAATAGAAAATTATTGGTTATTATTCACGAGCCGTTATTTGCGGGTCCGTTTTCGGGCCTGTGACGTCACATACGAAAATCGGACCCGAAAAACTCAAGTTGAAAGGAAAGTGCGGGCCGTCTTCCAGAGGTCGGAACGTACTTTTCTAGCGTAAGTACACTATTACTAGATGATCACCAACATGGACTGAGAAACTATCGTTCTTGGTGTTTATTTTGTAATTTTGAACGAAGATGAACCACCACCGTAATTCAATGCATATCAACTAGGAAAATATATAAAAACCAAGCTATCACGTAGCCTGCAGTTGCCCATATTTATATAAGTTATGTTCCTTTCTGTGACCATGTTTATGGAAATATATTGCGCATCATTGAATTACGAGTGTATAGTGGTTAACTCTTATGATTAGTAAACTGATAATTAAAAGAAACTGCACTAGCAATTCACTCGTATAGGCCTACTAATTATACTTTCATACATGCAGATCACGATTAGAAACAACTTACGGTACCTAGATATAATTATATGCACTGTAGAAGGGAATGCAGACTTTATTGGAGAAGCAGGTTGTTGTGCAGTTATAATCTAGTTTGGTGCTTTATTGTCAGTATCTGAAGGTGCGTTCTTGATCCCACTATAGCACATGGTAGCCTATTCCACCTATCTACAACTGTTACCAAACCAATATTTGCCTATATCTTTTCTGAAACTAAATTTATGTAATTTGAAACCATTTGTTTCTTCGAGTTCTTTCGCTATCAATGAGCTTTAGTACATCTTTCATGTCCCCTTTATTAATCCCACAAAGCCACTTGAACACCTCTATCATATCCCCTCTAACTCTGCATCTCTCTAATGAATGTAAGCCTAATTTCTTCAACCTTCATATGGAAGATTTCTATTATTATGGATCATTTGTCATTCTACTATCTCCAAGGAATCTAAGTTGTTACATACATTTAATCTTTTTATGGTCAATTATTGTGATCATAGGGTGAACCGATGTAATTCAATTCAATGTTGTGTCTGTAGTGACTGGGTACACAAGAGATGTAGTGGAGCTAGAGGACCTTTGACAAGAATCATAGACTTTGAATGTGCAGTGTGCAAGGGAGATCTTGTATTAAATGACCCGCCTGTCAGTGTTGATTTCGACAGTGTAACGCTGGAGTGTGTGAAAAAGTTCTGTTACCTGGGCGATACAGTTTCCGCTGGAGGTGGCGCTGAAGCTAGCTCCATTGCTAGAGTCAGAAGTGGCTGGGGAAAGTTTAGAGAGCTGTTGCCACTCCTGACCATGAGAGGGCTCCCACCCCACCTTAACCCTTGTCTAGCAGGGTGTTTTGGGCTCATTTGGGCATATTCAGGCCCTCCTGCATGATAAATCCAGCATCTGCATGAAAAAATAATTATTTAGAAAAAAAACTAGGCGCTAAAAGCTTCAAAATGAGACCAGAACGAGCTACGTAGCACTCGTGGTTCTCTTGCAGTGGTGCCACGAACATGGGAGTTTAGCATATATCGGCATATTTTTCCCAGCTATGCTCACTACTGGCTACACTGCCGGCCTCTCGAGAACACAGGGAACATGAGTTAATGGGCGGCGGTAAGCCCTGGGAGTTGGCTGTCTGGCCCGCTGTGCTCCCGGCCATTTGCACTCTATTTTAACCCTTTAAAAGCCTTAATAATGCTCCTAACTTGCTGCAAATTGGTGCACGACTTAAGTCGAGCGCCGCCAATAAGGGGTTAAAGGGAAGGTATATACCTTGTGTGTTAGGAGCGCGATGACCTATGCCTCTGAGACGTGGCCGGTTAAAGCGGAGGATGTCAATAGAATGGAACGAAATGAGAAGAGAATGGTGAGATGGATGTGTGGGGTTAATGTTAGGGACTGGGTATCGAGCGAGGAATTGAGAAGGCATCTGGGCATTAGGAGTATCAATGAAGTGATGCGCACGAGCAGACTTGGTTGGTTTGGACATGTGGAGAGAATGGATGATCAGAACTGGGTGAAGAAATGTCGGACAGTGAACTTGGGGGGAGCTGCCTGTAGGGGTGGACCTAGAATGACGTGGGCTCGGGTACTCCGGTCCGATCTCAAAATAAAGAACTTTACAACACAGGCGGCCCTTGACAGGACCGCCTGGAAAGCTGCCATTTAGGACGTGAGACTGTAACTACAGCTTCTGTGGACAAACGGTCTTTAAACTTGTATGTATGTAATCTAGATGTGAGGCTGGATGGGGAAATATTGGAACAAGTAGAGTGTTTTAAATATCTAGGAGGAACGATAAGCAGGAGTGGAGGTATGGAAATGGAGGTAAAACAGAGAGTGTGTGAAGGAAGGAAAGTTTTCGGAGCAATGGGAAGTATGTGGAAGACGAGAAATCTCGGAATGAAAGTAAAAAGTGCAATGTATCAAGGAATTGTGCCAACAGTGATGTATGGGGCTGAGACATGGGCTCTGAGGAAAAAGGAGAGAAGAAAGCTGGATGTGATGGAGATGAGCTGCTTGAGGAGTATGTGTGGAGTTACTCGTAGAGATGGATTGAGGAATGAAGAGATACGTAGGAGAGTGGGGCAGCAGGAACATTTGTCAGCCAGAGTGGACAGAAGGGTGCAGAGCTGGTATGGTCATGTTGAACGAATGGGAGATGAAAGGCTTACAAAGAGAATATATGAGTCAGATAGAAGGGCAGGAAGACCCCCATTGAGATGGAGAGACTGTGTAAGACAAGGTTTGGATGATAGAGGAATGACTATAGATCAGGCAAAGGAATTGGTAATAAACAGGAATGAATGGAGAATGCTTGTGAATAGTTGGGTGAACACGTGGTCATTTGGGGGAAGGGGTCGGGCGCAAGTTGGACTAGATAATAGTCCATCAGGCGCCTGGCCCAGGGAGACGATTAATATGAAGGGTGCGTCTGGAAGTGTGGTGGGCGGGCTTGTGGCTTTGGCTCCGCTACATGTCTGCCTGCCGAGATCGGACCCTCTCCGGGTGGTCGGGCAAGTGCTGGAGCGACCTTGCTGACCCTGGTCTCTGGGTAATCTCCTGGGTGACCTAGATGTGTGTGAATTTTGTGTTTTGTATGTGTTTGTTCGCTGTTTTGTCTTGTGTTTTCCTGTTTTTGCTCTGTCTTGAGTCGGCCATCCCCAAGAAAAAAAATAAAAATAAAATAAAATAAAATAAAATAAAATAAAATAAAATAGAGGAAAAAAAAAAAAAAAAAAGGAAAAGTGGGGATTGGGCCTGAGCATATAGAATAGAGTTGTTGATGTTCCTCAGGCTGCCTGGCCGAACAGCCCCAAGGCCCCGAGCAAGGCCAAGGCCATTTCTGAGCGCCCTAACAGAACCCTCCCTGTCTACCACAATAAAGCAAAGGAGTACAAAGGAAATCAAGCAACAACAGATCTAGTGACCCTTCTAGGCTGCTTGTCCTCCAAAACACTGAGGATCAAGTGTCCAAACAGTGCTTTAGAGTGGGTAAGGGAACATTGGAAAGGGAACTACTGCCCTGCCTCTAACGTGGCAGGACTAGGAAGTTAGTAGGGGACATATGGGTTAGTAACTGAGGGGAGGATAAAATAAAGTTATTCATTTACAAACGCAGTCAGTCGCGGGTTTGATGCGAGATATTTGTCTAGCCGGAATTTAAATGAATCAACGGTGCTGCAGTCTATAACATCTCGGGGAAGCCCATTCCACAAGTTGACAACTCGATTGAAGAAGAAATTCTTAGATTCGTGTGAGTTAAAAGATTTACCAATAATTTTGCAACCGTTTCCCCGCGTGTAATTAGATTGGTCGATAGTGAAGTACTTACTACAGTTCATATTGTCGATGCCTTTGATGATTTTGAACACTTGAATTAAGTCACCTCTTAATCTGCGCTGGGTTAAAGGAAATAGATTTAATTCTCTAAGACGCTCTTCGTATGGTTTGTTCTTTAGGCTAGGTATCATTTTGGTAACTCTACATTGAACTCGTTCTAGCTTGTTTGTCTTTTTGGTAATAAGCCTGGGTGACTGAAGCCACTCCATAGCGGGGAGCTAAGGAGGGCGCGGAAACGCCAGGAAACCAAAGCCCCACCCAGGGCCCTGTGCCCCTCAGCAATTATGAAGAGAAAGTTGAGGGGCAAAGGGAAAAATGTGACGCTTTGCCTTCCAATCTGCCAACCTCTAGGTTGGCAGATTGGGAGGTCAATCCACGGAAGAGACGCCGTCACTTGAGATCTAGAAAATATATAAGTAAAAGAAACAGTCAGAGTAAGCTATGGGTATGGCAGAGATCGCTCAGTTCTCACTCTGATAGACCAGCCCATCACCACAATAGAATAGAGTAGAATAGAATTGTGACTATTCTAAAATTTGACATCAATAATTTTAATCAAGCATTTTTAACTTGAAGTTTCTGGGCGGGTGCCTAACCCCGAAAGTGGTTGAAATAGGGGAGCTATCCCCCCGCCAAAGGCGGCTTTCTAGGGCTTTTCCTAGCTGATGCTGAGAGGATTTGGTTCTAGTCATGTGGTGATGGGCTGGTCTATCAGAGTGAGAACTGAACAATCTCTGCCATACCCATAGCTTACTCTGACTGTTCCTTTTACTTATATATTTTCTAGATCTCAAGTGACGGCGTCTCTTCCGTGGATTGACATACCAAGATTGGAAGCCAAAGCGTCATATTTTTTCCTTTGCCCCTAAACTTTCTCTTAATAATTGCTGAGGGGCATAGGGCCCTGGGTGGGGCTTTGGTTTCCCGGGTGTTTCTGCACCCTCCTCAGCTCCTCGCCATGGAGTGGCTTCGGTCACCCAGGCTTTATTGTGGTCGGCAGGGAGGGTTCTGTGGGGGCGCTCGGTTATGGCCTTGGCCTTGCTCGGGGCTTTGGGGCTGTTCGGCCAGGCAGCTTGGGGAACAACAACAACTTGAAGTTTCTTGTATAACCTTTGCTTACTTTTTGTCTGTATACATTAATTGTTCGTTTTATATTATTATTTATTTATTAAAATTAATTGTTCTTGTTAAAAGAGTACCGTACTTTTTGTTTAAATCTGTTGTTGCTTCTTCATATTTTGCAATTATTTGTCTTTATTATATTCATTGTCGATAGTATCAATTGCTTGCTTTTGCGATTTCCTTAGTTTATTTGTTCGATAGATGTAGGGTACTAATTGTTAGGGGTCACTTGAGGCATGCTGTGCTTACAGGCAGCTACCCAATAGCACTATCGTTAGTGTTATTTGTATTTTTTACTATTGTTAATGTCTTGTCTGGTTGCAAATTTGATTTTAATATAAAATTTTAAACCTTTCACATATTTATGACGCAGAGGTTGCCAGATTAGCAATAAGAAATAGTTCTCTCACTCTTATAATTCTATCTATCAATCTATTGCCCGACGCCGTGATCCCCAAAGGGGTGGCCACGAACAAACCGCCTCCATGCACCTCTGTCCCCAGTCAGTCGACGCCCCTCCCCCCCAACCAGCACCGCCTTCGGTCATATACTTCCTCACTCCATCCTTCCACCTCTCCTTCGGTCTATCTCTCCCTCTCTTTCCCTCCACCTCACTCTTGTACACCCTCTTAGTCATTCTCTTGCTTTCCATACGTTCCATATGGCCGAACCATCTCAAGTTGTTCCTTTTCACACTTTCCAGCACATCTACCTCCACACCACACCTCCTTCTTACTTCTTCATTAGTCTGTCTATCCCTCCATGTAACTCCGCACGCACTTTTTAAGTAATTAATTTCCACTGCTCTCACTCTTGGTCTGAGTCTCTCAACCAACGTCCATGCTTCACTTCCGTTAGTCAATGTCGGGATTACCACACTGTCATGCAAGGACTTCTTCACTTCCATACTGACCACCCTATTTCTTGTTACTGCTTTCAGCGTTCCTACAACCCTCTTCCCCTGTTGTACCCTCTCCCGCACTTCTTCATCCATAGTCCCATCTTTACTCAACACACTGCCCAGATACTTCACCCTTATTTAGAGAGCTAGGTGGTCTATTTGACCGTAGCGCCCAGCGTTTTTTTTTAACCCTAAATAGGGTTGTTTACGTGATCATTTTCATGCCTAAATAAGACCCAGAGCGTAAAACAAGTATCTATCCCTGAAATGGCGTAAACAGAGCTTTCCAATGACACCCGAACCATCCTTGTACGACCACAGGTTCTCTTGCAACGATCGTGCAACACGAGTGCAAAAACCCTGTAATTAGGTAATTTCCCTGTGTAGCGAGTGAGGAGAGGGGGAGGAAGTTAGAATACAGTTCAGCTGGTCCACCGCAGTGGTGGGGGACGGTCATACAGTTGCTAGGCTCCTCACACCGCTCAGCTCTCTCTCTCAGCAACATTACATGCTGAAAATGGCGCACGACATAAGTTGTGAACTGCCACATAGTCCAAATTTATTTCACACGACATAAGTTGCGCGCCGTCAGTTAAGGGTTTAAAGAGCTGACGATATCCATAGCCTGACCGTTCAGCTTCACCTCACACTCAGTGACTTCACCCCTTTCGAAGACCATGACCTTGCTCTTCCCCGCATTTACCTTCAAATTCCGTTTTTCGCACACTGTTCCAAACTCATTTACCAGACCCTGCAACTCCCATTCATTATCACTCATCAGAACTGTATCATCCGCAAACAGCAGTATAGGTAGCTTCCACTCATTTCCCTCCCTTTTCAGCGATACACCAACATCCACTGCTCTTGATAGTATTTCTTTCATGACTTCATCCATATATACAGTAAACAACCATGGGGACATCACACACCCCTGTTTCAAACCAACATTCAGGTCAAAGAACTCGCTCTGCTCACTCTCCACATGTACTGCCGCCTTTGCACCCTCATACATGCTCTTCACTGCTTTCAGCAACTTGTCATCTACTCTATATATTCTAAGTACTTTCCACAAACCTTCTCTATCCACTCTATCATTGGCCTTCTCCAAGTCCATAAAGGCAACATACACCTTTTGTTTCTTCTCCAGATATTTCTCCACAACACAATTCAGGGTAAAAATCTGATCTACACATCCTCTTCCCTTCCTAAAACCTCCCTGTTCGTCGCCTATCCATTTCTCCGTCCTCACTCTCACTCTCTCAATCACTACCCTACTGTATACCTTCCCTACTAGGCTTAGAAGACATATTCCTCGGTGGTTACCACACACTCCTCTTTCCCCTTTGCCCTTATATAGGGGGACTATTATGCCAGTCTTCCAGTCATCGGGTGCACTCCCCTTCTCCCATACTAGTTTGCACATTTTCCATACCCATTCGATCACTATCTCACCACCATACCTCACCATTTCCCCACACACTCCATCTGTTCCTGGTGCTTTCCCCAACTTCACTCTTTTCATGGCTTCCCACACTTCTGACCTCCTGATCCCCACCTCCTCCTCCACTACTCCTCTGTCTCCCTCCCATACCATATCCAACCATGTTTGCTGGCTCTTCATTCCTTACATTCAGCAACTCATTGAAGTACTCCCTCCATCTTTCGACTCTCTCTTGCTTCTCGGCTAGCATTCTCCCATTCTTATCTTTCACACCCTTACTGTTTCCCTTGCTACCTTCCCTAACTTTCTTGACTTCTTTCCAGAACAGTTTCTTACTCTCCCTCCATTTTACACTCAGATTCCTTCCAAATTCCTCATCTACTCTTCTCTTACTTTCCTTCACTACTCTCTTCACCACCCTCTTACTCTCCACGTACCTTGCTCGTTTCTGTCTCTCGAAATCTTCATTCCCTCTACTACCCAACCACACTCTATATGCTTTCATCTTTTCTTCCACAGCTATTTTTACCTCTTCTGTCCACCATGCTGTAATAATTACCTCTCCAAAATTAGTTTTCTGCCCACAGCTAACTCAAAGACAACTGCAGAGGTTGAAGTAACTAAACTAAAAGTTTCTAATTACCCCTGATGGTAACAAAGGCTTTAAAGTATCCCCAATAGGCTCAAAATTGCATCATATGCGTGAAAGGGTTAACACTAATTGTAGTTTCTTTATTCTTGCAGAGTTTAGTAAAAATTTATCAGAACGTCCCGACTTCCCAAATTGACTAATTCCTTGAACGTGATGATAGTGCGTTGTTATGCGTGCGATTAGTTTGCTTGGGAAACAGATCAACTTGCTCATGTAGTAATGTACACCCTGTGGTGGATTGTGTTCTTTTATTTCATTAATTTTATTTTAGTAAAAATTGTTTGCACATAGCGATTTTGATTAGTTATTTTGCCTTTATACAGTAAACCCCCTCTACGTCTCACTCTAAATGTCGGAAACCCGTACTTGCCGGAGCGGCAACGGCCTCCCGGACATTTCCGTCATCGTTTCGACAGTCTCTAACAGTTTTCAGACAAATAAGGGCAAATGTCTGTCATAACCGTCCAATGTACCTAGTCTGATATCTCGTATGTTCCCGAGATGTGTCCGTCAGTCTCGAAAGTGTCGGATGACGCGCTCCCGTCCCCGGAACAAAGGGTGAATGTCCGTCAAAACAGGGATCCGTCGGAGCGCCGGTATAAAGGCTTGGCTCTGAACTGAGTCACCCGCTTGGACCGACGCGTCAGTACGATCTAGAAGCTGTTGTGTTACATATCTCCTCCGTGTATATTCCCATTTATCATGCCTCCCAAAGTGTAAGGTGACCTTGAAATCACTTGTGAAGGGGACTGAGGTGAGTGAGAGTGAGAGGTGAGGGAAGTGAGTTGGAGAATTGGAGTACAGTGAATTGACTTGTTTTCAATGAAAGGGTGAGTGTTGTTCCTTACTTATTGTTCCACATAAACTACTATATAGCACTGTATGTGCTATTATATTAATACTGTATATTGAAATCTAGGGTACGAATAGGGTAGCCTCTGTTTTCTAGGTTGATGCCGAGGTCGCATTTATTCCGTTCTCATGGTTGCATGAAGTTTGTTCCCGTTTTCCAGTTAACGGCCAGCTCGGCCCCCGGTGAAGTTTGTTCCCGTTTCACTATTCCTTATTAGATAATAGTCAGATTTTCCCTCTTTCAGGTCAGATTTTTTTCCTCTTTTAGATCGGACACAGCCGGAGTTCGGACATTTCAGACTGGGTGTCCCCCTAATTAGTCTGAAATACCGAGGGTTTAGTGTATTGTCTTTGTCCGAATTTTGGTTTGTTTAGTTTGCAAGTTTTACATTTTAATAAGGACACCAAAATTGAACAGCATAATCCATATGGGGTCTCACTAATGACAGGTAAAGTTTTAAGATAACATCGGAAGTTCTGTTACTCACACTCTTAGAGATGAACCCGAGAATCCTGTTTGCCTTGTTACGAACGCTTTACACTGTTTTCTAGGTTTCAAATCATTGCTAACAAACATGCCTAGATCTTTCTCACAGTCTGAGTCCATATTAGCTAGTTTATATTTTGCAATTGTATTAATCTTCCCAATCTTTACTACCTTGCATTTGTCAATGTTAAAATTCGTCTGCCAATTTACTGACCATTCGTTTGAAGTATCTAGATCCCTTTGGAGGCACTCTGTCGCTATCTGAATCTATTGTTCTCCCCATTTTGGTATCATCTGCGAATTTACTTCTACTAGTTATACCTAAGTCAAGGTCATTTATCTATTTAACCCTTTGGCGCACCTATAGTTTCCAATCAAAGTTTTTCCCACTCCCAAAATATATCTCGGCTCAATCAGAGCCAGTTTTGTGCCCGGCAATAATTTGTTTCCGTGACGTTTTTATCCACCAAAAAATCCTTGTATTTGGATTAATGAGGTACCATTCGTTATTGATTGAACTTGAAGATAAGCAAATAAAAACATAGAATAAATACAAAACAACCACAATGGGGCACTCCGAAATAAGAATTGTAAACAAAAAATGAAATTCCTTATCTCCAACTCGCACTAGCTCAAACTTTTGCCCACAACATTTTTGATTTGCATACATATATGGAAGCAGAATTTAATGAGGATTCCACTGGTAAATTCAGAATTACTATAAACCAAATAGTTACTGAGATACACGAATAAACGTGAAAGTATCGAAAAACAGACTGAGCTGTACTCTGCTCCCTTCCCAGCCAGCCGTGAGTAAACCGTTAAACTGAGGGGGTTGCCAATTGTACCCATTGAACTAGACTTAATACTTAATATATATGCCAAATATGACGCGCGTCAGACGAAAACTAAATTTTTGGCGAATATTTTTAAGTTTAATGACTCTTAAAGAGTCATCGTGCGCCTAGGAAAAAAATACCTATTAGACTCTTAACGAGTCATCGTGCGCCAAAGGGTTAACAGAGGACCCAATACAGATCCTTGGGGGACACTACTTTTGACTGCTCCCCATTCTGACTTAGTGCCATTTATGCTGACTCTCTGCTTCCTACCAATTAGCCATGACCTAATCCATCCCAACAACAACCCACCTATTCCATGCGCTTCAAACTTTCTCATAACTCCCATGAGGAACTCTGTCAAAAGCTTTACTGAAATCTAAATACATACATACATACATACATACAAGTTTAAAGACCATTTGTCCACAGAGACTGTGGTTACAGTCTCACATCCTAAATGGCAGCTTTCCAGGTGGCCTTGTCAAGGTCTGCCTCTGTTGTCAAGTTCTTTATTTTGAGATCGGACCGGAGTACCCGAGCCCACGTCATTTTAGGTCCACCCCTACGCGCAGCTCCCCCCAAGTTCACAGTCCGGCATTTCTTCACCCAGTTCTGATCATCCATTCTCTCCACATGTCCAAACCAACCAAGTCGGCTTGTGTGCATCACTTCACTGATGCTCCTAATGCCCAGATGCCTTCTCAATTCCTCGCTCGATACCCTGTCCCCAAGATTAACCTCACACATCCATCTCACCATTCTCTTCTCATTCCGTTCCATTTTATTGACATCCTCCGCTTTAACCGGCCACGTCTCGGAGGCATAGATCATCGCGCTCCTAACACACAAGGTATACACCTTCCCTTTAAGGTGGGGTGGGAGCCCTCTCATGGTCAGGAGAGGCAACAGCTCTCTAAACTTTCCCCAGGCACTTCTGACTCTACCAATGGAGCTAGCTTCAGCGCCACCTCCAGCGGAAACTGTATCGCCCAGGTAGCAGAACTCCAGCGTTACACTGTTGAAATCAACACTTGACAGGCGGGTCATTTAATACAAGGTCTTCCTTGCACACTGCACATTCAAAGTCTATGATTCTTGTCAAAGGTCCTCTAGCTCCACTACATCTCTTGTGTACCCAGTCACTACAGACACAACATTGAATTTAATTACGTCCCACCCCCTCCCACATACTGCTCATGGATAGTCGCCGCTTCTTTCCATAGCTGCACGCCCTACTCCATTAATCATGACCTTTGTTTTATCTATGTTAACTCTTAGACCCTTATTTGTCATACCTTCCCTCCATCTTTTGAACTTCGCCTCTGCTTCCTGCGCACTATCTGCGATAAGAACTAGATCATCTGCATATAAAATCTCCCATGGGAGTCCTGTCCTAAATTCCCTTGACAAAGCCTCCAGGAATAAGACAAACAGTAATGGGCTCAGAACTGAACCTTGGTGAACTCCAACTTTCACTGGGAACTCTTCACTCAGGCCCCCCGTTTACTCTAACTGCTGCCCGTGACCCTTCTTACATTCTCATTATCACATGCACCAACCACTCTTCCACTCCAAGTTTTCACATAGCCCACTGCACCACCTCCCTGGGAACCCGGTCTAAGGCCTTCTCCAGATCTACAAAAACTAGGTATAACTAGGTACCTCTCATGCATTTGCCTAAGAGTGAAGATAGCATCAGTTGTGCCACGTCCCGGCATAAATCAAAACTGCATGTCGCTGATAGCAACACTTTCCCTGATCATGCATTCAAGGACCCTTTCGCTGACTTTCATGACTTGATCGAGCATTTTCAAATCCCAATAATTTCCCGTCTAAGGAGTCACCCTTGCCTTTATATATATTTACTATAACACTTTCCTGCCAAGCATCGGGAATTTTTTCCTCCTTTGATAGCATTAACCCGTAAATGGCGGCAAAGCTCTTAAGAGGTTTTACTGGGCGACGGCGGCAAAGCTCTTAAGTGGGAGGCCTAAAAAAACAGCCCCAGTATCACTAAACAAATTTTTTTTTTTTTTGTCCTATACCTCATATCACTCCTCCACATCCCCTCCTTCCTCCCTTTCCCCTCCCTCTTCAATTATCACCTATTTTCCCTGTTATTCCCTAATTCGTTGGTATGTTTTTGTGCTAACATTAGCAAACTGTGTGGAGGATGTGCTTACGTGCCTAGAGGGTGTGTTACATAACCGAGTGTGTGTATGAGTAGGCTCAGTGTGGCTTGAGGCCTCGTGGAGGGAGGGGTTGCCTCAATTTTCTCCATAATTCATGAATGGGCTGGTCCATCTATATTCGCGATTTTGACCAGAAAAATTATATTTTCACTTGTTTTAGTGTTGTTACAGGTTACTATCTTCATAGTGAAGGTAAAATAGGCTCATATGAATAAGTAATAACTATATTTATCGTAACATGACGATTATAGGCCTGACTGGAGCCTATATGCTCGCCCATGGGGACCGGGTTCAATACCCCCCCCTCGCTGTTACCGGGTTAATCAGCTCTGTGACCAATTTTACCCCAATATCTCCAGCTGCTTTTAGCATCTCGGCGACAATGCCGGAGTTCCCAGCGGCTTTTCTTGACTTAATTTTATCTATGGCACTTTTAACAGCGTCGTACCCTATCAAAGGCGGAGGGCCTTGTACTGGGACTGCAGTGCTAAGCTGTTCCCTGTTCCATTCAAACTCCACATTAAGCAGTCGTTCATAATGCTCCTTCCACGCCTCTCTGATGTCTTTTTCTGTGTAAACAGTCATGCCACCGTAATTATTTATGCATCTTACACCCACGACGTCCTGGCTACTGTCCCTTACATTTTTAGCTAATTTATAAACGCCATTGGTATTATTAGTGCTGCAAACTTGTTCTATTACGCTATCCTGTATGGTTTTCTTTGCCCTGTAGACCTCTCTTCTAGCATTACGTTTGGCGGACAGGTATTCTTCCTTGCTGCCACCTTCCTTCCATACTTTGAAACATCTCTTCTTCTCTCTGACTGCAGCTTCGACATCGTTGTTCCACCACCAGGAGAACTTATGTCTAGGTGGCCCCTTTGTTTTGCCACACACTTTGTCTGTGGTATCAAGGAGGCTGCACTCTATAAAGTTTCATTTGCTATCAACATCTGGCCTAACGCCCATTCTCCTTTCGATTTCCATCATTTCGTTGTGGAATCGGTCTCTGTACTCCTCTTTTTCCAACAACCATACTTTCCTTTTTGGCAAATGAACTTTCTTTCTAATAGGAACTCTACCTAGGCACATATCACATACTAGGAGCTTGTGTTGGAGGATGCATTCTTCACCTGGTATGATCTTAACGTCTCTAACCCATTTCCTGTCAGATTTGCTGATAAGGAAGTAGTCTATCTGGCTACTGGAGCCACCTGATTCATATGTTATCAGATGGCTCATCCTCTTCTTAAACATAGTATTACACACCACCATCCCTGTGTCAGTACAGTGCTCCAGTATGTATTCGCCTCCCAGGTTCCTACGGCCATAACCCTGTCCTCCGTGCACGCCCTCGTATCCGTCGGCACCTGCCCCGACATGTCCATTCAAGTCTCCTTCCACAATTACTTCCTCCTCTTCCTTGCATCCGACAACCACCCCTAGTAATTCATTCCAGAACCGTTCTTTGACATCTCTAGCTAAGCCTGCTTGGGGGGCATATGCTGATATAACATCTATGACTCGCCCCGACTTTCATTCTTAATAAAATCAGTCTTTCATTAAACCTTTTAACTTCTATAACACAATCTGCCCACCTCTCTGCCACCAGGAAACCCACCCCTCCCATACCGTGTTCATTTCCCTTCCATATAAACTTAAAGCGTTAATTTTTACCCGTAATCCACCTCGCACTCCCCCCGGGTTTCCTGGGCACAACATACACCAACTCGTCGTCTCTCTAGCAACTTCGCAAGCTCACCTGTCCAGTACCCACATTCACACTTCCGAGACTAAACTTGGGGGAAGAATCTGCGGTAGTGTCCTTTTGCGATTTTATATCAACAGAATGTTTTACATGGGGTGCCTTCTCTGACTAGCCCCCAACCACAGTTGTTAGCTGTGGGCCTAGCCTTTGCCAAGATGGGCTTAACCTGCAAGGCAGCAGGCGGTTTAAGTGGGGTTTGCTCCCCTAGACAGGTTGCCGACCATGGCTGACGAGTCCTGTCTACCCGGATTGTGTAGGGTTGCCGACCAAGGCTAACGAGTCCCATCCACCCAAATATATATTTTTTTTCTATATAGCATATGACTTGTCATTATATACTGCTTCATATACCTCTGAGAAAAAGTAAGTAAATTAGTAAGGCAAGAACGTCCCTGAGTGAATCCATGCTGAGAAGAATTGATTAAGTTAAATGTTTCTAAGTGGTTTCTAGTTTTCCTAGCAATAATTGACTAGCAACTTTCCTATGATTGATGTGTAGTAACTAGATATATGGTAGGTATCAAATTTGTGATACTGACGGGATACAAATGATGACAGCTCTCGCTCTCACCCTCTCTCATGATTCTATGAATACAAATCTATCTATATATCTATATGCTCAGGCCCAATCCCCATTTTGGGGGTAGCCGACTCAAGACAGAGCAAGAACAGGGAAAACACAAAAACAACATAAAACAAAAAATAAACACAGATAAAAAACACAAACTCTCACACATCCAGGTCACCCAGGAGAAGACCCAGAGACCAGGGTTACCAAGGTCGCTCCAGCACTCCCCCGGCCCCTGACCACCCGGAGAGGTTCCGATCTCGGCAGGCAGACATGCAGCGGAGCCAAAGCCACAAGCCCTCCCACCACACTTCCAGGCACACCCTTCATATTAATCGTCTCCCCGGGCCAGGCGCCTGATGGACTATTATCTAGTCCAACTTGTCCAAATATTCAAATGCAAATATTTTTATTTGTAAGAATTCAATTACAAATACCCTGAATTACTGTATTCGAATGCATATGAATACCAATAACAAGTACCATTATTTTATTGACATTTATAATTATTAGGGCGAAAAGTCTTGCAGTAGTGGCGAAAAATCCAACCTATGCGGTGGCAAATTGTCCATAGGGTAAATCGTCCATATACCGCTATAACACCTGTGAGGGGTAAGCATGCGAAGCATGCGATAAATAATAAGTACTGTAAATAAATTTACTACACTACTACGGTAAGGATGAACTGTATGCCCAGGATGGAGTACATCTCTCTCGACTAGGAGTTTCGACCTTAGCCAGCTCACTCGACAAGTTTGTTGCGGGGTTTTGTTAATAAACCATAGGTGTGTAAGTAAAATAGAATCCCAGCCACATCAAATTGATAGTAATAACGAACATTCTGATAGCGTAGATTTTCCGTCTAGTAGTTCAACAGGTAAAAATAAATTAGTTAAAAACAATAGAAAAATAGTTGCAAATACAAGTAATAGTTTGAGTGTTTATTATACAAATTGCAGGAGTTTATGTAACAAAATGAACGAACTTAGAGCACTGGTTAGCAAAGAAAATAGACATAATAGCGCTAACTGAAACATGGATTAATACAGAAACCAGGCATTTTTTAGCAGAGTTTGATATACCGGGATATAGTTTGTTCAAATATGACCGAACAAGTAAGAGGGGTGGCGGTATAGCAGTGTTTGTCAGGAGTTCATTAAAAAGCTGTACTAAATCAGGTATTAGAGTAAATAATGAAAATGAAAGTGTTTGGGTAGAAGTTAACGAAGGTAGTGAGACTTTAGTTATTGGAGTTATGTATAGACCGCCAAATATGAGTAGAAATGACGGAACATCATTATGGGAGGAAATTAAAATAGCATCAAGGCTTAGCAACGTGTGCATTATGGGGGATTTTAATTTCCCTAATATAGATTGGCAGCAACAAATAGGCGACTCTGATTCAAAGGAGTTTATTGAGGTAGTACAAGATAGTTTTTTATCTCAATAACATAATAATTCATAGATACGCCGACTAGAGGTGATAATATTCTCGATTTAGTTTTCAGTAACAATGAACATATGATAAATAGTGTAGAAATCGGGGACCACCTAGGAAATAGTGATCACAATTCTGTGTATTTTAATATACAATGGAAAGGTAATACCAGAGAGAATACAACATTAACACCTTACGAGCGGCCTATGCGGTTTATTTATATGTACCGCACAGCGGGGTGTTTTTAGCCAAAATAGGGCTGTTTACTTGATCATTTTCATGCCTAAATAAGACCCAGAACGTAAAACAAGTACCTATCCCTGAAAGGGCATAAACAGAGATTTCGAATGACACCATAACGATCCTTTTATGATGGCTAGTTTTCTTGCAATAACCGTGCAACGCGAGTGCAAAAAGCATGTAATTCGGTACTTTCCCCATATAATTCAGTATGTAGCGAGTGAGAGAGGGAGGAGGGAGCTGAGATTCGTGTCAGTAGGTTCGCCGCGGTGGTCTGGAGCAGTCATACGCTCGCTAGTCTCCTGCCACCACTTGTCTCTCTCTCTCAGCAACATTACGTGCTGAAATTGCCACTCGAGTTATGTCGAGCGCCGCCACATAGTCCAGCTTTATTTAACTCGACTTATGTGGTGAGCCGCTAATAAAGGGTTAATACCTGACTTCAGAAAAGCCAATTATGGTGGGTTAAGAGAAGCCCTGTTAGCGGACCCTATGGTCAAAAAATTAAGTTGATCCAGGTGTCCAAATGAGTGTATCCTTTCTCAGGCACCTGTCATCTTAAGTCAGGAGGAGACGTCAAACTTGGTAGATACATACGATAATTTTATCAAGTCAGTATTCAATGCGCAAAATAAATATATCCCCAAAAGAAAATTTAGATCAACACAGAACCAACCCAAATGGATGAATAATAGACTATTAGATCTTCTAGGACAAAAGAGAGGAATATATAGAAAAATTAGAAAAGGCGAAATTCACCTACTTGCTTACTATCAGAATCTATCAAGACAGGTAAAAAAGGATATTAGGAAAGAAAACAGAAATTATGAAATTAAGGTTGCCAATGACTCAAAAAATAATCCTAAAGCTTTTTACCAACTATATAAATCCAAGGTTAGAGATGTAATTGGTCCCCTTAAAACTTCGATAGGAAAATTGACGGAAAGTGATTTAGAAATGTGCAGTACATTAAATAGTCAATTTCTTTCCGTTTTCACTAATGAAAATTTGGCACAGTTTCCAGAAGTCCGTAAGGTATACAGCGATAGTATAGAAAATAGGTTAAGTACGGTTACTATAAGTAGAAATGATGTGGTTAAGGAAATTGACAGACTGAAACCTCATAAATCGCCTGGTCCTGATGAGGTATATGCTAGAGTATTAAAAGAATGCAGAGATGAGTTAAGTTATCCATTAACATTTCTATTTAACAAGTCATTAGAAACAGGTATAGTTCCAGAAGCTTGGAAGCTTGCAAATGTAGTTCCGATCTTCAAAAAAGGTGATAAATCAATAGCATCCAATTACCGTCCCATTAGTCTCACTTCAATCATAGGAAAACTACTAGAGTCAATTATTGCTAGGAAAATGAGAAACCACTTAAACATTTAACTTAATCAATTCTTCTCAGCATGGATTCACTCAGGGACGGTCTTGCCTTACTAATTTGCTTAGTTTTTTCTCAGAGGTATATGAAGCAGTAGATAATGACAAGTCATATGATATTATATATTTAGATTTCAGTAAAGCTTTCGACAGAGTCCCTCATGAGAGATTGATGAGAAAGGTTGAGGCACATGGAATAGGTGGGGCGTTGTTAGGATGGATTAGGTCATGGTTAATTGGTAGGAAGCAGAGAGTCAGCATAAATGGTACCAAGTCAGAATGGGGAGCAGTCAAAAGTGGTGTCCCCCAGGGATCGGTATTAGGTCCCCTGTTGTTTCTTATATACATAAATGACCTAGATTTAGGTATAACTAGTAGGATAAGTAAATTCGCAGACGATACTAAAATAGGGAGATCAATTGATTCAGATAGCGATATAGAGTGCCTCCAAAGGGATCTAGATACCTTACATGAATGGTCAGTAAATTGGCAGATGAAGTTTAACATTGACAAATGCAAGGTATTAAAGATAGGGAAGATGCAAACAAATGTTAAATATAAACTAGCTAATTTAGAATTAGAAAATTCAGACTGCGAGAAAGATCTAGGTGTGTTTGTTAGCAATGATTTGAAGCCTAGAAAACTGTGTATAAGCGTTCGTAATAAGGCAAACAGGATTCTCGGGTTCATCTCTAGGAGTGTGAGTAACAGAACTGCTGATGTTATCTTAAAACTTTACTTAGTGAGACCCCATTAGTGAGACCCCATATGGATTATGCTGTCCAATTTTGGTGTCCTTATTACAGAATGGACATAGATTCATTGGAGAGAGTACAGCGTAGAATGACAAAAATGATCCATAATATTAGAAATCTTTCGTATGAAGAAAGGTTGAAGAAATTAGGTTTACATTCGTTAGAGAGACGCAGAGTTAGAGGGGATATGATAGAGGTGTTCAAGTGGGTTAGTGGGATTAACAAAGGGGACATGGCAAATGTACTAAAGCTCAGTGATAGCGAAAGAACTCGTACCAATGGTTTCAAATTAGATAAATTTCGTTTCAGAAAAGATATAGGCAAGTATTGGTTTGGTAACAGAGTTGTAGATGGGTGGAATGGACTACCAAGTGCTATAGTGGGATCTAAAACTGTAGAGAGCTTTAAGATAAAATTGGATAAGCATATGGACGAGAAGGGTTGGGTGTGAAGGGGGATCAGCCGGGTTGGGCCAATCAGCGCTCTGCAGACCTCCATAATCCTGCGTTAATCTCTAACCGTTTTTGGTAAGATGATCCTCAGGATATTAGAGTGTGAAGCCTATAATTGGGCTTTGTAATTGAATTGGGGTTGTGTGGGACAGGGATCTGCCTTGCTTAGGCCAATCGGCTTTCTGCAGACTCCCATTTTCTTATGTTCTTATGTTCTTACTAAATAATTTACCATCGTTTATGCACTTTTTTTTATTGAAAATTACATACTGTTTTCGTTCAGCGGAACCGTATAATAATTGGCGGGGTAGCGGATGCGGAAGGCAAGGGTTACAAGATGCGGTATTGCGTTTACGGAAGTGGATAATAGTTTTATGCCCACCACTGCTGTGTAATGACATTAATCCTACATTACAGAGTTCGAGAATTCTTCACTGACGAGCAGTTGGCCGTAATATATAAAAGTCATGTGCGTTCTCAGATGGATTACTGTTCACCTCTGTGGAGTGGAAGTGGAGTGGTTGCATTGAGGCAGTTGGACAAAATTCAAAATAAAGCTATTAGATTAATCAATAACCCTGCAATCACACAGGACCTTCCTACATTATCCATACGAAGAAACGTTGCATCCCTTGCATTATTCTACAGATATTTTCACAGCAATTGTTCCGAGGAACTTGCTTCAATTGTGCCGCCTCTCCACATCTTTCCCCGTAGAACTAGGGCAGCTGAGAGCGCCCATGAATTTACACTTTCTCCTCCACAATGCAGAACTTCTGCTTATCAAAATTAATTTATCCCTAGAACTACTACTCTTTGGAATTCACTTCCCTCGAATTGCTTTCCACAAACTTACAATCTACAAATGTTTAAATCCAGTTGTTACAAACATTTTATGAATGGAGGATGCTTTTAGGCGCATGGACCTTTTTGTTTTATCTGTGTTTTTCCTTCCTCCGTTCATTGTCTCTTAAAAAAAAAAAAAAAACAAAAAAAAAAAAAAAACATTGAAGAGGTGGGGTCTCCGAGGCAGGGCGAGGACAGCTAAACTGCCCCGACCCCAGCTCCGCCGGATCATCCACATCTTCAATCTGCTCGTCCACATCTTCCACTGTCGCTCAGTTGGATTGAATCTCACTTATGTCGGTTTCTCCTCGGATTTCCTTGTCTTTGATCCGGCATAATTTTGCTTAACTTGACAAGTATTCGCTTAATTCGGTATTACAGTAGGCCTACTGTATGTGTTTAATATTTTGGGGCTCGCTTATTTGGAGACTCGCACATTACGGGACCGTACTGTAGTTGTTTTCACATTTTTATTTTTATATGTTCTTTTGTCTTTTATTTTTATTTTTGTATTTTTTATTTTTTTCTATATTCCAACTACTCCCTCTTGGGCATAGGCTGAGAGCCTGTACATTCCACCGCTCAACACGGTGAAGCCCGTGAGGTCTTGTTCCAGTCTGGGGAGTGAGACATGTGAAGCATCCATCATGGCTCGAAGCAGCTCCATCTCTGAAGCGGCTGGTTGCTTCGCTCAAGTGTTTCACCGTCTCACTCTCCAGACTCGGACCCTCACTCTCAGAATGCCACCTATTGAGCAGTGAACTCACTAGGCATTGTCCCCCTGTAACATATTTTGAATATGGGAATATTCATACAGTGTTATTTAATCAGGGAACAATGAGGGTATTTTTTTGGCATTTTGGTGGGCTTTGTGGTAATGCACTGATACTAGGTACAGCACAAATTCAATCCCAATAATATCTTCCCATTGATATATCGGGATTTGAACCCGGGTTCATTGAATTACCAATCCAGTGGCATGACCACTCCACCACACCTGTTTTGATTTGTTTGTTTGCAAGTTTCGTATGTATGTATACATTTTGATTATTATTACCTTTATTTTTTTTTAAGAAAGTTGTTCTGTACTGGTATAACTTTGAATGTAGTTGTTAACCCTTGTCTAGCGGGTGCTCTGTGGCCGTTTTGGGCCTTTTCAGGCCATTCTGACTGCTATATCAACCATCAGCATGAAAGGAACTGTATTGTGCCGAAAACTAGGCGGAAATCGCTACACAATGACACCACATACAGCTACGTAGCACTCGTGGAGCCCTGACAGTGTTACCTCAAAGATGGAAGTTTAGCTGATTTTGCTACATTGCTCACTTTTAGCGAACTATTGGTTACACTGTCATCCTCCCGCGCGGTGGGGGAACTGGAGTTAGTGTGGGCCGGAAGGCCATAGATGTCGGACGTATGGATCATTACTGTCCCACCCATTTTCACTCTATTTTCACCCTTTTTTCACCCGTTTTTTGTCAGTTTTTTTTAACTCGACATAAGTCGCGAGCCGCTAGTTAAGGGTTAAAGTACTTTGGTATTCCTATTTTGTTTGTTTATTTATATTTCAAGAAATATAATAACTCTATTTACTGTTTATGGCTATACAGTATTGTTTGAGTTCTATGTGTTTCTCTATTTGTATGGCTACCTATTTATATTAAAATGTAAAACTTACAAAACAATCGAACCAAAACAGGACCTGCACAATATATAGACAAAAGAACCTATCAAAATCACTGGGAATAACACATTAAAGATTTAGAAAAAGCAATATTATGAAAGATATGTATATACAAACCGAGAACACAACAGTTTATGGCAATCTAATGTTCAGGGAGTACTGTGGGTGTTCCTATATTGTGTAGTTGTGTAGCAGCTTGGGTAGTGGGGGAATATCGTATGTCAACCAGTTCTGGAAATTAGCAGCGAGTGTCATGGTGTATTTACACGAGGGATTTTTCTGTCAACTTTAATCCACAACTTATATCTAGCAGGTCACGTAATATACTTTTATTATTTGTTGTCACCTGTAAACATCTACCTTCAGTCTAGTTGCGGAACTTGCGGATACCTGTGTAAAATAATCTCATAATTTTGCCAGATAAAAGTTGCTAGGAAAAAAAAAACCTTGTGTAAATGTACCTTAACTGTCCCACTTGTACATATAGACCTGCAACAAGGGAGAACTGTACACTGTATTTGAGAGTTCAACAGCAAAGGGAGCAAAGATCTAACCGTGCTGGCCAACTAAAGAGTCCCTTCATTTTAGACATGTATTAAAAACTAATTCCAATCATGCTATCAAATTGATCCTGTTTGACATGCTAGCTTTAACCTAACCAACATGTATTTTGTTCATGCAACAATATACAAAATTGAATGGTTTATCATAGAAACTTTCAAGGAATAGCATTTTGAACCTGATTAGTACCATAACCAGTCCAGTGTATGTGGATAAGCTACAGCATTTATATATTATTATTATTGTTGTTATTTTTATTTTATTATTTTATTTATTTATTTATTTATTTGTTTGTTTGTTTGCTTGTTTATTTTGTTTATTATTATTTTTTTTAACAAATAAATAACAGTTTTGTCAGTTTGGCACTTCGCTCCCATTGCCTCTGCACTCCTTAACCCCATGATCCTAATCTGAATAAAATGGTCTAATAATAGCTAGAACATAAAAATTAAATGCGTCTTAATATTCTGAAAGGGTTAAATAATAGGTATTTTAGAAGATAACAGTGAAAGGTGGTTATGTTTTAAATATTCTGCAAGGATTTACTGTACATGCAAAGTCTTGAGTAACATTTGCTTGCTTTCAACATTTTTCCTTCTCTTCTTTACAGAGTTCAACACCACCTACCAAGTCAGAATCTGCTGCAATTGCTGCAAAATTTGCTGAAGAAGTTGCAAAAAAGGCAGCTGAAAAAGACGTTGATATAGAAATGCCAGTTAATGTAGTAAGGACTAATAAACAAAGTGATGCTAGCTCTAGTACTGTTAATATTAGTGATAGTAGAGAAAGTAAAGACAAATTAAATAATAGTATAGCAAATAAAGCAGAGTCAGCGAGTAGCAATTTAGTGGACAGTGGAATTGGAAAAACGGTTCCTGAAACAGTTGAAATAGTGAAACCGCCTAAGCAACAGCAGCAGCAGCAGCATCAGCATCATCAGCATCAGCAGCCATCACAAGATGTGCAGCAAATGCCACTGCAACAGTTCCCCCCTCAGATGCCCCCCCAGCTTCAACAGCATAAGCCACAGCCTATGCAACAGCCGCCGGTGCAACAGTTGCCACAGCAGATGCCACAACCACCAGTGCAACAGTCTATATCGCAGTTACCACAGCATTCTGCTCATCAAGTACCTCAGCTGAATACACTACCCATGCAACAGCCTCCACAAGTGCTTCAGCAACCACCCCCTCAGTTGCCACAGCAGCAGCCACCACCACCACCACCACCACAAAAGCAAAAGTCTCCAGTTCCTCAGGTGCCACAGCAGTCTGGCCAGCCACAGTCCCATCAACCCCAACAGTCCCATCAACCCCATCATCCTCAACAACAGCAGCAGGCCATGCATCATCATCAGCAGCAACAGCCTCCACTTGTACCACACCCTCTTCCTCAACAACCACCACCACAGGCACCACCCCAACAACCAGAAGTGCCCTCCCCTTCCCAGCAACCACAGCAGCCTCCCCAGCAGCAGCAGCAGCAGCAGCCGCCGCCACCGCCTCCCCACCAACAGCATCATCACCCCCCACAGCCTCAGCCACAACTGCAACCCACACAAAAGCTTCCAGATACCAAGGCTGAGAGTAACATGAAACCAGTGATTCAAGCTCAACCTGAACGGGAGACTCAATCCCAGGCAAAACCAGAGCCACAGTTACCTGCCAAGCAAACTGTTACTACCAAGCCAGCCGTGCCTGCACCTCCACCTAAGGAGAAGGAATCTGTTCCTGAACCCCAGTCAACTCAAAGTAAGTATCGTTAAATTTGTAAAAATTATAGATAAATTATCTTCTGGTTTAGTTTGACAAGGGCATATATTTACCGACTACAGTAGATTTAGACAACATGAAAATGGAAATTTGCAGTAAGGGACCCAAAATCCGAGAACGAACCACCAAGTTCGAAGCTGGAAACCGTGGAAATATGCACATTTTGGGGTTTCGAGGATCAAACTTGGGAGTTCGTTTTCCAATTTAAGGTCCCTTACTGCAAAGTTCCATTTTCGTGTCAAGTCCAGATCTACTGTAGTCTATGTTTGACACTTTCCCTGTTGACCCGAGATTAAGCCCTTCTCATGCTGTCCAAGCTGTGTGTGCATTGTCTTCTCATTCTAGTTTTACTATATATCAATGTTCTTTTTAGGTTAATATACAAGAAAGGCACCTGCGAAACTTATTCCTTTATTCTCCCCCAAATATTCATTTGGTGAAACTCCTGCTAAATTGAAGCCAACAACAGTGGTGGCCTGGATCATCTATGGAAACCAGCTGGAAAAGGGTTAATCAATTCAGTGGACCACACTGAGATCCCAGTATATTATATGAAGGTGACCACAACCAATGGATGGAGCCAGGAATATCCCAACACCTGGGTCCATAGAGACCTGGTTGAAAGAACCTCCAGGACCTGGTGGAAATGTGTCACCCTGGCCTAAGCTCTTCAGGGTGATTACATTTTTTTTACCTATTATTCTGGCTATAGTTTGAAAATTTATGCAGTTTACAAAGGATATATATTATTCACAGGGTTTATTGAGATCGTATTTACCTCTTTAACCCTTCCTCCCCGGGCTCGCCTTCTAAAGGACCACTGAGAGCCCGGGGGATATGGCCGAAAAACTTTGTAATAGGTTAGCCCTATCTTTATTTTAACTGCTAGAGAATCCACCTACATATCAAAACTTAGCCCTGTTTTGTATCTGTAGACTGGTGTTGAGTAGAGTTCTATAGGTTAACTGATTCAGTTGTGATGATTTCCGTGGAGAGAGTTTCGATGCGATGTTAGCAATATCAGACCCGGAAAGGCTCAAAAACACACTCGAGCTACCCGGAAGGGCTCTTAAACACCCATGAGCTCAAAGCCTGTAAGCTTGGTGTGCGAGGCGTACGTCCGACGCATGTAAACAACAGCCGGCTGGACCGATACCCCGCATCTCCGGCCACAATAAGGAGTGCGTCACTTGTTCGTGTGTGCCTGTATGTTATTGTTTAGTATCGAAAAGTAGTGTAAAGTGTCTGTTTTTGCCATAAAGTTATCTCCAATGAAATCATCATCACAACTGAAGCAGTTGAATTAGAGAGCTCTACTTAACGCCATTCTACAGGTACGAAACACATCTACGCTTGGGGATGCGCGGGAATGCGGAAGCAAGCCAAATAACAAAGATGCGGTAGCCTAGGCGTAGACGTTTTTCGGCCAAAAGCCCCGGGTCTCGGGGAATATATGTATAATACATAGCCGGGGCTGGAGGGTTAATCAATGCATTGAATTTTAACTCAAAGAAATACTGGAATTACAAGCTCAGAAGCTTAAATCAATACATAGAATAAACTACCAACACTGTAAATAAAGTAAGTACCACACACAAATTAATTGATGTGGTATAATAGCCTAGATGGTTTGGACATGTGAAAAGGATGGATGAGATTGTATAAAATAGTCTAATTATAACCAACATATACAGAAAAAAAAAAAATCTGCAATGAGAAAGGTAGACAACAGGTTAAAAAGGTAGATAGGCAGGATAGAAAGGGAGGTAGAAAGGTAGTGTAGAAAGGTATACTGTACAGTATAGGCTGGGTAGAAAGTTATATAGACAGGTTAGAAAAGTAGTAAGGCAGGGTAGAAAGTTAGATAGGCTGGATAGAAAGGCAGGGTAGACAGGTAGATGAGCAGTATAGAAAGGTAGATATGCAAGATTAAAAAAAGGAAGTAGCTTAGGTAATGAGGTTGTTGTTGTTTTTCCCCAAGCTGCCTGGCCGAACAGCCCCAAGGCCCCGAGCAAGGCCAAGGCCACAAACGAGCGCCCCCACAGAACCCTCCCTGCCGACCACAATAAAGCCTGGGTGACCGAAGCCACTCCATGGCGGGGAGCTGAGGTGGGCGACAGAAACGCCCAGGAAACCAAAGCCCCACCCAGGGCCCTGTGCCCCTCAGCAATTATGAAGAGAAAGCTGAGGGGCAAAGGGAAAAATGTGACGCTTTGGCTTCCAATCTTGTTAGATTGGGAGGTCAATCCACGGAAGAGACGCCGTCACTTGAGATCTAGAAAATATATAAGTAAAAGGAACAGCCAGAGTAAGCTATGGGTATGGCAGAGATCAATCACTCAGTTCTCACTCTGATAGACCAGCCCATCACCACATGACTAGAACCCAATCCTCTCAGCATCAGCTAGGAAAGGCCCTAGAAAGCCACCTTTGGCGGGGGGATACCTCCCCTATTTCAACCCCTTTCGGGGTTGGGCACCCGCCCAATAAAGCCATGTTAATTTGTGCAGTTTACTTTTTTTTTTTTTTTTTTTTTTTTTTTTTTTTTTTTTTTTTTTAAACCAGCTGAGCGTAAATTGAATAACTTTGTTGCTGATTTCCCGATGGTTATTGGAAATATATAAAACTACTGTACTACGTCTCAGTATCGTAAATTTACCAAGTTTTCATAATTAACTATATTTCACTACTATCTTAGTAATATCTAAGTAAATAAGGAGAGGACATTGCAGTTTACTATCAGCTGAAAACTAGAATTGAAGAGAGTTCACTTTCTTCATGGTAAAGGGTATTGTATATGGGGGAAAAAAAGTAAACATAGAGTGGGTGAAGAGATAATATTGGATCCAAACTAGAATCTATGGCTTTAGAAATGAAAGCAAAGACTGATTTGAAGAATATGAAAGTAAGATATAAGAAAGGGGAGTCATGGTGAAGCTAGATGGTGTGACAGTATTATAACAGATTGAAGGGAATGAATCATTATTGGTACCGTACACAAAAATACAGATTGTTTCAAAATTGAAAGGTGCGAGAGAGAAGGGGAGTGGGGTGGGGTTCTATATGAGGTGTGGCTATGTAAGAGACTTTGAATATGGAGTAGAGTAAATCCGAGATATGTAGTATTAGATGGAAATAATCTATAGCCTACATGACAAATTTTAATTTGATGTGGATATTACTCCTAATATTTGTATTACACTCATACATCACAAAGTAATTTATACATTGTATAATCACATGAATCTGTGACTCGTCATTTCCAGGTGCGTTACAGGAGCCCAAACTATCATGATTCTGAAACACTTGGAAGAAGTGAGCCTGACCTGCTTAGTTTAGGTTCATCCTGAGTTTGGTGGGATGAGAAGGGGAGGGGGGTGAAGCCTTTGGTTGTGAGGTAATTGGATCAGCAACTCCCTTACCACCACTATAGCTCGTTCTCTTCCATCCACATCTTCCTTCATATTGTTTTTTCTAATATGTTGAATAATACGAGCTGGTACTTTCTCTGGTCATAAGCGTCAGTAGGCCTACTCCACATCAGATTAAACAGAGGTCATACTTCATACCAGTATTTATTAGAAGATCCTGAAGATTATAGTCGTAATTTACTGTAAATTCTGGAAAACCGTTGAATAAAGTACAGTAGTGGTTAGTTAATACTATAGTTACGCACCATAGCCCGACGTCGAAACCGCAACCCTCTATGTGGAAAATTCAGTTAGGAAAACCTGTTTTCCAGTCACATTAAATTATCATTATTATTATTAGTAGTAGTAGTCGTAATATTATTATTAGGCATGCTACCGACGCCCCCCATCAGGGTGCAGATAAAACGGTGGAAAATTGAAAATTCACACAAAATACCTGAAGGTACTGCAGAGAAGCACCGGTAATTGAGGAAAAAAATAATGATAATGGAAACTTGGACAGTTAGAGAGCCCAGAAGGAAAACATCAAATATTCAATTAAAATATTTGTTGAGAAACTGGTAAAAAAATATATAAAAAACTTGTTGCGTGTCCCGCTGAGAGTACAGTATATAGCATTTAGTAGCTTGTGTATTTGTGTATTCGTTGCTCTTTACCCTCACTAAACATTAGGCTGTCCATAATGCAGTTGGGTCTAAGTACATGATTAGATTGATATCCAAAATTCAAAAATGGATATTAACCGTGATCGTGTACATACAGTACTTACCTAAGGTCACCTAAGATTGTGTTCGCCACTCATCTAGTGGCACTGAGGAGCGCGCCGCCCCTCGTTCTGGGTGGTGATTTGATGCAGCAGACTGTTCGAAGGGGCAGCACTCTCCCCTGGGAAGATGGGCTCGTCTGGCACTTTATGCAGTTCGACATCGAGGGCTCTCGAAGTTGTCTGACGAGACGCCCGGCATGTCTCTTACTTGCTGTGGGAGTTTGTTTAAGAGACGTGGGCCTTTGTGTGATAACCAGCCCTCTCACAGAAAACTCATAGCACCCCTATTATTCATCCGGAGGATATCTCATTCCCAGCCTCTCCTATCACTTAATTTCATGACTATTGGGGTATGTAGGTTTGGTACTAAACCTGCGATTTTCCACGTGCAACGTCCACGTACTCTGTGCAACTCTAACCCAAGAGTGAAACGTTACTCTCAAACTTTCTTCTACTCAACAGCTGAGCTCTGGAACTCTCCCAGAATCAGTCTTTCCCTCTTCCTATGACTTAAATTGCTTCAAACTCTGTGTGTCCATGCATTTTGGCTCGAACATCCCTTGATTTTGGCCCTGTCACTCTTTCAACTATGGGGGAGGCACTCGCTATAGGCAGTTCTGCCTTTTGCCTCCCTCAATCACATAGAAAAAAATAAATAAATAACGTTCTACGCTCCATCGAGTACAGTTTCAGGCCCATATTAGATGTTCCCTTCGTTTGCTCACGAACAACCCTCACGGCGGGGTCGTTCCTTCGTGCGGTATTATTAAACGCTACCTGAGCGTCCCCTTCGTGGAAGAGGTTCGTTCGTAGGTTGGTATGCCTGTTTATGTCATGAAGGGGTTTGTTTACAAATATTCGCCAACTTATGTTTTCACTTGGTTGGGAACTGGAGTGAAATTCATAAATTCAGTCCATATATGCGTATCTGCACACATCCATGATCAAACCTAATAGCCTTTCAATAAAGAATACACACCTACATGTTTGTTATCCATATGTCTAGGCCTATAGGCTAGCTTCATAGCCTATGGCCGTACACATGCAGACTCTGTAGTCTTTAGCCTACAGTATACACGAATTTGGAAACAAGTGTGAAGTAATACAATATTGTATTCTGACCGTGATCAAGTCTTCTAAGTACTGTACAATCAAATTTGTTCTGGTTTTGATGGAAATAGAACTCTAGCCTAGGCCTAAATGTGATATTTTCAAGAAGACACTCATTGAGTTAATATTACTGACCATTTTTAGGCCAAACTTTCTGAACACGCTCGTGACCTATAGGCTATATCAATATAATATAGTCTTGACCTACATATTCTATTTTATTCACTTCCTTCTATATTTAGGCTATAATCTAGCTTTGGCACGACAATGACCCTAACCTAGTCTTTCTTAAAGATTCTTCTAATCTTCCAGTATAGCCTAATTTGGGTCATTTTAAAGGCACAAAATTAAATGGTTGGTAATTCTTCATAACTGACTCACTGAGCCTTCTCAACCACTCTCCCCCCACCAACAATTTACCCACGTTAAATATTTTTTATTAGACTAACTTGACAACTAACTAAACCTAGTAGATTAACTTATGACACCCTAGCCTACTAACCTTTACCTAACATTGCTAACCTTTACCTAACAGTTGCTAACCTTTACCTAACAGCTGCTAACCATTATCTAACCATAATATAGGCCTAACAAACAAAATATATATATAGGCCTAGCCTATAGGCTATCCTATATATAAAACCCCAAGGAAGAGATATCACACTCGTTAATCAAAACGTTCTAACTTCTGTGATATAGCCTAGCCCCCCTTAACCCATTATTTTATCCCACGGCCGGTAACTAAACAATTTAACCAACACCTGCCCGTAGGATACAATAATGGGTTGAGGGGAGCTTTGCCCTCCTCACCCTCTATGACTTATTGACATCATCATATTACCAGCAGGGAGCAAATAGCAGCAAATAACAACAGTCAAATTAGACGCGAATGTAACTGAGTGTGCGACTATGTAAAGAAAGCTGACGGTACGCCCTCTAACACAACTCTTACCGTTCATATTACTGTTAAAAATTTACATTAAAGGCTCTTAACCCTCTCACCACGGAAGGGCTCTTGAACGCCCATAAAAAAGCATATAACAGGTACCCGGAAGGGCTCTTGAATGCCCAGTGGTTGAAAGCCTGTGAGCTTCTTGTGCGAGGCGTCGGTCCAACGCATGTAAACAACAGCCGGCTGGACCGACGCCCCGCATCTCCGGCCACAAGAAGGAGAGCGTCGCTTGTTCGTGTGTGCCTGTATGTTGTTGTTAAGTATCGAAAAGTAGTGTAAAGTGGCTGTTTTTGCCATAAAGTTATCTCCAATGAAATCATCATCACAAATCAACCAGTTGACTTAGAGAGCTCTACTTAACGCCATTCTACAGGTAAATAACACAGCTACGCTTGGGAATGCGGGAAGCAGTCAGATTAACAAATATACGGCAGCCTAGCCTAGACGTTTTTCGGCCAAAACACCCGGGTTTCGGGGAATATATATATAATACATAGCCGGGGCTGGAGGGTGAAAAAAGATTATTAGAGATTAAATATGATGCATTGACTGTATCATTCAAAGAGCCTACCGCCGCGATTCGCAAGTTGTCTGTGTTCTCTTCTTATTTAACCATATTTGAGGGGTTGAGGGGGACAATGCCCCCCTCACCCCCTCAGGACTTATTGTTATCATAATATATGACAGAATAGGGCAAATAGCCGCTGCCTGTGGGATAATTTGAGAACAAAATATAGGTATAAAATCCGACTCGTAGAGCGTGCAAATATCGCTTTAACCCTCCAGCCCCGGCTATGTATTCCATATATATTTCCCGAAATCCGGGGTTTTGGCCGAAAAACTTCTACGCCTAGGCTACCGCATCTTTGTTATTTGGCTTGCTTCCGCATTCCCGCGCATCCCCAAGTGTAGATGTGTTTCGTACCTGTAGAATGGTGTTAAGTAGAGCTCTCTAAGTCAACTGGTTCAGTTGTGATGATGATTTCATTGGAGATAACTTTATGGCAAAATCAGCCACTTTACACTACTTTTCGATACTTAACAATAACATACAGGCACACACGAACAAGCGACGCACTCCTTCTTGTGGCCGGAGATGCGGGGCGTCGGTCCAGCCGGCTGTTGTTTACATGCGTCAGACGTACGCCTCGCACACCAAGCTTACAGGCTTTGAGCTCATGGGTGTTTAAGAGCCCTTCCGGGTAGCTCGGGTGTGTTTTTTATGGGTGTTTAAGAGCCCTTCCGGGTAGCTCGGGGGTGTTTTTTTTATGAGTGTTTAAGAGCCCTTCTGGGTCAAATATATTCTGAGACACCTTTGCTCCCTAGAGTTAATATTTATTAGCATAAATTCAGCCTAGTTTAGCTTATAAAACAAAAACTAACATTTGTTTAGCCTAGGCCTACTGTACATATTATAAAAAGCAAAAACCCACTTGTACTGCAATTATAAGCATAAATATGAGTATCTAAGTTACCAAGCAAATATTTTGGTATAAAATAAACCATCAAATTGTTATCTTTCGACTGTTGAGGTCATAAATAAAAAAAATCTGATACATTAACCCGTTGAGCCCCGGCTAGTTATAATATTTTGTTCACCCCAGTCCCAAGCCATTTTCACTTATTTGTTTTGTTTGCTAAAATGGAAGACAAGGATGAGAAATGAAAAAAAAAAAAAAATCACCTCTGACATTTTTTTTTTGGGGGGGGGGGGGAGCCTCAAAAAAAATTGTTGAGCCAAAATGGAAGAGAATGGTGAGAAATGAAGACAAAAATTTAAAAAAAATCATTTCGGTCATTTGGGGGGGGGGGGGGGGGGGTTTCAATAGTTCGTCTCCCCCACATGACCACCCGCCCGGGAGCACTAGGGTAAAAACTGAGTATGGCATTGTACGGCATACATCCTAAGGAGTATCTCACATAAATCTCAAGCCTCTAGCTCCCATACGACCGGAGTAATGAAGGTTCAAAGTGGCGGTGAACTAGGGGTGTAAACTATCCCCACCAAGCCCACCACCACCAGCCGTGCGGCTGTCTCGGCCCGCTCACACCTACTGGCCCGGCTCCCACACACACTACGGTACCTCCCCCTCCTATTCTCCCGCCATTTCCTACCTTACGAGCCACGTAAGTGTTTTTTATATGTCGGACGCACGTGATGCGTCGCTGGGAGTTGGTGATCAAACACTGCCGACGCAACACGTGCGATGCTGGGTCTCACCGGGTTAAGAAAAACTGCGGTAAGAGTTGTTAGCGAGCGTATCGCCCGCTTTATTTACATAGTCGCACGTTCGCAGTTACAGTCGCGTCTAATTTGACTGGCTATTTGCCCCTGCTGGTAATATATATGATGATGACAATAAGTCATAGTACAAAGGAATACAAAGGAAATCAAGCAACAACAGGCCTGGTGACCCTTCTAGTCTGCTTGTCCTCCAAAACACTGAGGCTCAATTGTCCAAACAGTGGTTTTGAGTGGGTAAGGGAACTACTGTACTGCCCTGGAACTAATGTCCGTGGCAGGATTAGGAAGTTAGTAGGGGACAGATGGGTTAGTAACTGAGGGGGGGATTAAATAAAGTTATTCATTTACAAACTCAGTCAGTCGCGGGTTTGATGCAAGATATTTGTCTAGGCGAAGTTTAAATGAATCAACGGTGCTGCCGTCTATAACGTCTCGGGGAAGCCCATTCCACAAGTTGACAACTCAATTGAAGAAGAAATTCTTAGATTCGTGCGAGTTAGAAGATTTACCGATAATTTTGCAACATTTTCCCCGCGTGTAATTAGATTGGTCGATAGTGAAGTACTTACTACAGTTCATATTGTCGATGCCTCTGATGATTTTGAACACTTGAATTAAGTCACCTCTTAATCTGCGCTGGGTTAAAGGAAATAGATTTAGTTCTCTAAGACGCTCTTCGTATGGTTTGTTCTTTAGGCTAGGTATCATTTTGGTAACTACGTTGAACTCGTTCTAGCTTGTTTATATCTTTTTGGTAATAAGGGCACCAGGATTGAACGCAGTATTCCAGAAGAGGGCGGACTAAGGAATTGTAAAGGGTTAGGATAACTTCTTTGGATTTATGCTCAAATGACCTGCCTATAAAGCCAATTATTTTGTTTGCCTTCTTAACAACTTCTGAACATTGTTGACTCGGTTTTAGGTTACTCGATATTGTTACTCCCAGATCGGGTTTCTCTGTTTACATTCTTAACCTTTGTCTATCGGGGCCTGACTATAGTCCGTATCGAAAAATTTGGACTATGTGCCGGGGCCCGACTTAAGTCCGAGTGCAATTTTGGCACAATATTGGCTCTGAGAGAGAGAGACGAGTGACGGGAGGAGCATGGGTTACCTTATGACCGCTCACCACGGCCGCCGTGGACCAACTGAGATGTACCCCACTTACATCCACCCTCACTCCCTCGCTACATACGTAATTAGGCCTATATAAAGAAATTACCGTATTTTACCGATTTTGCCCTTCGGTTGCACGATCGTTGCAAGACAACCAGTGATCGTAGAAGGATGGTTTGGGTGTCATTGGAACGCTCAATTTACGCCCTTTCAGAGATACATACTTGTATTACGCTCTGGGTCTTGTTTATGCATGAAAAAGAGCACAGAGACAACCCCATTTATGGTAAAAAAAAAAAAAACCCACTGGGCGGCACAGTGAAATATACTCCACCACCCGCTCGTAAGGTGTTAAGCCGAGTGCCATTCATCGAATAGTTTGCTTCCTCATTTTGGTATCTGATATGTAGTACTTTACATTTATCCGCATTGAAACTCATTTGCCAAATTTGGGCCCAATGTGACAACTTATCTAGAATATGTTACATATCGTCAACTTGTTCTTTTGAGAGTACGCTATTTGCAATTTTTGTATCGTCAGCAAATTTTGAGATTGTACAGGTGAGACCCTCATCTATGTCGTTGATGTAAATTAGAAAGAGAATTGGACCTAGTACCAATCCCTGGGGTACCCCGCTACTTACATTGGTCCATTTAGATGCCTTACCGTTTATGACTACTCTTTGCTTTCTGTCGTGGAGCCAATTTTCTATTCATTTCAACACACCGTCTTGTATTCCATGCGCTTTTAGTTTTAGCAGTACAGTAAACCCTCGCTAACTTGGACTCGTTTTAGTCGGAAACCCGCACTTCTCGGAATGGCATAGGCCTCTCGGAAAATTCTGAGTTGGGCGGGATTTGTGTCCGGTTTACAATGTTCTCTCACTCGGTTTTAAGTGATTTTAGGATGAATTGAAGCCTGTGCCTTTTAATTATTGCGTTAATATTAATTACTATGTACTGTACTGTCCCTGAAAACATAAAAAGGTTCGTATTTGTCATTAACCCATTGAGACCCAGCGTCGCACGTGATGCGTCGGCAGTTTGTTATCACCAACTCCCAGCGACGCATCACGTGCGTCCGGCATATTAAAATCATTTACGTGGCTCGTAAGGTAGGAAATGGCGGGAGAATAGGAGGGGGAGGTACCGTAGTGTGTGTGGGAGCCGGGCCGGTAGGTGTGAGCGGGCCAAGACAGCCGCGCGGCCGGTGGTGGTGGGCTTAGTGGGGATACTTTACACCCTTAGTTCACCGCCACTTTGAACCTTCATTACTCCGGTCGTATGGGAGCTAGAGGCTTGAGATTTATGTGAGACACTCCTTAGGATGTATGCCGTACAGTGCCATACTCAGTTTTCACCCTAGTGCTCCCGGGCGGGTGGTCATGCGGGGGAGACGAACTTTCGACCCCCCCCCCCCCCCCCCAAATGACCGAGGTGAGTTTTTTTTTTAGTTTTTTCTTCATTTCTCACCATTCTCTTCCATTTTGGCTCAACAAATTTTTTTGAGGCTTCCCCCCACCGCCCCCCAAAAAAAATATCCGAGGGGATTTTTTTTTTTTTCCCCATTTCTCATCCTTGTCTTCCATTTTAGCAAAAAAAAAAAAAGAAGTGAAAATGGCTTGGGACTGGGGTGAACAAAATATTATAACTAGCCGGGGCTCAACGGGTTAATATGATGAAGTTCACATAAAAAAAAAAAAAAAAAATCTCGGACGCAGACTTACCTCTAATAGTTCGGAATTTTCCCCCTCTTAAGTCGGACATAAGTTGGATCTCGGACATCTCGGAAAATCGGGCATCTCGGAAGTGGTCTCCCCCCCCCCCAATTAGTCCGAGTTAGCGAGGGTTTACTGTAAACGTTTGTGGGGAACTTTGTCAAAGGCCTTTTGAAAATCAAGGTACTGTACTGTATATAATATCTACAGCTTTACTCTCATCATAGAGGTTGAGGATATCGTGGAAGAAGTCTTAAGAGGTTTGTTAAACAGGAACGTTTGCTAAGAAAGCCGTGTTGAGTATCTTTAAGTATGTTATTTTCCTCTAAGTGATTTACGAGTGTCTCTTATGAGCGTTTCTAGCATTTTACATACAACTGAGGTTAAGTTAATTGGACGATAGTTACTGGGTAGGGATTTGCTGCCTTTTTTAAAATCTGTGTTCCATTATCTAGTTTCCACTGATCAGGCATAGTTCCAGACTGCAAGGATTTATTGAATAGCAATGTCAGTGGTTTGGAGAGCTCATCCTTAGCTTCCTTTAGAACTCTAGGTACGATTGTATCAGGTCCGGGCGTTTTATTTACCTTGAGTTTGTCTAAAAATTTCAATACTTCTCTGTAATGGTGATATTGCTTAGAACATCAGAATTATCTATCTGAATCGGCGATGTTGTAGGGATATCAATGAGGTCTTCTGTTGTAAAAACTGATGCAAAGAAGGTATTGAGGGCATTACTCATTTGTACTTCGTCTTTGGTATATTCTCCATTTTCATCGACTAACGGTCCTACAGTTGAAGTAACTACTCTCTTCTTTCTGATATAACTAGAATTCTTTTGGGTTTGTTTTACTTTGATTCGCAACATGTAACTCCAGGGTCTTTTTTACTTTGCTTAATTAACCTTTTGGCTTTGCGTCGTAGTTCTACAAATTTCACCCGTTCTTCGTAATTTTGTGAGGATTTTAATCTATCATTAGCAAACTTTTTAGCAAGCAGACAGTTTGAAATATCTATTCCACCATTTGGGCTTATCATTATGGCCTGTACGTCGTATTTTCGATGCTATGCAGTCTTGCACTGCTTTTAGGTAAGTGTTTGCGAATGATTCCCAAGATGTATTTATGTCGTTATTGTTAATTAAAAAGCTCCAGTCAGTTTCTTTAAACATTGCTCTAAGTTTACGAAAGTTTGCTTGCTTGAAATTAGGGACTTTCTCGATGCTGCTATTTGGTTCGTCACTGGTAAACTTTAAACTAAAAGTTATCGTACGATGGTCGCTGTTACTGAATTCATCACCGACATTCAAATTCTCTATCAATTCTTCTTTTGTTGAAAGTGCAAGGTCAAGGACATTATTTCCACGGGTTGGATATCTAACAAATTGATAAAGCGAACTCTCTTGCAAGTTTTCATACAGGTCTTGTCCAGAGTGTGAAGTAATACTATCTCCCCACTTGGTCACAGGTAAATTGAAGTCGCCAAAAATTACTGTATCTTGCGAGTTACTACAATTTGCTCATAAATTTCTCGTCAGTTTGCACTGATTGAGCTGGAGGTCTGTATATTAGTGCAAGTATTATTTTTGTATCTTTATTATTCTTTATTAGCACAAAGGATATGTCGACGTTCACAATTTGAGGTTTTGACAAGAGGGTCGGGTTAAGACTTTCTTTGATACAAAATAAAACTCCACCCCCATTTCTATTAATTCGGCTTTTCTCAAACATTACATTACCCATAACGAGGGGCGTCGCGCTCCTTGGTGCCGCTAGAGGAGCGGCGAACACATCCAAAGGTATCCTGGAAGTGAATACTCTGCTAAAAAGTCTGTCTTCTGTATTGAGCCAAGATTCTGTTATGCCAATAACATCGTAATTTTCCGTAAACACTAGTTCCTCTAAATCTGAAAATTTATTGCGTATGCTACGAGCGTTTGCATAGAAAACATTCAAAGTTTTGGATTTGGAATTCGCGGAACGCTTTTTATTCAAATTATTGGTTCTGCTCGGATCTACATTTAATGTACCTGTCTGCCCTCAGTTCTCGGAGTCCTCGATCATTGTTCCTAGTGGTCCTCGGTCCTCGATCATGGTCTCTGGTGGTCCTCCGTTCTCGCTGTCCTCGATCGTCGTCCCTGGTAGGTCTCGGTCCTCGATCGTTGCCCCTGGTCGTCCACGGTCCTCGATCCTTGTCCCTGGTGGTCCTTGGTTGGTTCTGCTTTTTCTCCGAAAATCCTTTACTGCGTCGTGAAGCAGGCGGCCAAATCTTGCTGCTCCAACCTGGTTTAGATGGACTCCATCCGCTACAAACAGATGATCTTCACGGTAGAAGTCATTCCAGGTATTGATGAATCCAAAATTTTCTTCCCTGCAGAGGTTAGCCAGACGACGATTTACGCTAGTGGCTATATTGAAGAATCGGCTCTCCACACCGACCCTGGGGACGATCCCTGATATGATGACTCTGCCTGACTTTTCCTTACACTTCTGAATCAGCTTCCGGTACTTGAGCATGAGCTCCTCCGATCGAGTCCGCTGCACGTCATTAGATCCAACATGAATGACGTACTGTACATTGTGCGTGAGGGGGCTGACTTCGAAACTTCGTTTACTGCAGCTGCAAAGTCATCCACACCGCCACCCGGGATACAAAAGCGCTTCCTTGTCCTGGGTGCCCTGGCGCAGAACTCCATAAGTTGTCCACGAACCATGGAATCTCCTACGAGCCGAATTTCTTCTATTTCTTCTTCGTCGTCTAAGTCCGCAAGAATCTGGTATCGGTTCTGGCACATGGTTTCGGTGATGATCCTCCTTGTGATGGGGCGAACGTTGTTTCTCACGACGCGTGGTAGTAAAGCCCTCCTCAACCCATTATTGTATTCCACGGCCAGGTGTTGGGTAAATTGTTTTGTTAATGGCTGTGGGATACAATAATGGATTGAGGGGGGCTTTGCCCCCAGCAGTTTAATTAGACACGAATGTAAGCCTAACTGCGAGCGTGCGACTAGGCTATATATACAAAGCTTTTGGTATGCCCACAAATACAACTCTTACCAAAACTGCAATTAGCCTATTTTTGTTTTCTTTTTCCAGTCTAGGCTAAATTGTGGTAGGCTAGGCTAAATTCTTTAGCATGTGTAGGCCTATGCTTTCCAATAGAAGTACAAATTATGTAGCCTAATGCAATTTTACTAAGACTTAAGCCTACCTGAATATATGCAGAGCTCAACAGAAAAAAAAAAAAAAAAAAAAAATGTGAGCAGTGAAATAAAAGTAGGCGAGGCCTAGGCCCGTTTTCTCATAGGCCTAGGCCTAATGAATTTACTATATAACCTAATCTTGAGTCTGTCTTGAGTCGGCTACCCCCAAAATGGGGATTGGGCCTGAGCATATAGATACACTGTAGATAGATAGAATAGATATAACCTAATTTAAGTTATTTCACAAAATACTGATACCCAGCCCTCCTCGTACATTATTTTCCATTGTTAAATAAGTTTGTGCTTAATTGCAGTAAAGAAGACCTTGATCTGGCATAATTGGCATCACAAGTACAGTACTACAAAATTTACGTAAAACTATGGGATAACCATGTTACTCAAGCAAAAATGCAATGCCGAAAATTTAAAAAATACATTAAAATTGGTGTAAGTGCTTCCCTGAAGCAGAAAAGAGTGTAGTAATACTGTATAAGAATAATAGCGACACGGCATATTTTGTGGGTAGAATGGGGGGTCGTGATGTCTGGGCGGTATAGCAGGAGTCTTCACAAATTACTTAAATGTTACCCAATTGGATAGGGTAAGGCGGGGTGGAATCGCCTTGGGGGTGGATTCGCCACGGACCGTAGATACTTGTCCAAAAAAATTGGTCATAAATCCAAATACGTATGGAATTGATTCTAGGTATGTTTATAGTACGTGTAGATGATGATAGAACACAAACATGCATAGTTGTCATTTATTTAACGAAGACAAATATTTTTTCATAATTTTACAACCTGAAAAATATGTAAGCGGTCGTGAGCATTTTTCGTGGCGGCGACCTTACCTCTCCCACCTGTGTTACAAGATGGTTGTTTATGATTTCTAAGTGGAAACTAACTCTTTCTTTTTGTTTCAGGCAAGAATTTATAATTATATAATTTATAATTTTATAATACTCCTAGGTTTTATACAAAAATACTTGGATTATATCAATATAATAATAAAACATCTTAATTGTTACTTTTGCAGAGTAATTGGGGGTAAAATCGGCGCAGCAGGATGAAATCATTGATAATATATGGCAGCGGCGATTTCACCCCTCACTATGGGGTGGATCCGCCGCGCGATTAACTTTTTTCGCCACCCCATTACAAACCTTTATGTTTTGTTTTTTCACATAAAAATGATATGAACGTGTGCAGGAAGGCCTGAATGTAAAAGTTATGTAAAAAAAAACTTCTGAATACTGATTCAGTTGGATGCTGTTATTAAAGAACCACGTTTCGCGGCGAATCTACCCCACCTTACCCTACTAATATTCTAATAGTGTCAATAACGTTACAAATAAGCGTCTTATAGCATTGCTTTGTAATACACAATAAGAATGCAAGACAAAAATGTCTTGTATATCGAAGGGGTTTGCGAAGAGGTGGGGTAGCTCATGACCTTCGTGTTCCAATAATATTACTACAAGCCCCTTCCCTGAAGACCCCGTTCAAGGCTTAAAACTGTTTAATAATACCGCCAAGGAGACGAACGGCCCGCTCGTGGGAAGGGGATGCTTAATAATACGGGTCTCAGTGTTCTTAAACGCTCCCAATAGTGTAGCTGTTTACCGAGCTTATATGCGAATTGAAATTCCTTTGTACACTCTAAAGTAATTTATTTCACATGCTTTTTATGGGGATGTTAATACGCTACAGTATTCAAGCCGCGGTAGCACTAGAGATTTGAAGAGCATTATGATAGGTAATTCACCGCATATTTTAAATGTACGCAGAATCCAACCCGTTAAAAGTTTCGCAGCCGCAACTTTGACCTGGTTATGTTCTTTGAAACCCATATTTTCAGACATTAACACCCCAAGGTCTTTCACACTATCTTAACGTTCTATTATGTGGTTGGATTCTGTCGTAGTTTGTATTCTCTTTAACGACATTATCATCTCCGTAACTTATTACCTGTAATTGAAATTTGTCCCTGGTCCACTGGAACACTACATTTATGTCTTCCTACAGCCGCCCTGTGCCCTGTGTGTTTACTATCATGCTTAGTTTTGTGTCAATCAGCAAAAGAAGACACTGTACTGTGTCTTATGTTGGCATGTATGTCAACATAAATGACATACCGCAGTATGTCATTTACTGCGGTAGCAAAAATGTCACCTGAAATACGCTCTTCCATTGTGGATGATGGCAATTCTGTGTATGTTGGACTTGTGAGATGTCGTGCATACGATCGCTTCTGGGTAACACAATGTTACCATTGCCAGGGCTTTGGCCATACCAGTGACAGGTGTTATCGGAAAAATGAGGATCCAAAATGCAACTTCTGTGCCGGTACTCATAACTCAAAAGACTGCACCAACAAGACTTCCCCCAAATGTATAAATTGTATGAGCTCCACATCAGTTACGGAGCCGCCAAATCATTCGCCTCAAGTAGAAATTGTCCTCTAATGACAGCTCAGAGAAATAAAGTTATTGAAAACACCAATTTTGTAGGTTCAAAAAACTGTAAAATGCACAAGGGAGCCGGTTGAAACTGGGTCTGTTGAATGTTCGTTCCTTGCGTAACAAAATGGATCATATTTGCGAGATCTTGGATGAACGTAACCTTGATGTATTATGTCTCACTGAGACCTGGTTATTCGAGTAAGATCTGAATATTATCCAAGCGGCATTGCCTAAAACCCATTCCATAATAAATGTTCCTAGGCCTAGGGGAGATCATCCGGGTGGTGGAGTGGCAGTTGTCTACTTCACATCTCTGGTGAATATCTTACAAATAAGCCATAACCCAGCCCCTCTTTATTATGAACTGTTGGAAGTGGAAATAAAACTCCATCAACAAATTCTAAGAATGGCAGTTGTCTATAGGCCTGGCCATCGTGGCACAGATAGGGGTTTTATGGAAGAGTTTGGGCAGTTTCTCGAGGAATTTTCTGCTAAAACCGGAAGACTTTTGATATGTGGAGATTTTAATTACTGGGTTGACAGCCCTCATCTGAAGCCGTTCTCTCCTGAGTTGACTGATCAGAACAATTTTGTAAACCATGTGTCCCACCCAACTCATTCTTGGGACACACCCTTGACTTGGTTCTCTCTCCTGTGGGTTGTGGTGGTGTTCTGGACGTTGATGTTGAGAATGCTGACCCTAATACCTCTGATCATGCTTTGATTACTTTCAGCTTTGATTTCCCTAAGTCACTCACACATGAAAAAGTAATCAGATTTAGAAATTATAAAAATACAGACCAAAATTTGGCTAGCAGTGAAGTAAAACAGTACTTGGGAAGTATTGATACTTCCAACCTTACTTCAGATGAGCTGGTGGAGGTACATAGAAATGCACTTAAATTAGTGTTCGATCATCACTGTCCAGAAGTAGAGAAGAAAATCATAGTACGAGATGATTCACCCTGGTATAACACTTGAGTTAAATTTCTTAGAAGAACGCGTAGAAGAGCTGAACGTGAATGGCGGAAAAATAAAACAGACTCTACATGGTTGCAATATCTGTCAGCCAAAAGAGCCGTGGTCCACACAATCAAAGATGAAAAGAAAGTGTATTATCAGGGAAAAGTTGACTCATGTGGTAACGACCAGAAGAGGTTGGCTTCAATTGTAAACAGTTTACTTGGAAAAACATGAGTCAGCTTAAGACCTTCTGTACCCGATGCCGAGTTGGCTGCCAACTTTGTGTCATTTTTTGCTGGCAAGATAACTCGCATAAGACAGGAACTGGATGATGCTTCTGTTGGTGAAGAACTTTCAGTTGTACTCCAACCCCGACACATTCCTAATACTGTCCTCTCATCCTTTCACTCAGTAGAGGTGGACATGATCTCGTCCTACATAAGAAACCTCAATAAAACATTTTGCCTGTTGGATCCCATAAATGTTTCCAAGCTACCAAGAGTCTATGATCACACAGTTGAGTTTATTTCCAAAATAATTAATAAGTGCTTCTCTGAAGGTAACTTCCCACATTCTGAAAAGCATGCACTACCCCGACCTAGTCTAAAGAAACCTGGACTTGATGTTGAGAACATGTTGAACTACCGTCCTGTCTCCAACCTGTCCTTCATATCAAAGATATTAGTGTGCAATACTTGACCAATTACAACCACTACTTCAGCAGAATGAAACTATCCCAATTTTTCAGTCTGCTTACCGACAGCATCATTCAACTGAAACAGCATTGATTAGAGTACATAATGATCTAGTTGAGAACATTTGCAATGGTGTGGCCTCACTATTGGTCTTGCTTGATCTCTCTGCGGCCTTCACAGTGGATCACAAGTTGTTATTGAGTGATCTTTATGATTGTGGTGTGCATGATTCCGCTCTCTTGCTTCTTGGGTCGTACTTGTCAGGTAGATCCCAGAGTGTGATGGTAAATCAAATGGTCTCGGACTCGACACCCCTGCAGTATGGTGTTCCGCAGGGATCAGTTTTAGGTCCTATCCTATTCATAATTTATATCAGCAGTTTGTCTCTTCTGCTTTGTGCACATAATGTCACCTTTCACTTTTATGCAGATGACACCCAGATTTATGTGAGAATCACAAATATAGTTGATATACGGAGTAAGATGGAATTGTTGATGTCTGATATCAAGAAGTGGATGAGAGCGAGAAAACTTAAACTAAATGATGGTAAAACTGATATTCTCATCATCCGAGGAAATAGAAGAGCTGATGATATAGTAGGTGCCCTCTCCATCAATGTGGGTGGATTATTATGTTCTCTCCACCAACCTCAGCTGCGACCGGCCAACCCTGTTCGAAATCTAGGTGTATATGTGAACTCCCGATTAGAGTTCAAAGAGCATGTAAACCAGATAGTTAAAAGTTGTTACTTGCACATCAGAAATCTCTATTTGGTGAAGCCGTTTATAACCAGACGTTGCCTCCTGACGTTGGTTCACTCATTGGTCTTCTCTCGTGTTGATTATTGCAATGCCCTGTTGGTGGGTCTTCCAAATTATATTTTAAAGAAAGTTCAGTCTGTTCTTAACAAGGCCGCAAGACCCATTTTTGGTGTTCCACCTAGAACTCCTACTAAATCTCTTCACATAGAACTGCACTGGCTGCCAGTAAGAGCAAGAATAGAATTTAAGTTGTGTTTAGTGACTTAAGGTTCTCAAATTTGGTGAGCCTAGGTACCTTGCGGAGCTGCTCAGGCGCCCACCGGCACACCATGGTGTAGTTGTGCGTCATGACAATGACACTTTTCGTCTTGATGAACCAAGGGCTTTCCAGCAGTCTTCTTTCTTTGAGAGATCATTCTCCTACATGGCTCCGAGGTTGTATAACAGGTTGCCGCTGTCCATGAGACAACTAAGTTCTGTTGAATGCTTCAAGAGACAACTTAAAACTTTTCTCTTTGAGAGAAGCTATGATCTTGAGAGAGGTGTCATGACAGATGGCTATAGAGTTTAGGCTATTTTGCCACTGCTAGTGATTGTTAAATGTGTGTTGTATATAAGCTTTCTTTTGATGCATTGATTTTGTTCTTTTTTCTTTCTCTTTCCGAGCGCTAGTGAATTCTTCGGAAAAATTGGCGCTTATGAGAAATAAGTAACATGTTTATTATTATTTTATTATTATTAATTATAATGAGGAAAAGTGGGAGCGCTAGCACTGTTCCTTGGGGAACTGAGCTTTTGACATCTGAAGGCACAGATGTGACTGGTTTACTGCTACTGATTGTTTCCGGTTTACGAGGAAGTTGTATATCCACCGTCCGATTTTCCCAGTTTTACATTTTGCTTTTAGTTTGTGGACTATTATACAATGGTCACATTTATCAAATGCCTTAGCAAAATCGGTGTAAATTACATCCACGTTTTTCTTTTCTTGCAATTTAAGAATTTTGTCATAATGTTCCAAAAGTTGTGAGAGACATGATCTTCCCGCTCTGAACCCATGTTGACCAGTGTTGTGTAGTTCTTTTGCCTCCATGAATGCTGAGATTTTGCTTTGCAATACTCGCTCGAAAACCTTATTGATGTGGGAGTTACCGGGCGGTAATTTTTTGGTATTGATTTACTCCCTCCTTTATGCAGTGGGGCAATCATTGTGTTTTTCAAGCTATCCGGTATTTCTCCAGTGTCTAGACTCCTCCACATATCCAGGGGTTTTGAGAGGTTTTCCTTAAATTTCTTCATTAGGATCGAATTCCATGAGTCCGGGCCTGTTGCCGAGTGGGATGGCATGTTGAAAATGGCCTCTTCTATGTCTTTTGAACCGAAATCAATATCCAGAATCTGTGGGGTTTCTTTCCGTAGGGGAGTTTGCCATGGAAAATATATTTTGGTCTGATGGCTTTAGTTTCATCAGGCTCACTGAAGGCCATTTCATACTGCCAGCGTAAGACTTAGCTCATTTCCTTTTTGTCCCCTGTGAATGACCCATCCCCTTTGCTTAGTGGGTCAATGTTTGATGCTGTCTTAGCCTTTTGTTTGGCATATGAAAAGAAATACAGTACTGTACTTGGAATTTTCCTTTATACCTGCAATAGCTTTTCTCTCCTCTTCCATATGTTGTAGTTCATGTGAGATTCTTAGTCTTTGTTCAATTTCCACAATTTCTCTATGATGCGAGTACTGTACTGTATGTTGTCCGATATATTAATGCTGTGTACTAGGGAGTCGTTAGTGAAGACAAGGTCTAAGGTATTGTTTTCACGTGTGAGTTCGGCAATATGCTGGGTAAGACTAAAAAAAATGGCAAAATTTAAAAACCTTGTATTTGCTTCTCTGGTGTTATTTGCCATTACTTAGTTTTCTAGTTGTCTCCATTTAATGTTTGGTAGGGTAAAGTCTCCTATATAAAAAAAGTTGCAATGTTTAAAAAGCTCGTATTTGCTTCTCTGGTGTTATTTGCCATTACAGTACTTAGTTTTCTAGTTGTCTCCATTTAATGTTTGGTAGGGTAAAGTCTCTCATATAAAAAAAGTTGCAAAGTTTAAAAAGCTCGTATTTGCTTCTCTGGTGTTATTTGCCATTACTTAGTTTTCTAGTTGTCTCCATTTAATGTTTGGTAGGGTAAAGTCTCCTATATCTTATTAACTGTGTTGGTGGTGTAATGGTTCCGATGCTTATGTTATGGGTGTGGTGTCCCGAGCTCGAATCCTGGGAGGACCATATGTTTTCATTAATTTATTCAAGTGCATTGGGGTTTGTAATGGAGGATTAATATTAAGAATGGGATGTTCCTTAATTGCTATAGGTTCAGGAGCTAATTTCTAGCGAAGCCGATTCTAGTGATCTTGGCCCCATTTGTTGCTCTTTCCTCTCACTAAAACATTAGGCTGTCCATAATGCAGTTGGGTCTTCGTACATGATTAGATTGATATCCAAAATTCGAAAATGGATATTAATCGTGATCGTGTACATTGCCTTTTAACTGTGTTGGTGGTGTAATGGTTTAGATGGTAATGTTCTGGGTGTGGTGTCTTCAGTTTGAATCCCTTGAGGACCATAATGCTTTCATTAAATTATTCAAGTGCATTGGGGTTTGTAATTGAGGATTAATGTTAAGAACTGGGTGTTCCTCTTTATATATATATATATATATATATATATATATATATATATATATATATATATATATATATATATATATATATATATATATATATATATATATATATATATATATACAGATACATATATATATATATATATATATATATATACAGATACAGTATATATATATATATATATATATATATATATATATATATATATATATATATATAAGAACATAAGAAAATGGGAGTCTGCAGAAAGCCGATTGGCCTAAACACGACAGATCCCTGTCCCACACAACCCCAAATCAATTGCAAAGCCCAATTATAGGCTCAACACTCTAATACGCTGAGGATCATCTTACCAAAACGGTTAGAGATTAACGCAGGATTATGGGGGTCTGCAGAGCGCTGATTGGCCCAACCCGGCTGATCCCCCTTCACACCCAACCCTTCTCGTCCATATGCTTATCCAATTTCATCTTAAAGCTCCCTACAGTTTTAGATCCCACTATAGCACTTGGTAGTCCATCCCACCCATCTACAACTCTGTTACCAAACCAATATTTGCCTATATCTTTTCTGAAACGAAATTTATCTAATTTGAAACCATTGGTACGAGTTCTTTCGCTATCACTGAGCTTTAGTACCTTTGTCATGTCCCCTTTGTTAATCCCACTAACCCACTTGAACACCTCTATCATATCCCCTCTAACTCTGCGTCTCTCTAACGAATGTAAACCTAATTTCTTCAACCTTTCTTCATACGGAAGATTTCTAATATTATGGATCATTTTTGTCATTCTACGCTGTACTCTCTCCAATGAATCTACGTCCATTCTGTAATAAGGACACCAAAATTGGACAGCAATTATATATATATATATATATATATATACATACATATATACAGTATATATATATATATATATATATATATATATATATATATATATATATATATATATATTTTGTGTGCGTGTATATGCCTGTATTTACTCCCAGTCGGGATCGAACCTCAGAAAGTGTGTCCAAGCTTTTAATCCATTACACCACGGCTTGATTAAGGAATTTTAACCTTTTCCTATTTATATTAAGAAGGGAAATCCTACTTGGAGAATGTAACTAAATTCATGTACAAGTTGCAGAATCCATATTCCAGGATACCATACAGGGATTTTACAAAGATTCCCCATGCAACTTGGGTTATGGATCCTGTGACTTGTGCATGAATTGAAATACATTCTCCAAGTAGGTTTTCCCTTCTTAATATAAATAGGAAAAGGTTAAAATTCCTTTATCGCGCCATGGTGTAGTGGATTAAAAGCTCATTCTGAATGTCGGAGGTTGGATCCCAGCTGGGAGTATATAAACATTCATTAGCTCACATGTATTTGTGAGAAATTATATATATATATATATATATATATATATATATATATATATATATATATATATATATATATATATATAGTGTGTGTGTTTATGTACAGTTTATATATTGAACTGTATCCAAAACTAAAGGCAATTTCTTCAAGCCGAGGTATATCCAATCATACATATTTGAACTAGTTATAGGGGTTGGCAAGTTGTGCACTCATGTACCATTTTCTAAAGACTAACAAAATATATAAGTGCAAGTGGAGCACCCCCGAGTAATTATGTGGCAGTTGTACTCGGTGACGGTGGATTTATGTACATAAAGGCAAAGGATTAGCAGAATATAAGTGGTAAACTAGTGAGTTGGTGGTGCGGGCAACCGGGGAGGAGGGGAGGAGTATGTGGAGGAGGAGGAGAAGGGGGGTGGGGGGGGGGGGGGGGAGAGAGAGAGAAAGCCGGGCAGACGGTCATAAGCCGTGAGCCACACTCCAGTCTCCACATTCCAACCCAGTGGTGGTGAGGCCGGTTCCCATCCTGTTTGCCGACTCTCACAGCTGGTCTTAGTTCTGGGATTTCTAGCAGCTGTGTCTGTATTTTGGGCTGCTTGATGTGTTTGTGCGCGTTATCTTGAGATGGGGTGCTCCAAAGTGTGCCCCGAAGTCCACAATTATAGTTTACAGACAATCAGCTGTTTTGAAAGCGTTTGGAACTATGAGTGAGAAATTTAGGGTTTCTTAGCTTTAAGTGGAATTACAACTACAGAGGATGTGACGCACCGATTTCATCATGACTCGTGAGTATTGAAGATAATAATTGTTAATTGGAGTTATAGAAAATGTGATGCCGGTGTCCGACCCACACCTCCATTTTTTGTACAAGTCGTTCCAATCTGTAGTAATTTTAAAGTACCCTACCTTGCTATTTGTATGTCCACACTAGCAGTTGTTCAAGCTAGTATGTTTAAGGGTGTCACACGATATATAAAACTAATTGGAGTCGATCAAGGCTGTAGGAGAAAGTTGCGAAGCTTGGACCGGTACCGTTAGTTCCCGGATGTTGCCAGCTTAGGCATCAATGCACACGCCTCCGGCACAATGACTTAAACAAGAAGCATTTATAAATTATTTACTCTGGACTGTAGTTTGTTCAGTTTTATTTATTTTTTTAGGAATATTGTGAGGCCATAAAGTAACCTAATGACCTGAATATAGACGGACATTTGCCGGGTTTCTCTTTCGGGTCTGGTAGATATTTTCCAGTTTTATTTGTACAGAAGTTGCTCTGGAGTAAAACTACGGGTTGGAAACGCTGTTACTATTGAACATATGCACATAAATCATATGCTCCACATGATATTAGCGATTACTGCCCTGAAGAGTGGTAACCCATATGTTTTGAACACTTTATTATCCACGGAAGGATATAGGGGAGTACGGAAGGGTCCGCCGGTGTACCAAAGATTGGCTTGTATCCAGTTATGACGAATACCATTGTTGGCTATTGCTATTAATAATATAGTGACGCTTGCCAGTACCCACGTCTGCGTTTTCATGAATTAAAGTGGGTCAGTCTAATGCTACGTAGGAGGACTTGGGACCTTCAAAGTAAAAGAAAGTAGCTTTGGTTCTCGTCTGGTGTTAAACCCGGCGAGGTGATTTTGGTAATATTGGTTAGCGCCATATTTGTTTCGGACCCACGTGGCTGGGTTATACAACCGTTCTCCAGCTAGCACTGCTTGGTACTCTAGGTAGTGCCACTGAGTGATGATTTGATAGTAAATTAATTGCTAATCATGTGGGTACTTATACAGCCTGATTCTCCGAAGCTCTTTAAGCCTTGATTCTGGACAACATTGTAGCCATATGTGGACTGAGCTGAAAGCCTTCCTGGCTTCTCTAGACAGCTGTCAGTTAAAATTATGACTAAGGACTATCTCTGCTTTTATACTGTGTAGGTGCCGTTATTTGTGTATAGTTAATGTACCGTGAAATACTTTTTTCCCTCAATTAGGCCTACTGTTTATGCTACTGATAAAATATGTACTATTGTTATCGTACATCTTGCTGATGAAATGGAGGCTGGTTAAAACGATACAGTAATTGGCCATTTGGCATCAGGATTCATAGATAGGGTTATCTTGGAACTTAGTACTCAAGGTTATGATTAATGTAAATGTTAGATTGTTCGTTGATTATCGGTACCATAACTAGCCTACTTTGAGTTATGCATTTGAAAGACAACTAGTAATTAGGTCAACGACTCAAATTTACCAGCCACACATGTTTAAAGTTATCAAAGGGCATTTTGACAATTAATCTTGATTTTGTTGGGGCATAGGCTACTGTTGTAGGTATGCTGTATCCTCCTAACTCTATACTAAGATATCGTACATCTGTCAAGCAGTGTTGTATAAGTATTGTTGCTTTTACTATTGGGCATTGATTTTAAATTTAGACATACCACTTTTACTTTTAGCACAATTATTTAGTATTATTAGCCTACTGACTTGTCCATAATAAATGTCAATAATGGTGAGTGGCAGTTGTTTGTGGAGGAGGACTGGGGGTTTATAGAGGGGTCTGAAGGTATGCGGGCACCGACAATGGAGCAGTGGAGCACCCACTCACTTCCACAGCACAACGCCAGGATGTACGATACACACATCATAACCATGCTGTTTTTATATAATATTTCTCTACAGTCTACTAGTACTCTTATGTATTTTAGCAGTTGGTATTGGGCGAATATACATGATGCCAATAGTATTGCTGTGAATAGACCTTTATACTTTGGTAAAGCAGTACGATAAGTTGCGCCTCAGTCCCGCACTGTTGCCACCCTGATCCTCCCTCCTTTCAGCTTAAAACTAACTCTTCTCTCTGGTTTTTGGTAGCTCTCCATTCTGTCTGTTGCAAGAGGAATTGCTTATTGAAAAATACTTGCTAGTGAATAACAATGTATACAAATCATATACCTTCATTTACAGAAAATAATTTATCAAATAATGCGAAACTGTGATATCTAGTAATAGTGGCGAAGGTGATGCTAAACATTAGTGAAGCACTTGGGTGTGGTTATGGCGATAGTGTTAAGTTCTCTTGTGGTGAGGTGACGGTCAGTACATACACTAGACATTTATTTCCTTCTACACGTTGTCTGTAACGTTATGTGAGAGAACGATTGCCTAAGAAGTCATGGGGCGCCATGTGGTGGCTGAGAGCGCGGCGCCCTACTCTCCCTCCCAGTCCCACACCTGACTTCCCTTGAACCTATATAATGGAGTGGACTCAATCTGGGCCTCCCGACGGGGCCAACTCTCGCAAGAAATATACAAGCAGGACAATACATAGATCAGACAAACATGGCGGTGGTGATGGGACTTGTAGAGATAACAGTAGAAACAGATATCAAGGGAGGAGGAGTAGGGACCGGCCTGGTGAGTCGTTTTATGCTTTGTGCAGTTCTAATGGGAAATTATAATTTTTTTTTTTTTTAAATTTGGGTTTATTACCATTATTGGTCCATGTAGCGTCATTTGAGAATATCTGAAGTTCGTATATATATATATTTGTCTTCTAAATTTAGGCCCCCCCCTAGCTAATGGTTTCTTGATAATGTAACCTGTATTTCTAGTGGTTACCAGGCTAAAAGAAAAAAGTAAAATTACAAAATAATTATTTAATTGCTGTAGCCTACTCCCTTTCTCTACCCATTTTCCTCTTGTCCTTTCTCCTTTAATTTAGTAATCTCCATTTTTTTTTTTTTTTAGATCCAACTTCCTTTTCCTCCTCCCGCTTTGTCGTTCCACCTCTCTCCTTGCTTTATCCTCCACCTCACTCTTTGCTTTATCCTCCACCTCACTCTTTGCTTTATCCTCCACCTCACTCTTTGCTTTATCCTCCACCTCTCCTTGCCTTCTCATCCACCTCTCTCCTTGCTTTATCCTCCCACCTCACTCTTTGCTTTATCCTCCACCTCACTCCTTGCTTTATCCTCCACCTCTCCTTGCCTTATCCTCCACCTCTCCTTGCCTTCTCATCCACCTCTCTCCTTGCTTTATCCTCCACCCCACTCCTTGCCTTCTCATCCACCTTTATCCTCCACCCCACTCCTTGCCTTCTCATCCACCTCTCTCCTTGCTTTATCCTCCACCCCACTCCTTGCCTTCTCATCCACCTTTATCCTCCACCCCACTCCTTGCCTTCTCATCCACCTCTCTCCTTGCTTTATCCTCCACCCCTCTCCTTGCCTTCTCATCCACCTCTCCTTGCCTTCTCTTCCACCTCTCCTTGCCTTCTCCACCTCTCTCCTTGCCTTCTCCTCCACCTCTCTCGGTGCCTTCACCTCTCCTTGCATTTTCTTCCACCTCTCCTTGCCTTTTCTTCCACCTCTCCTTGCCTTTTCTTCCACCTCTCTCCTTGCCTTTTCTTCCACCTCTCTCCTTGCCTTTTGCTCCACCTCTCCTTGCCTTTTCTTCCACCTCTCTCCTTGCCTTTTGCTCCACCTCTCCTTGCCTTTTCCTCCACCTCTCTCCTTGCCTTCACCTCTCTCCTTGCCTTCTCCACCTCTCCTTGCCTTCACCTCTCTCCTTGCCTTCTCCTTCACCTCCTTGCCTTCTTCTCCACCTCCTTGCCTTCTTCTCCTTGCCTTCTCCTTCACCTCTCCTTGCCTTTTCATCCACCTCCTTGCTTTTTCAGCCACCTCTCTCCATGCTTTTTCAGCCACCTCTCTCCTTGCTTTTCCATCCACCTCTCTTTGCCTTTTCATCCACCTCTCCTTGCCTTTTCATAAGAACATAAGAACATAAGAAAATGGGAGTCTGCAGAAAGCCGATTGGCCTAAGCAAGGCAGATCCCTGTCCCACACAACCCCAATTCAATTACAAAGCCCAATTATAGGCTTCACACTCTAATACCCTGAGGATCATCTTACCAAAACGGTTCGAGATTAACGCAGGATTATGGGGGTCTGCAGAGCGCTGATTGGCTTAACCCGGCTGATCCCCCTTCACACCCAACCCTTCTCGTCCATATGCTTATCCAATTTTATCTTAAAGCTCTCTACAGTTTTAGATCCCACTATAGCACTTGGTAGTCCATTCCACCCATCTACAACTCTGTTACCAAACCAATATTTGCCTATATCTTTTCTGAAACGAAATTTATCTAATTTGAAACCATTGGTACGAGTTCTTTCGCTATCACTGAGCTTTAGTACATTTGTCATGTCCCCTTTGTTAATCCCACTAACCCACTTGAACACCTCTATCATATCCCCTCTAACTCTGCGTCTCTCTAACGAATGTAAACCTAATTTCTTCAACCTTTCTTCATACGAAAGATTTCTAATATTATGGATCATTTTTGTCATTCTACGCTGTACTCTCTCCAATGAATCTATGTCCATTCTGTAATAAGGACACCAAAATAATCCATATGGGGTCTCACTAATGACAAGTAAAGTTTTAAGATAACATCAGCAGTTCTGTTACTCACACTCCTAGAGATGAACCCGAGAATCCTGTTTGCCTTATTACGAACGCTTATACACTGTTTTCTAGGCTTCAAATCATTGCTAACAAACACACCTAGATCTTTCTCGCAGTCTGAATTTTCTAATTCTAAATTAGCTAGTTTATATTTAACATTTGTTTGCATCTTCCCTATCTTTAATACCTTGCATTTGTCAATGTTAAACTTCATCTGCCAATTTACTGACCATTCATGTAAGTTATCTAGATCCCTTTGGAGGCACTCTATATCGCTATCTGAATCAATTGATCTCCCTATTTTAGTATCGTCTGCGAATTTACTTATCCTACTAGTTATACCTAAATCTAGGTCATTTATGTATATAAGAAACAACAGGGGACTTAATACCGATCCCTGGGGGACACCACTTTTGACTGCTCCCCATTCTGACTTGGTACCATTTATGCTGACTCTCTGCTTCCTACCAATTAGCCATGACCTAATCCATCCTAACAACGCCCCACCTATTCCATGTGCCTCAACCTTTCTCATCAATCTCTCATGAGGGACTCTGTCGAAAGCTTTACTGAAATCTAAATATATAATATCATATGACTTGTCATTATCTACTGCTTCATATACCTCTGAGAAAAAACTAAGCAAATTAGTAAGGCAAGACCGTCCCTGAGTGAATCCATGCTGAGAAGAATTGATTAAGTTAAATGTTTCTAAGTGGTTTCTCATTTTCCTAGCAATAATTGACTCAAGTAGTTTTCCTATGATTGAAGTGAGACTAATGGGACGGTAATTGGATGCTATTGATTTATCACCTTTTTTGAAGATCGGAACTACATTTGCAAGCTTCCAAGCTTCTGGAACTATACCTGTTTCTAATGACTTGTTAAATAGAAATGTTAATGGATAACTTAACTCATCTCTGCATTCTTTTAATACTCTAGCATATACCTCATCAGGACCAGGCGATTTATGAGGTTTCAGTCTGTCAATTTCCTTAACCACATCATTTCTACTTATAGTAACCGTACTTAACCTATTTTCTATACTATCGCTGTATACCTTACGGACTTCTGGAAACTGTGCCAAATTTTCATTAGTGAAAACGGAAAGAAATTGACTATTTAATGTACTGCACATTTCTAAATCACTTTCTGTCCATTTTCCTATAGAAGTTTTAAGGGGACCAATTACATCTCTAACCTTGGATTTATATAGTTGGTAAAAAGCTTTATTTTTTGAGTCATTGGCAACCTTAATTTCATAATTTCTTTTTTTCTTTCCTAATATCCTTTTTTACCTGTCTTGATAGATTCTGATAGTAAGCAAGTAGGTGAATTTCGCCTTTTCTAATTTTTCTATATATTCCTCTCTTTTGTCCTAGAAGATCTAATAGTCTATTATTCATCCATTTGGGTTGGTTCTGTGTTGATCTAAATTTTCTTTTGGGGATATATTTATTTTGCGCATTGAATACTGACTTGATAAAATTATCGTATGTATCTACCAAGTTTGACGTCTCCTCCTGACTTAAGATGACAGGTGCCTGAGAAAGGATACACTCATTTGGACACCTGGATCGACTTAATTTTTTGACCATAGGGTCCGCTAACAGGGCTTCTCTTAACCCACCATAATTGGCTTTTCTGAAGTCAGGTATTAATGTTGTATTCTCTCTGGTATTACCTTTCCATTGTATATTAATATACACAGAATTGTGATCACTATTTCCTAGGTGGTCCCCGATTTCTACACTATTTATCATATGTTCATTGTTACTGAAAACTAAATCGAGAATATTATCACCTAGTTGGCGTATCTATGAATTGAGATAAAAAAACTATCTTGTACTACCTCAATAAACTCCTTTGAATCAGAGTCGCCTATTTGTTGCTGCCAATCTATATTAGGGAAATTAAAATCCCCCATAATGCACACGTTGCTAAGCCTTGATGCTATTTTAATTTCCTCCCATAATGATGTTCCGTCATTTCTACTCATATTTGGCGGTCTATACATAACTCCAATAACTAAAGTCTCACTACCTTCGTTAACTTCTACCCAAACACTTTCATTTTCATTATTTACTCTAATACCTGATTTAGTACAGCTTTTTAATGAACTCCTGACAAACACTGCTATACCGCCACCCCTCTTACTTGTTCGGTCATATTTAAACAAACTATATCCCGGTATATCAAACTCTGCTAAAAAATGCCTGGTTTCTGTATTAATCCATGTTTCAGTTAGCGCTATTATGTCTATATTTTCTTTGCTAACCAGTGCTCTAAGTTCGTTCATTTTGTTACATAAACTGCAATTTGTATAATAAACACTCAAACTATTACTTGTATTTGCAACTATTTTTCTATTGTTTTTAACTAATTTATTTTTACTTGTTGAACTACTGGACCTAGACGGAAAATCTACGCTATCAGAATGTTCGTTATTACTATCAATTTGATGTGGCTGGGATTCTATTTTACTTACACACCTATGGTTTATTAACAAAACCCCGCAACAAACTTGTCGAGTGAGCTGGCTAAGGTCGAAACTCCTAGTCGACCTCACTCCTTGCCTTTTTTTCCACCTCCTTGCTTTTTCATCCACCTCTCTCTTTGCCTTTTCATCCACCTCTCTGCCTTTTCATCCACCTCTCATTGCCTTTTCATCCACCTCTCCTTGCCTTTTCATCCACCTCTCCTTGCCTTTTCATCCACCTCTCCTTGCCTTTTCATCCACCTCTCCTTGCCTTTTCATCCACCTCTCCTTGCCCTTTCATCCACCTCTCCTTGCCTTTTCATCCGCCTCACTCCTTGCCTTTTTTTTCCACCTCTCTCCTTGCTTTCTCTTCCACCTCCCTTTCTCTCCTCCCTCTCTTGCTCTTATCTTTGTCTAGTTTCTTCTCCTCGTTCACTTTTCTCATAGCTTCCCTCTCCTTGTATATAGGCTACAGTATTTTTTTCTTCTTCTATATTCCAACTACTCCCTCTCGGGCATAGGCTGAGAGCCTGCACACTCTACCGCTGAACACGATGAGGCCCGTGAGGTCTTGTTCCAGTCTAGGGAGTGAAACATGCGAAGCACCCATTCACAGCTCGAAGCAACTCCATCTAAGAAGACGCTTTGCCTTTGCGCTTCACCGTCTCACTCCCCAGACTCTGACCCTCACTCTCAGAATGCCACCTATTGAGCAATTAACTTACTAGGCATTGCCCTCCTGTAGCATATTTTGTATATGGGAATATTCATACAGTGCTATACCAGTCCAGTGGCAAGACCTCTCTGCCACACCTCCCCTCTGCTATCGCGGTTAATTGGTGCCCTAATTCTACCGCTATAGCGAGATTCGCCATAGCAGAACTGAAGAACTTATGGGAATAATTATAATTGGTGCAGAGGTCCATAATTTTGATCTATTTTTACCCTATTTCTTGCTATTTTCACAATTTGTTTACCATATATACCGGTACTTATAAATACATTATGAGGAGATTACTTACCACACATACTATATTTGAAATCAGTAATATATAGCCTAGCCTAACTCATTGGCATAATTTTCGTCTGTCACGTCGTCGGTACGCTAGACCGGCATTTGCTCTTTTTTTTTTATAGCCCTGGGAATTTAATTCCTTCATTAACCCTTAAAGATCGGGGGCGGACTTAAGTCCGCCTTCAATTTGCAGCAAGTTAGGAGCATTATTAAGGCTTTTAAAGGGTTAAAATAGAGTGTAAATGGCCGGGAGCGCAGCGGGCCAGACAGCCGACTCCCAGGGCTTACCGCCTCCCATTAACTCATGTTCCCTGTGTTCTCGAGAGGCCGGCAGTGTAGCCAGTAGTGCGCATAGCTGGGGAAAATATGCCGCTATATGCTAAACTCCCATGTTACTGTTATCACTGTATGAGAACCACGAGTGCTACGTAGCTCGTTCTGGTCTCATTTTGAAGCATTAACGCCTAGTTTTTTGCTGAATACATTTCTTTTCATGCAGATACTTGATTTATCATTCAGGAGGGCCTGAATATGCCCAAATAAGCCCAAAACCCCCCGCTAGACAAGGGTTAACACCAGACCCACTATCCCTATCACTGAATGCACCAAACTTTGACTTTTCATAAACTTCCCATCCTACACACACACATTGTGGTACTGGACTATACCCTGCTCTCGATTAAGTAAGATTGGTAAGGTATTTATTCCTACAAAAGAGGATGTCAATATTCTGTTTAGTTATTCCAGGGAATTCTTTGTGTTGTCACTCATAAATAAAATACTGTAAAATACTGTATCTTCATTATTAGCCTATCTGAAAATCATCATAAGAGTGCATGTACGGTAGAGACGTAGAGATAGGCTATACAGTATTATGATACTCAGTAGTTATTTTGAGGAAATAATATCTTAGGTCTATCCCACCCCCAATTTTTGTGATACTGAAAGCGATGGTACCGGGTATAAGGCGTGAAGTAAGAAAAGTGTTGGTAGTGGTTTTGGAGGAGACTGTGTCCAGAAATATCATGTGCCCACAGCAGCCATCCAGCTGACACCTTGCCAAATGCCTGCTGCCCTCTACCTGCCACATGCTCCCACCACTAATGCTAACCATGCCACGCATCAATATCATGCGGTCTGTATAAACTTTGGTGTCAAATGAAAAAGTGTTAAGGTTATTGGGCTTTGAAATCCCATTACCACATGGCTACCAATCCCCTAGGGGCCATAAAAGGCATACTGTACCTCGGTAATGCGGTCAGCGCTCTCAGAGGATCCCTGGCCACGGTAGCAAAAATAATTCCATTGAAAGTCTCTTGAAATAATACAGGGACCAGTACAAGTCAAATGGTCAACTTTCTCCAAACATTGTCTGAATATTTATTTTGTTGTCCAGACGAGTCATTTGAAATTAGTTTGACATCTCTACCACAGTACAGTACACAGTTTGGGAAAAAATGGTTACAGCCAGTATTGCCTTTCGTCTCTTTGGGTAGAATGTAGAGTTCGGGCGTACCGCCAGCCTTGTTTACACTACGCAGAGCAGTGCCTGACGCTTGTCATCATGTTCCCGTCTATTTTGACTGCCTTTGGATACAATAATGCCCCTCACCCCCCAGTGACATATTGTCATCATCATATATATTGCCAGTAAGGGGCAAATAACCGAAAAAATTGCCATCAAAATAGACGCGAACTTAACCACGGCGATTGACAAATGTAAACATGACGGGGGTGGCGACGGACGCTTGCAATCATGTTCCCGTCTATTTTGAATGCCATTGGATACAATAATAGGTTCAAACCCCCCCCCCCCCATGACATATTGTCATCATCAAATATATTGCATGCAGGGGGCAAATGACCGGAAAAAAATCGCCGTCAAAATAGACGCAAAGGTAACCGCGGCGATCGCACTATGTAAACATGACGACCGTATGCCCGGAATCTACATCCATCCCGTCTCTTTCTTGCACTAAAATATTAAAAGGTTGCCTAATGTACAGCATCATATGGTCTCTTTTATTGTAGCACAGTTGAGGCTGGTGTGATTTGCAGTTACTGCAGGGGAACTTTGTTCTTTTGCTGAGGCACAGTTAGCACTATGCCAATATCAGCCACAGTGATAAGATTAGATATCCTATTTGATAGGGCAGTGTTGTAGCAGAACTTATTTATGTTACATTTCAACTGCAGAAAGGCAACTCCATCTAAGCTGTTACAATGTACAGTCTGGTCTCTTATAAAACTTGTTAAAATAACACGCAGCAAAAATATTCATCCCAAAACAAATCTATTAACACGAGGATGATCTATTAACCCAGCGAGACCCATCTAAGCTGTTACAATGTACAGTCTGGTCTCTTATAAAACTTGTTCAAATAACATGCAGCAAAAATATTCATCCCAAAAACATTCTATTAACACTAGGATGATCTATTAACCCAGTGAGCGCACGCAGGGTGTAGTATTCTGGGCGGCAATATTAAGCTCCATTCCTGCCTATAATAGTAATTTTACGATAAATATCGTTATTACTTATTCGTATGCGCCTATTTTACCTTTAATATGAAAATAGTAACCTGTAACAACAATAAAACAAATGGGAATATAATTTGAACGGTCAAAATCGCGAATTGTTAGCCAGGGGTTCATTCATAAAGTGTGAGCCAGCCGACCTCACACCCTCGCCTCTCGAGGGTTGAAGCAGTACTGAGCTACTCCCTCACACTCTCTCGGTCTCTACCTTATGTAACACACATGACCACAGCCTAGGATCGGTTTGGAGATGTTTACATTAAAATATACCAATGAATACGGGAATAACCGGGAAAATAGGTGATAATTGGGGGGGGGGGGGGGATGTGGAGGAGTGATATGAGGTATGGAGGGATTTTTTTTTTTAAACTTCTATTGGTGCCTTTTAATTTTTTTTTTTTTAGGCCTTACCTCTTGAGAGCTTTCTCGCCGTCGCCCAGTAAAACCTCTTAAGATTGTTCTCTCCGTTCCCGGGTTAATACAATTTGGGCTTCCAAAACAGGAAATACAAGGCTTTCTCTAGTAGCACGAGTCGGTCTCGATCAACACGTCTGGCGTAGATGCGCCATGTGACGTCACTGGTGTCTGTGCTGCTTATTGAGGGAGAGCGACTAGTCGGCCATCATTTTTGCTAGTCATTTTAGTTTTTGTAAAATAACTGCATATTTAATGTTTAATTCCTAATTTTTGTTCCTATTTTATCATTCCTATATGGTCTTAGGCTTGATTGTGCGTGAATGTCATTTAACCTAAGAAAGGCAAAAAATAAGGGATATCTAGAGCCAATTGACCAATTAGCTATTTCCTGGTAGGTCACGTTCAGAGAACGTGAATTCGCATAACGCGCATCGACCGATGCGACAGAGCCGTGGTGGGCCAGTGGTGAGCACGCTCACGTGTGAATCTGCAAGACCCGGGATCGAATCCCTGCCACGGCGGACATTTAGTGGGTGTGGTAGTACGTCCTAGCATGTTTCACATGCTCGCACCCAGTCAGGGGACATCCTGACGACGTATACAGACTAAACACACATAACAAAGCCACTTCAACAGCTTCCTCTCTCTCCAACACTCTTCTCTGAGCTAGTGCCGATACAAATGGCCAGTCCTGTATAGAATCGTGAGGTTCAGAGTCGTAAAGATTCCAGGACGAGCTCCATAGAAACTGAAACTGAAACTGATGAGCTATACGAGACCCTACTGTATGTAGTGGATGACAACATATACCGGTAACTATTGTACAGTTCGCCCCCAGGGGGTAAGGGGGCCTTCAGCTCATAAGAACATAAGAGAATGGGAGTCTGCAGAAAGCCGATTGGCCTAAGCAAGGCAGATCCCTGTCCCACACAACCCCAATTACAAAGCCCAATTATAGGCTCAACACTCTAATACCCTGAGGATCATCTTACCAAAACTGTTAGAGATTAACGCAGGATTACGGGGGTCTGCAGAGCGCTGATTGGCCCAACCCTGCTGATCCCCCTTCACACCCAACCCTTCTCGTCCATATGCTTATCCAATTTTATCTTAAAGCTCCCTATCGTTTTTAATCCCACTATAGCACTTGTTAGTCCATTCCACCCATCTACAACTCTGTTACCAAACCAATATTTGCCTATATCTTTTCTGAAACGAAATTTATCTAATTTGAAACCATTGGTACGAGTTCTTTCGCTATCACTGAGCTTTAGTTCATTTGTCATGTCCCCTTTGTTAATCCCACTAACCCACTTGAACACCTATCATATCCCCTCTAACTCTGCGTCTCTCTAACGAATGTAAGCCTAATTTCTTCAACCTTTCTTTATACGAAAGATTTCTAATATTATGGATCATTTTTGTCATTCTACGTTGTACTCTCTCCAATGAATCTATGTCCATTCTGTAATAAGGACACCAAAATTGAACAGCATAATCCATATGGGTTCTCACTAATGACAAGTAAAGTTTTAAGATAACATCAGCAGTTCTGTTACTCACACTCCTAGAGATGAACCCGAGAATCCTGTTTGCCTTGTTTCGAACGCTTATACACTGTTGTCTAGGCTTCAAATCACTGCTAACAAACGCACCTAGATCTTTCTCACAATTCGAGTTTTCTAATTCCACATTAGCTAGTTTATATTTAACATTTGTATGCATCTTCCCTATCTTTAATACCTTGCATTTGTCAATGTTAAACTTCATCTGCCAATTTACTGACCATTCGTGTAAGGTATCTAGATCCCTTTGGAGGCACTCTATATCTATCTGAATCAATTGTTCTCCCCATTTTGGTATCGTCTGCAAATTTACTTATCCTACTAGTTATACCTAAATCAAGGTCATTTATGTATATAACAAACAACAGAGGACCTAATACAGATTCCTGGGGGACACCACTTTTGACTGCTCCCCATTCTGACTTTGTACCATTTATGCTGACTCTGCTTCCTACCAATTAGCCATGACCTAATCCATCCCAACAACGCCCCACCTATTCCATGGGCCTCAACCTTTCTCATCAATCTCTTATGGGGGACTCTGTCGAAAGCTTTACTGAAATCTAAATATATTATATCATATGACTTGTCATTATCTACTGCTTCATATACCTCTGAGAAAAAACTAAGCAAATTAGTAAGGCAAGAACGTCCCTGAGTGAATCCATGCGGAGAAGAATTTATTAAATTAAATGTATCTAAGTGGTTTCTAATTTTACTAGCAATAATTGACCAGTAGCTTTCCTATGATTGATGTAGGAACTACGTTTGCAAGCTTCCAAGCTTCTGGAACTATACCTGTCTCCAATGACTTGTTAAATAAAAATGTTAATGGATAACTTAACTCATCCCTACATTCTTTTAATACTCGAGCATATACCTCATCAGGACCAGGCGATTTATGAGGTTTCAGTCTCAATTTCCTTAAGCACATCATTTCTCTTGGCGGGTGCCTAACCCCGAAAGGGGTTGAAATAGGGGAGCTATCCCCTCGCCTAAGGTGGCTTTCTAGGGCCTTTCCTAGCTGATGCTGAGAGGATTGGGTTCTAGTCATGTGGTGATGGGCTGGTCTATCAGAGTGAGAACTGAGCGATCTCTGCCATACCCATAGCTTACTCTGACTATTCCTTTTACTTATATATTTTCTAGATCTCAAGTGACGGCGTCTCTTCCGTGGATTGACCTCCCAATCTACCATGATTGGAAGCCAAAGCGTCACATTTTTCCTTTGCCCCTCAACTTTCTCTTCATAATTGCTGAGGGGCACAGGGCCCTGGGGGGGCTTTGGTTTCCCGGGCGTTTCCGCACCCTCCTTAGCTCCCCGCCATGGAGTGGCTTTGGTCACCCAGGCTTTATTGTGGTCGGCAGGGAGGGTTCTTTGGGGGCGCTCGATTATGGCCTTGGCCTTATTCGGGGCCTTGGGGCTGTTCGGCCAGGCAGCTTGAGGAACAACAACAACAACCTATTTTCTATACTATCGCTATACTGTATACCTTACGGACTTCTGGAAACTGCCAAATTTTCATTAGTGAAAACGGAAAGAAATTGACTATTTAATGTACTGCACATTTCTAAATCAGCGGTCATTTCTCCTATCGAAGTTTTAAGGGGACCAATTACATCTCTAACCTTGGATTTATATAGTTGGTAAAAAGCTTTAGGATTATTTTTTGAGTCATTGGCAACCTTAATTTCATAATTTCTTTTTTCTTTCCTAATATCCTTTTTTACCTCTCTTGATAGATTCTGAGAGTAAGCAAGTAGGTGAATTTCGCCTTTCCTAATTTTTCTATAAATTCCTCTCTTTTGTCCTAGAAGATATAATAGTCTATTATTCATCCATTTGGGTTGGTTCTGTGTTGATCTAAATTTTCTTTTGGGGATGTATTTATTTTGTGCATTGAATACTGACTTGATAAAATTATCATATGTATCTACCAAGGTTGACATCTCTTCCTGACTTAAGATGACAGGTGCCTGAGAAGGGGTACACTCATTTGGACACCTGGATCGACTTAATTTGTTGACCATAGGGTCAGCTAATAGGGCTCTTCTTAACCCACCATAATTGGCTTTTCTGAGGTCAGGTATTAATGTTGTATTCTCTCTGGTATTACCTTTCCATTGAATATTAAAATAAACAGAATTGTGGTCACTATTTCCTAGGTGGTCCCCTATCTCTACATTATTTACCATATGTTCATTATTACTGAAAACTAAATCGAGAATATTATTACCTAGTCGGCGTATCTATGAATTGAAATAAAAAACTATCTTGTACTACCTCTATAAACTCATCAGTCTCCTATTTGATGCTGCCAATCTATATTCGGAAAATTAAAATCCCCCATAATGCACACATTGCTAAATCTTGATGCCATTTTAATTTCCTCCCATAATGACGTTCCGTCATTTCTACTCATATTTGGCTTTCTATACATAACTCCAATAACTATGGTCTCACTACCTTCGTTAACCTCTACCCAAACCCTTTCATTATTGTTATTTAGTCTAATACCTGATTTAATACAGCTTTTTAATGTACTCTTGACAAACACTGCTATACCGCCACCCCTCTTACTTGTTCGGTCATATTTAAACAAACTATATCCTGGTATATCAAATTCTGCTAAAAAATGCCTGGTTTCTGTATTAATCCACGTTTCAGTTAGCGCTATTATGTCTATATTTTCTTTGCTAACAAGGGCTCTAAGTTCGTTCATTTTGTTACATAGACTCCTACAGTTTGTGTAATATACTCTCAATTTACTTCTTTTCTTTATACCTAATTTACCTTTATTTCTAACGACATTTCCATCTTCCGCTGCACCATCACTACTATCATTTGCAATATAGTCATAATTTTTAGCATGAGACTGAATATCCTTATCGCTTTCGCCTGACGCTAAAATTGTTCCATTTAACCTCTCATTTACACTCAATATTTCTGTTCAAAACCCCACAACCACCCTATCTAAAGAACTAGCTAATGTAGAAACCCCTAACCGTGAAAGATGAACCCCCATCTCAACTATCCCAGTTATCAATGAATGGTATTGCTTTTTCTTTGCAATATTTCTCCAAACGGCAATTGACACCAATCGCCCTGGATGTCCATTCCTTGGGAACTCCTCTTCTGGGTAGGATACAATGTACTACAGGGATCCCTCCCTTCATCCTAACCTTATCTAACACATCCCGATACTGCTGCAGCAGTTCCTCACTTCTACCCTTACCAACATCGTTACTCCCGGCACTGAGACAGATAATGGGGTTATCTCCACTATCTTCCAAGATGTGGTCGATCTTCTCTAAAACCCTCCCAACTCCATGGCCAGGCAGACACACAACCTTCCTAAGTTTAATGCGGGTAGCCCTAACTAAATGTCTTACCATGGAGTCGCCCACAATCGACACAGACTTACCTTCTCGGGACACAGACTTACCTTTCCCTCGAGAGGATCCAGCAGCTGCAGTTGGAGAACCCCCGGTGGTGGCAGAAGCTCCCTTGGTGGTGGTGGTAGGTAGCACAGCGTCAGCGGTTGGAGCTGAGTCGGCGGCAGGCACTTCGGCTAACCCTCCCTTTTCCCTCACATTCGTCTCGCAAAGGAGAGAATGTATTTGTCACACTCATACCTATTCTACTATCCTGCTTCTTGAGTGTGACTTTCCCACCCGTATATTTAACAACCTGCCATGAATAAAAAATTTCATCAACTTCCTCCCTTTTCCCCTTACTCGACTTAATTTCCTCTTGGCTAAGCTTGAAAGCTAGATTTTCGTCTTTAATCAAATCCACTTCCCTCTGAAGTTTAACATTAAAACCTCCCTTAGAGCCAAGACCTCTTCATTCACCACAACCATCTCTTCCCTTACCTGGAGAATAAGATGATGCAGTTCAGTAAAGGACTCGCACTCCATACCTGACATGATCCCAAAAAGCTTAGCGAGGAGCAAACAACTAAGTACATAAAACAAAAACAAATAAGTCAACTAACAGCTAAAACACTTTTATATATACACGAGTGCACTGCCTCCAAACACAGGTAGGTGCGTATGGTCACTGGGTCACGAGCAATGGTGGAGGAAAAAAAGAATATGCCACACATCCTACTGCGTATCATACAAGGCAACTAATAGGGGGGGATGGCGATAGACTTGTGGACCAATAGCCGTTACTATGCAATTAAATTTTTCTTAGCAGTTTCTTATGGCACTGCTGAGGCTGGTGGGGTGCGGATAAGTGCCACAGGGGACTGAGTCTTACCTGGGCGCTGTTTGGCACACACCTGTCCCATCTGTCCCCTACTAACTTCCTAATCCTGCCACGGACATTAGTTCCAGGGCAGTAATTCCCTTTCCAATGTTCCCTTACCCACTCTAAACCACTGTTTGGACATTTGATCCTCCGTGTTTTGGAGGACAAGCAACCTAGAAGGGTCACTAGATCTGTTGTTGCTTGATTTCCTTTGTACTCCTTTGCACCTGTGTCTGTAACAGTGTGTGTGTGTTGGGTCAGGACTTTATAGTTATATATAGTCCAAATTGCTTAATATACATTAGTCTTGTTATGATGCTGTCTTTTTGTAACACTGTTAAGGCTGGTGTGGTTGCAGATACTACAGGTGCAAGTGCAGCATGCGGACTGCTTTTGTGGGCCAACCACACAATTTCCGGCCACTGCCACAGGAGAAACAGATAGTCTAGGGTGGTAAAATATACAGGGTATAGACTTCCATTTCAAGGACATTGATGGTATTTTTTAACTCAATTCAACAATCCCCATCAAAATTGTTAATCTGCCACATAGGGCATATCCCTTTCCATACCTATTAACACAGTTGAGTTAAAGGGACCTTTACTGTGGAAGAAGTCCGAATATGAAAATTTTGTATGCAAAGGTGAGCAAGTGTTTAATGACCAGCTCGAGAGTGTTGACGTTGGCAATGTGGCACTGAAGATAGACAAGTTTTGCTACTTTAAGGATACCATCTCCGCAAGTGGTGGGGCTGAGGTTGCCACTATCGCCAGAATAGATGCAGCTGGGGAGAGTTTAGAAAACTGAGGTCACTACTTACCATGAGAAGACTCCCTCTGCCCTTGAAGGGAAAGGTGTACGCTTCATGTGTTAAAAGTGCAATGACATACTTCAGAAACGTAGCCTGTCAGAGCGGATGATATAAACAATGGAACGTAACAGTGTGTGGTGCCAAATTGCAAGATAAAATATCTAGTGAAGAGTTGAGGAGAAGGCTAGGTGTCAAGAGCATCAGTGATAGCAGGCTTGCATGGTTTGGATGTTTGGAGAGGTTAGATGAACTAAGCTGGGTGAAAAGATGCAAGTCCGTGAATGTGGAGGGAGCTGCGCCAAGGAGCAGAAGAAATATGTGGGATCAGACCTTTTGGTCTGATCTTCAATTGAAAAACCTGACACGAAGCAGCTCTGAATAGGGCTGCCTGGAACGCTGCCATTAGGACGTGAGACCGGAACCGTACTTTGTGTAGAGCACTTTTTTTTTACTTTATGTACCGGTATGTATGGTGATTTTTTTTTTTTTTTATATACAGTTCAAAGAAAATTAATGTAGGCTAAGAGTAGGGCTAGCATCTTAAATAATTTGTGATTCATCCTGAATATATTTCAATTTGTACTAACTTTTTGCTGATAATCAGTACAGGAAAATTATTGTAGAAGTATAGTGGTTCCTAACATTTAATATTTTCAGGGTTGTATTCTATAATACAGTGGTTCCCAAACTCTACGGTCATTACCACTTTTTCATTTAGCATCCATATTTATGGCCCCTGTCCGTCCGCCCATCTGTAGCCCGCTAGAGTATTTAAAAACACACTTTTAGAACATAAATTTCATTGTTGTAATTGTTATGTTTTTCATTGAGTAGGATACATTAATATAAGTTATTTATAGAACTAAACAATTAATACACATTCCTAGAGCAGACTATATATAATAGAGGCACTTGATTTTATATTAAACATATCTTACTAAAAACAAGTTACAGCTCTTACAATGTTCCTATCATTTGCATCCTCATTCCATTCAGTGCGAAGGATGATGTTGCATATCAACAACCACTTTCTTGATTCTTGGCTATGTTACACTCAAAGTGCATCGTAGGTCATCATAAAGTCTATTGCAATATTTTGTTTTTATGTGAAGTAGGTGAGAGAAAGCAGCCTCACAGGAATAGGTAGACGCAAATGGTAAGAGGTGGCGAAATGCTAGGTCACATAAGTTTGGGTAGGAATCTGCCATTGATGACCAAAACACAGTGAGATATTCAACTTCAAACTTCATCTTGGTTCCTGAATCTTCCTGAAGCTTCAACAGCTCTTGTCTGGCCATCATCATTGACATCAGGTATACAGTACATGTCACTAGAACAGTGAATGGGCCCTTAGTAGCAGAGAGGTTTGGCTTTGGATATCTAGGAAGTATCTTTTAAGTTCCTCTTCCAAGGCTTAAAGATGTTTGGCCATCAAATTATGTGCAACAGTGTCGCATTCCTCTGTAACTTCTGACAGTTTCCAGCATTGCTAAGTTACCTAGGCCAACTTTGCGCCTCCAATTTCCTGACAGTTTCCAGCATTGCTAAGTTACCTAGGCCAACTTTGTGCCTCCAATTTCCCATCTTACAAATAAAAGCTTTAATTTTGTCCACAGAGTAGATTATCAAGCTTTCTTTACCCTGTAGTTCCAGGTTAAGAATATTTAGTTGTCTAAATAAGTCAGTGTACAAGAATTCTGGGGGTAGGGTTTTTAGATGCAAGGGCTTGCCTGGGAATTGTGCACTGAAGACAGATAGCAGTTGGGAGCTTTTTTGTAGAAATCTTGTAACAAAGCCTGACTGAGAACCTAGCATGGCTGGAGCCCCATCCGTGCATAGCCTCTGTGGGATATGCACGGATTAGGCCAAAATTGTTTTTCCTCGGCAAATCCATATATTTTATTATAATACAAGAAAATATAATCAGATATAGAGCAATATTTATTAATAATTTCAGATTGAATGAATATGAATAAAAATAAATATATAATTTGGGACAGGCCAATCGTATGCCTGGCAGCAAGGCAATGCACAAACACGTTCTGAACATATGATTTTACTCTACTGGCTGGTTACCTCCCCCCTACCCTCTGGTATCATAATCTGTACACTCCCTCAACTTAAGGCCCCCTACATACTTAAAAAAGGCCCCCAGTTTGGGAACCACTACTATAATATAATATTGTATTTTTGCAGTTAATGGTTTTGCTCGTCTGGTTTGTCATACCCCACTGAGATATTGGCTCATTTATATTAATATCTTAAGGATATTTCTATCTATCTATTGCCCGACGCCGTGATCCCCAAAGGGGTGGCCACGAACGAACCGCCCCCATGCACCTCTGTCCCCAGTCAGTCGACGCCCCTCCCCCCAACCAGCACCGCCTTCGTTCATGTACTTCCTCACTCCATCCTTCCACCTCTCATTCGGTCTACCTTTCCCTCCACCTCACTCTCGTACACCCTCTTAGTCATTCTCTCGCTTTCCATACGTTCCATATGGCCGAACCATCTCAAGTTGTTCCTTTTCACACTTTCCAGCACATCTACCTCCACACCACACCTCCTTCTTACTTCCTCATTAGTCTGTCTATCCCTCCATGTAACTCCGCACGCACTTCTTAAGTAATTCATTTCCACTGCTCTCACTCTTGGTCTGAGTCTCTCAACCAACGTCCATGCTTCGCTTCCGTAAGTCAGTGTCGGGATTACCACACTGTCATGCAAGGACTTCTTCACTTCCATACTGACCACCCTATTTCTTGTTACTGCTTTCAGCGTTCCTACAACCCTCTTCCCCTGTAAAAGAGTTGACGATCTCCATAGCCTGACCGTTCAGCTTCTAAGCTAAGTTAAATGTGGATAATTTCTCGGCAATACCTTTAGACAATTTATAAATACTGGCCCTGGTTTTGAGTGATAGTCTCCATCCAGTCTTAGTTTCTACTAGTATACTGATTTGTGTGCTCTAATTTTAATTTGAATTCTACATACTATGAATATTTACTGTTTATTGGGTACCTTTTATATTATGTTCTATCCAACAACCAACTCTACTCCTAAAATCGATTAATGAAATATTACAAACACATTTGGCAGTCCGTGGATTCGAACCCAGGACGCTCACACCGAATATCAACACCTTATGCATTACACCACGAATGCATTCCACACTGATATTTGGTATTGATAAATACGCTCAATGTAATACATTGAACGTATTTAATACCAAATATATTAGATATTTAAATGCATTTGGCAATCAATTCATACAGGCTCAAATCCACATTTGTATGCAATATGCTGCAATAAGATATAGCAGTTTTACAGTTGATCATAGTTGCAAGCTGGTGGACAAATTTCCAGATTTGGACTACAGTACAGAATAGAATTCCTCTTGTTGAAACTTTTCAATGTACAGTTGGTCAAAGTTAGCCAGCCTTAGAGCGAGGGTGGGTCAGCTGGAACTTTGACCAACTGTACCTATAAACCCTTCCACGTGCAGGATGCAATTTGCGCCCTTCCTGGGATACTTAAAAGCCTTTGTGACAATCAGGAGTTTTAAGAAACTTTTAGTTTAGTTACTTCAACCTCTGCAGTTGTCTTTGAGTGAGCTGTTGGCAGAAAACTAATTTTGGAGAGGTAATTATTTGATTGAGAGAACTATTTCTGAATGGTAAACGCCAACCCCCGAGTCCACAGGATAGCGAGAGGGTTAAATATCTAACATTCAAGGGTTGTGAATAAACTAGCTGGTGTTGGTTTCAGCTTGGCAAAGATGCTGTTGAACAGAGGCTTTATATTATACTTTTAAGTTTGAAGCTTAACATTTCTGGGTTGAAATAGTTTTGGTTATAGTAAATATTGCAAAACCAGGTACTATATTATGGCAATTTGTGACTTTCTCGTTCTCGCAGATATCTAATTTGCCTTTTTTTCCTCTTTGCCAGGCAAGCGCGGGAAGGGTGCGTCTCGCGAGGAGACCACCCCAGCACGGGACACTGTAGATGATGCTGCACCCCAGCCTACTCCACAGCAGCAGCCCCCCCTCCTCCCACAGCCACCACCGAAGGCAGCAACACCCCCAGCTGTGCCACAACAGCAACCCAATAAAGCTCCAGCCCAGATTCAGAATGCTAAGGATAAGGATAAGAAGGAAAAGACTCCCGAACCTGCAGTGCCTCCCCAACCTGCTGGCCCCAAAGCTTCCCCCCCACCACCTACACCCCAGCCAGTTCCTCCTCCAGTGAAGGAAGCCACCCCTCCTCCCCCAGCACCAGAGGAACCAGAGGAACCAGAGGAACCAGAGGAACCAGAACAACCAGAGGAACCAGAACAACCAGAGGAACCAGAACAACCAGAACAACCAGAACAACCAGAACAACCCAAGGAGAACCAGGTCAACAATGTCGAGGTCAATAACATACATGAGGAGAAGGATGAGAAGAAAGACGATAGCCCACAGCTTAAATATAATTATAAAGACGGTAAGGGTGTTTTATGTATATTTAGTTAAGTTGCCATATCTATTTCATTACTTTCATTGATTTCATTAGTTAGGTTTATTTGTAAATTAATTGGTGGGTCGGTGAAAACAAATATGAATTTTATATAAATAGATACCGTAAGCAAGTTTTTCAGGGTCAACGATAAACGTTCCTGTTCAGGCCTATGCAGTCAGGTCTCGATATACCCGGTCAATTCGTACCTTGTACATGCAGTGTACTGTATATCAAAACAGTGTACAGTATTAGAAATAACAGGCCATATGGGAATTAATTCAATTGGTTCCGGCCACTTTCCCAAAGTCTCCTATATAGCCATTAGCCTATCTTAAGCCTACATTATGCTGTGGTGCACTAACTTTCATCTTTCTTTCGCGGATCACACTTTCGCGGCAGCCTTTAAATATTCCACCGATTTGACTTACGTGGTAAAAACTCGCATTTTCGCGCATGAGCTTCGAAATCGAATACCTGATCAGCCACACGCAAGAGGATTCGGTAGAGGAAAAATACATTTTTGAGTCGAAACGCGATCCTATACCAGTACATAGTCACCCAATGACTAACTAATCAATACACATACAAGATATAAATACTAATTAAAATTATTTGTACTTCCAAATTTCATGTTGAACATACCTAGCCTAGTCACCCAATGACCCATATTTGCTACACCAACTAAAACTGGAATTGGTACCGGTACACTTATTTATGGATGTTCAATACTTTAATGAGTATAATGCTGATTAGCAAAGCATTATAATGGGTTACAATGCTTATACATAAGTTAACGTAAGGTTATAAGGTTAACCTGTGCGGCCATTTGCATTGGTTTGGGTTCAAGTGTTGCCATGATGCCATCTAGTGGACATAACTGAACTGATATCATCATCATCAAATCTGACGCCCCACTTCCAGAGGAAGCACCCCAAAAGGGATGGCCATGTCAGAAACTGCCTCCAGGCTCCCAGATATGCCCCAACTGACCAACTCCACAGTGCCATTTCCACTAAGTGGATTATGACCATGAACACTGAAGGAGCAGACCCAGAGCAGTCCCTCACCCGGATGGCAGTTCCACCGATGTTTTGCTATTTTATTTACCCCAGTGGGTCCCTGGCTGGAAGCATACCAAGCACAGGAATTTTCTGAAAACAGGAACCAGTGGTCCACTGCTCCAGAGGCTGATGTCTTGGTTCAAATCATAGGCGCATTTTTGCTTGAGTTTTGGCACAACTCATAGTATCATATCTGGTTGGTGCGTCAGTATCGTACCGTAACGCTAACTGAACTCTACCAAAACATTGCAATGGTGGTGGTTCAGTTTCTGCATAAGAATTATAGTTCATTGTTATGTCTTGCTAATCAGCAATATAGACTCATTATAATATTGAGTACTTGTAAGTAAGTGTACCAATTCCAGTTTTAGTTGGTATAGCAATTCTGGTTCATTGGGTGACTAGGTTTGTTCAACTTGGAGGGTGAGTTTTCTCACAGGCCCGGTCCCTATTACCTTTATTCCCATTACAGTAGGGTCCCAAAATAAGAGAAAATTTGGTGGACGAACGAGGTTGATTAATTTGAATTCACGTAATTCGAAAAATGCGGGCAATGTGAAAAAATAGAATTTGGTGGTTGGCCGATCCAGACTTTACCATGTAAAATACTTCTTATAAGATCATAACATTAGAACACGGGAGTCTGCAGAGAGCTGACTGGCCCACATGCGGCAGATCCCTTTCAAACATGGCAGATCCCTATCCCAACCCATCTCACCTATACCTAACAAATGTTAATTCAACAGTACAAAATGGTAATAAAATTCTAACAATAGCTCGACTGTGTACTGACCCTAATCCTACGATGATTGGGTGTGTTATTTAAGATGTGGGGGCTTTGAGGCAGACCCCCAAAGCAGAACAAGGTCAGCTAAACTGCGTCACCGCGTTTTCGCGCAATTGGAGCGAATATCGCTTATCTCGGTTTCTCCTCTGATTTCCTTGCCTTTGATCCAGCATTCGCTTAACTTTACACAAATTCTCTCAATTCGGTATTTTTAATTTAGTATTTTGGTGCTCGCTTAAGTGGGGACTCGCTCAATTCGAACACACTTATTTCGGGACCGTACTGTATGTCAATGCCCCAACTTCGCTAATTTAACTTTTGCGCCACTTTCGGCGGTCCCTATTAGGAGCAAAAGTTGGTGCACCACTGTACCACCAACAAAAACATATTTGCATGTCAGACAGGCAATGACAGCATCAATTAGAACTGTTTTGGACCTGCTACTGACCTATTTTAGTGTCGGTCAGGCAATATCCTGCAACGTATGCAAACCACACTGTTTTGTGTCTGCTACGATCCGTGCGGTGCGGAAATGTCCGGCGCCGGCCCGGAGTTGCAGCAGGACCCCCGTCGCCCTTAAATGTCCGCGTATAATATCGTTGATTTTAAATAATATTTTGACATTTAACATGTACAGTAAACTTCCGTTAATCCGAAGGGCAGCGGACCGGCCCTCGTTCGGATTAGTGGATTTTTCGGATTATCGGACTTTACCCCTATGAACCTGTGTATTAATGGCCTGACGAAAACATTGAGGCATTAGGCCACCCAAATGACACACACACATATCATATGTTCATGAAATCACTTCAAAAGTTTACCATTGTCATTGTAGCCTATTACCTACTTCAAAACATTCAGATTAATGGTCAAAGGAATCTGCTGATATAAACGTAAACACTATATGTCCACATCGTCTACTAGCGAGTTTGTCTTGCTCTTGAAGATCAGATCAGATGTGGTTCGGGAAGTAATGCCTTAACAACGGCACTTCCCTGAGAGGTTCTTGTAATTTTCCTTTTGTGATTTTCCTTTTGTGACTTGCTCTGTTATATTATATTGTATTGAAAGCACCCTTGTCTTGTCTTGAAAGCACCCTTGGGACGCTCCGATCACTGAACTATAAATAGTAGCGTATCGGAACGTCCAAAGGTGCGTTTTCAAGCTCAAGACTGAATGCGCTTGCAGAAAATGCGGTGCAAGCCAGTAGCGCATCGGAGCGTCCCAAGAATGCGTTCAAGAGCCAAACAAACGCTCTAGCAGACGATGTGGTGTTTAAGTTTATATCAGTAGCTTCCTTTGACCATTAATCTGAATGTTTTGAAGTAGGTAATAGGCTACAATGACAATGGTAAACTTTTAAAGTGAATTCATGAACATATGATATGTGTGTGCTCAATTATGTGTCATTTGAGTGGACTAATGCCTCAAAAAGGGGACTTTGGGACTTCTTGAAATTCGGACCATCGGGTGAATTCGGATTTGGCCTCAAATTGAAAAATTCGGACTATTGGGAGATTCGAATCATCGGTCGTCGGATTAAAGGACTTTTACTGTAGTTTCTTTATTCATGCAGAGTTTAGTAAAAATTTACCAGAACGTCCCGGACTTCCCAAACTTTACTAATTCCTTTAACGTGACGATAGTGCGTTGTTATATGTGCGATTAGTTTCCTTGGGAAACAGATTAACTTGCTCATGTAGTAATGTACACCCTATGTGGTGGACTGTGTTCTTTTATTTAATAATTTTCATTTTAGTAAGCGTTGTTTCCACATAGCGATTTTGATAATTTAATTTGACTTTATATTGTCCTTGTCCCAATTTTGGTTTGTTTAGTTTGCAAGTTTTACATTTTAATAAATAATATACAATTTTTTTTTAGTGTTGTGGAACTTGTGTCTGACTTTGGAATTTTTTGGTTTACCGTGTCCAAATGAATCCGTGTATACTGTATACGAAACGTGTATATTGAGACCTAACTGTACTGTATTAAGTTTTCTCACTTCGATTTTGAGACAAAAGGCTATTTTGGCCTTTCTAATACCGGTATTTATTAAGAGAAGATAACCCCTTGCCACAGTTTAGACCAACCTGAACCATCAACTCTACTTAAGTTTAATGTTAGTTGAATGTGTATGTTCTTTTTATAATTTGGCTTGTATTAAAATGTAAAACTTGCAAACTAAACAAACCAAAATTGGGACAAGGACAATATAAAGTCAAATTAAATTATCAAAATCGCTATGTGGAAACAACGCTTACTAAAATGAAAATTATTAAATAAAAGAACACAATCCACCACATAGGGTGTACATCACTACATGAGCAAGTTAATCTGTTTCTGATGTCAGTGCTGATGGTTTTCATGACTATAGCAATTAGGTAAAGTTGATTAGGGAAACTTTTATTTTATTGACTAATATCAAATGCAATAATACTCTTTAGTGTCACAACTAGGTAATATAGTAAACAATCATACGTTTAGTTTAATTATTGGTATATCTAACCTTTTTACCATTTACTTCCAGATCAGTGGAGTCCAGTTAATCCAGATGGAAAGCGTCAGTATGACAGAAGATTTCTCTTGGAACTCCAGAATAATCCCCTCTCGCTCAAAAAGCCTGAATCACTCCCCAATCTTGAAGTGGTTAGGGATGGACCAGGAAGGGTAAGCCAGATTTGTGGAGTTTGTGATTAATTTAACTCCGCAGCTACGATAGGCCAGTTTCTAACAGTGCCGCCAGTGTGGCGAGGCCTTCCCGAGGGATAAGTGCCCCATTAATTACTTCTTCCATTTGTCTATACATTAGGCTACCATAGCACAGTTGGAATATATGTACATGCTCAGATTAATATGCAGGATTTGAAACTGCATAATAAATCTTAGGCTTCTGCATAATTCTTTAACCACCGGGTGGATGGGACTAGTTAGCCTTGGTCGGCAACTCATGTAGGGGAGACAACCTTATACAAATCCGGGTGGATGGGACTCGTCAGCCTTGGTTGGCAACCTGTCTAGGGGAGTAAACCTGATACAAATCCGTACTGCTTACCTAAGGGTAAGGCAGGTTAGTGGATGGATTAGCCGAACACCAATGTAGAAAAATAGTGCTAAAAAGATACAGAGAGCGCCTCAGATTCGGACGGTTCCTAAATTGAGTGGTCAATCCTCTAAGTCCTTCACTAAACTGGCTCGGGTTGTCCCTCTCACAGGGAATAGGTCCGCTTGGGGGCATTCTGTGTATGGCCACCCTCGTAAGGGGAGTAAGGCGTCCGGCAATAGATAGATAGCGTAATGCATAAATGCGCGACTATTCGGTTGGAGTATCCTAGGTTCGAGTCCTTTGAGTGCCACATGTATTTGTTGATTTCATATATTAAGTTTAGAAGTAAAGTTGGTTGGTGAAAAATATGAATTAATTCTGGTTAATGAGCAATTTATAGCAAGGCCTTCCCGAGGGTTAAGTGCCCCATTAATTACTCCTTCGATTTGTCTATACATTCGGCTACCATAGCACAGTTAGAATGTATGTACACTTGGTCAAAGAAGTATCTGCACCCCTACGCTGATTATCTGGTGTGTACAGCTCGGTAGGGTTTGCACCTCTGCCTGCAACTATATCCATGTGTCGATCGACTCTGACACATGGATATAGTTGCAGGCTAAGTTGCCAACCCTACCGAGCTATACACACGAGATGATCAGCGTAGGGGTGCAGATACTTCTTTGACCGAGTGTACTTCTCAGATTAATATGCAGGATTCGAAACTGCATAATTAATCGTAGGCTTGTGCATATTTCTATAACTGTCGATAGCGTACTGCATAAATGCGCGGAATTTCGGTTGAGTATCCTAGGTTAGAGTCCTTGGGGTGCCACATGTATTTGATTTCATTAAGTTTAGAAGTAAAGATAGTAGGTGAAAAAATATGAATACACTCAATTTGGAAAGTTGTTATATATAACATATTTAGCAATATTAGTGTACCATACGTGCAAATTTACTTTTATAATTAACATTGAAGAACCATATAATAGGTGAAAAGAGCAAATACCCAGTGAAAAACTGGATTGTTATGACGGGAGTGTATAGGCGGTGGAGCAACATAGACTCTCTTTGAAGGCTGTAGCCACACCGACTCATTCTCGCGGTTCACTTGTTCTCTCGTACTGTATGGGGGATGGGAGGTGTAGAAGAGGGTGACTGAACGTATTTGAGGTGGGAAGTAGGAAGTAGAATAGAGGAGGAGGAGGAGGGAGGGTGAGGGTGAGGGTGAGATGCATGTAATGGGTAGAGAGGTGGATACCACCTAGTCATATATTACAGTACATCCATTCCCCCCCGCCCGGTCAGAATCCAGGACGAATGTCACATTCGCCCAGTAAAACATTATGGAAGGATTCTCGGAGTCATTAGGTTAATGACACCCATATTGAGTTTTTAGTAACCAGTTCACTTAATTTTACAATTTCTACCTGCATAATTGAATTTAGTTTTATGTACCGTATAGACTTGAATATAAGGCTACTTTGTGTATAAGTCGACCCCTGAGTTTGTACCAAATAAACTTGTAAATTTCTTTTCTCTCTAACGTAAGTTGACCCTGGAAACCAGGGACATGAAAAAAATGCAGTATGGACCGATAAATAGCCTACCGCATGTTGTATTTTTCCTGCATCAGTTAGGGTATACAACTCACTTCTAGGGAATTGTATACCCCAACTGATGCAGGAAAAATACAACATGCGGTAGGGGACGGGTGCCCAACCCCGAAAGGGGTTGAAATAGGGGAGCTATCCCCCCGCCAAAGGCGGCTTTCTAGGGTCTTTCCTAGCTGATGCTGAGAGGATTGGGTTCTAGTCATGTGGTGATGGGCTGGTCTATCAGAGTGAGAACTGAGCGATCTCTGCCATACCCATAGCTTACTCTGACTGTTCCTTTTACTTATATATTTTCTAGATCTCAAGTGATGGCGTCTCTTCCGTGGATTGACCTCCCAATCTACCAAGATTGGAAGCTAAAGCGTCACATTTTTCCTTTGCCCCTCAACTTTCTCTTCATAATTGCTGAGGGGCACAGGGCCCTGGGTGGGTCTTTGGTTTCCCGGGCTTTTCCGCACCCTCCTCAGCTCCCCGTCATGGAGTGGCTTCGGTCACCCAGGCTTTATTGTGGTCGGCAGGGAGTGTTCTGTGGGGGCGCTCGGTTATGGCCTTGGCCTTGCTCGACCAGGCAGCTTGGGGGAACAACAACAACAACAACAACTCACTTCTAGGGCTAGGTCTACTGGTAATTAAGTTTAATTATACCCCTTACAAGTCCTTTGCATTTTAATTAAAGTTAGAACACTGAATATTTGCAGCAACTGAACATTACAAGCTACATCAGAGTATCGGTATGCTCGAACGTCACTTGATTTTGGCCCTATCACTCTTTCAACTCTTGGGGAGGCACTCGCTACAGGCAGTGCTGCCCTTTGTCTCCTTCACTCACATAGAAAAATAATAACTTATTTCATCTCTGAATCATCAGCCGATACTGGCTCAGCTGGCTGTTACTATCTATCTATCTATATTGCCTGACGCCGTGTTCCCCGATGGGGTGGCCACGAACGAACCACCCCCAATGTTACAATGGTAAATATCTCCTCCCTATGTTTGTTTTCTGATTATCCTTACATTCTTTCAATCTTCCTAACGCCTAGTTTTTACCAATATAACTAGTCACTGGATTTGATTATTTATGTAAAATTGATCACTGAGCAATGTAGTGTATTGAAATTGGTAATTATCAGTGTTTCTAAATATCTACCGGTACTGCGTGTAGACAATAGAACAGCCTCTAGTGACGATGGTATTTGTATGGCGAGTCAAAAGTTTGCTGATAACAGTACGGTACTCTTGTTTCCGGTAATATTGTGATGCCATACTTTTAATATGTTGTATAGGCACTAACTTGTGCTGTAAGATTAGAGTATTTGTTAAAGTTATATAATTCTTTAATAAACTTACAGTATCACTCTTTATTGTACAAAAAACAAAATTGGCAAACTTGTATCGCTACGCCTGGGTGATTTAAGTTACACACAATCTGGTACCATATGCATGTCAACACCTCATTTTTTTTACTAAACTATATTATATACAATTCATACAAATAAACAATTAGAGTACTTCTCATTCACTCTATACAATAAATAATTGAAAGAGCAAGTTTATCCATCAGTAACATTTGGAAACTCCTATGTACGATAAATAGGCCTAGCCTACCTGGAAGTTCCATTGCCTACCATATGTTATATTTTTCCTGCATCAGTTCGGGTATCCTACTGGTAATTCAGTTGTTGTTGCTGTTCCCCAGGCTGCCTGGCCGAACAGCCCCAAGGCCCCGAGCAAGGCCAAAGCCATAACCGAGCGCCCCCAAAGAACCCTCCCTGCCTACCACAATAAAGCCTGGGTGACCGAAGCCACTCCATGGCAGGGAGCTGAGGAGGGTGCGGAAACGCCCGGCAAACCAAAGCCCCACCCAGGGCCCTGTGCCCCTCAGCAATTATGAAGAGAAAGTTGAGGGGCAAAGGAAAAATGTGACACTTTGGCTTCCAATCTGCCAACCTCTAGGTTGGCAGATTGGGAGGTCAATCCACGGAAGAGACGCCGTCACATGAGATCTAGAAAATATATAAGTAAAAGGAACAGTCAGAGTAAGCTATGGGTATGGCAGAGATCGCTCAGTTCTCACTCTGATAGACCAGCCCATCACCAATGGTAATTCAGATGTTGGTTCCGGTTATAGCAGGCAGACACGTGGCAGAACGACACTACAATGCCCGCCCACATTTAGTTTTATTAGTACAGTAGGCCTAATTAACAATTTTATTTGTATTTTTGTTTACTGTAGTATGTGATTGATATTAAAGTACAGTATGTTTGCCCAGCCATCAACACTGGCCAATCTTTGCTGGAAAATGCATCGGGTCAGTTGACCTAAACAGTATATATGTGGGTGTATTTATAATATTTAAAATTGTATGTTATGCACTTCTTTTAGTTGTATTTATAATTTATAAGTAAAGTACTGTATTCTCTTTCTTTCCAGCCCAAAGGTTTTGAGAATCGTGGTCCCATGGTTCACGTTGGAGGTGGACCAGACTTCACCCCTGACTATGTCAAGTCTTCAATGGGAAATAAGGTTGGTATTTAATTAAACAGTATCCCTCAAATGTTTTCCATAACTGATATGGTACCTTATGAAATCATTCTATATCAGATTTTTGTCGCCTATTATTATCTACCTCCAGTGTAATTGTCAATTATAATATAAAACTTCAAAAATAAACAAAACCAAAACTAGGACGATATAAGATAAAAGCAAAAGAACTCGACAAAATCGCTATGTGGAAATAGTGCATAATACAATCAAATTTTGAAATAAAAGAACACAATCCACCACATAGGGTGTACATCACTAAATGAGCAAGTTAATCTGTTTCTACCAGTACATGATCGTATTAACCCTTTCGTGTACGGGACGATGCACCTGTATATTCTTAGGATACTTAAAAACCTTTCTGACCATCAGGGTATTTTTTATTTTATTTTCCAACCCCAGCAGTTGTCTTTGAGCGAGTATATCATGGCAGAAAAATACTTTTGGAGAGCTAATTATAATATTAAAATGTAAAACTTCCAAACCAAAACTGGGACGATACAAGATAAAGGTAAAATAACTAATCAAAATCGTGGAAATAACGCTTACTAAAATATAATTTATGAAATAAAAGAACACAATCTACCACATAGGTTGTACATTACTACATGAGCAAGTTCATCTGTTTCCCAAGCAAACTAATGGCTCACATAACGCACTATCGTCATGTTCAAGGAATTAGTCAAATTGGGAAGTCCGGGACATTCTGGTAAATTTGACTAAAGTGCATGAATAAAGAAACCACAATTAGTGTCAAAATGTTCTATTAAAATAAAATTTGAAACTTAACAAGACATTAACAATAGTACAAAATACAAATAGCACTCACTAACGATAGTGCTATCGGGTAGGTACACTCGTCCATAAAAGAAGGGTACCCCCTGAGCGAGAGATCTAAGGCCTTACGCTATTTAGTTGTGGTAACACTAGCCCTGAACCATAGACGTCACGAAAAGGAGGGAATTAGCAAAGCAACTCTCTAAATGAATTGAAGCATTGCTTCGTTCATATCAGCTCCCTACTCCCTCGCACAATTCACAGTCGCCACTCCTTTTTGTGTCGTCTTTACGCTATTTAGTTGTGGTAACACTGGCCCTGAACCATCGACGTCACGAAAAGGAGAGAATTAGCAAAGCAACTCTCTAAATGAATTGAAGCATTGCTTCGTTCATATCAGCTCCCTACTCCCTCGCACAATTCACAGTCGCCACTCATTTTTGTGACGTCGATAGTTCAAGGCCAGTGTTCTATCTATATCTATTGCCTGACGCCGTGATCCCCGAAGGGGTGGCCACGAACGAACCGCCCCCATGCACCTCTGTCCCCAGTCAGTCGATGCCCCTCCCCCCAACCAGCACTGCCCTCGTTCATGTACTTCCTCACTCCATCCTTCCATCTCATATTTGTGTTAAGTGATGATCCTGTGGCTGTGAATTTTAGAAATGAGTCATTGAAGCTGGTGAACAAGTTTTGTTACCTAGGAGATACCATCTCTGCCGGTGGTGGGGCAGAGGCTGCCACTGTTGCTAGAATTAGATGTGGCTGGGGGAAGTTCAGACAACTACTGCCAATCCTGACCATGAAAAGAATGCCTTTCCCCTTGAAGGGAAAGGTGTATGCCTCATGTTAGAAGTGCAATGACGTATGCCTCAGAAACATGGGCCTTTAAAGTAAAGCATGTCAGCAAAATGGAACGTAATGAGGTGAGCATGGCGAGATGGATGTGTGGAGCCAGGCTACAGGATAGAATAACAAATATTGAGCTGAGGAGACATTTAGGTATAAAGAGTATTAGCGAGGTGATGCGTACAAGTAGACTGGGATGGTATGGGCATGTGGAGAGAAAGGATGAACAAAATTGGGTGAAAAAATGCAGGTCTGTGATTGTGGAGGAAGCTGCACCAAGGGGTGGACCGAGGAAGACCTGGATCGGACTATTCGTGCCGATCTCAAATCCAAGAACTTGACAAGTGAAGCAGCCCTTAACAGGGTTGCCTGGAACGCCGCCATTAGGACAAGAGACTGAAACTGCATGTATGTGTGGAACACTCAATCTTAAAATTTTATGTATGTATAGTTCTGATCATCCATATTCTGTGTCCAAACCAACCAAGTCGGCTCGTGCGCATCACTTCACTTGACACTCGTAATGCCCAGACGCCTTTTTAATTCCTCACTCGAAACCCCGTCCCTGGGGTTAACCCCACATGTTCATCTCGCCATTCTCCTCTCATTCCGTTCCATTTTATTGATATCCTTCGCTTTAACCGGCCATGTCTCAGAGACATAGGGCATCGCACTCCTAACACACGAGGTAAACAACTTCCCTTTAAGGTAAAGTGGGAGTCCTCTCATGGTCAGGAGTGGCAACAGCTCTCTAAACTTCCCCCAGCCACTTCTGACTCTATCAATGGAGCGCCACCTCCGGCCGAAACCGTATCGCCCAAATAGCAGAATTTATACACTCCAGCGTTACACTGTCGAATTTAGCACTAACAGGCGTGCCATTTAACACAAGTTCTCCCTTGCACACTGCACATTCAAAGTATAATTCTCATCAAAAGTCCTCTAGTCCCACTACAGTACATCTCTTGTGTACCCAGTCACTACAGATGCAACATTGAATTAAGTTACTTCCCATCCCAATCCCACAATGAAATTAAAGCAAGTGGTTTAAGTGTTTCACAACACACCTACTGGTACTTCATAATCGTGAGATTCTATGAGTCGGACAATGGAATGGAGGGAGGAAAGATTAGGTGGAAGGTAGGAGGTGGAGTGAGGGAGAGGAGTTGGGTAGGTGGGTGCGACACTGCCAAATTACGATATCATCGAGATGGTGAGAAACAGGATTTCTGTGGGAAACTGTACATTATTATTATTATAATTGATAAGAAATTTATAAATCGTGATATAGCTCGTAAATGAACTACTATTAACCCTCGGAATCCGGGAGGCCTCATATGAGGCAAAATGGTCGGCTAAAAATCGCCGCTATAATCATCAGAACTCGGCAACCACGCGTTGTAGCGGCGTCATCTCTACGGCATCCTACAGATAACAAAAAGTTCTACAATTTGCAAAAACATGACTTCTCTAGTTGGTCTCAATCAGTAGCTACTGAATTATGAAGTTGGTTTTACCAAAATTCATATGAGGCCCCCCGGATCCCATGGGTTAAAGGAATAGTCCGTAAAACAAAGTGCACAAGCATGGTCGTTACCAAGAGACCGCTGGATATTATTATTTTGATTATTAATTATTAATAATAATAAAAACCTGAGATGACGCCTATAGAGCCATCTAATTTGCACTGTCATACATGGATGGCCTCAAAAGAGCCATTGCATTATTACATGGCTTTCAACCACTTAAAACTGCGCTAAATTTGTTGTTGTCTTGGTGTGTAGTTGGTCCACAACATACACCAAGAATGAGCACACACAGCCAGTCAGGTGACTGAGGCCTTCAAACAATTGAGTATTGATTTTCTGTAGTCCCAATCGATGCATGAAAGCAGTGGACAGTTACTTCAAATGGTTACAATTGTGAAATAAATCAATAATTGATAATCATATTAACCCTTGGTTCCCGGCTACGCATTCTATAATATATCCCCGAAACCCGGGGGATTTGGCCGAAAAAACATCTCGCCTAGGCTACTGTATCTTTGTTATTTTGACTGCTTCAGTATTCCCGCGCATCCCCAAGCGTAGATGTGTTTCGTACCTGTAGAATGGCATTGAGTAGAGCTCTCTAAGTCAACTAGTTCAGTTGTGATGACAATTTCCGTGGAGAGAACTTTGTGGCGATGTCAGCCATATGAGCCACTTTTCACTACTAAAACGTCAACATACAGCCATACTAGAACAAACTACGCCTCTCCTTCTTGTGTTCGGAGGTGCGCGGCGTCGGTCCAACCGGCTGTGTTTATATGCGTCGGACGGACGCCTTTCAAAACAAGCTTATAGGCTTTCAAGCTGCCGGAGCCTCAGAGCCCTTCCGGGGTCCGCGGGCTGCGTTTGTTATGGGTGCCTCAGAGCCCAACCGGATCTGGTGTGTTAATCAATAATAAATACATAAATCATTGGTCAAAAGTGTACACAAATTGTAGCCGTCGTTGCCGGTGTAGCGTCTGTGTATTTGGACAAGTCTAGATTCAAGACTAAACACAACTTTATTTTGCACCTGAAACAAGAACCATGTGATGTTCAATGTGCTATAGTCAAACTCAACTTAAATGAGCTCCAAGGAGGTCAAGGTCGCCCTGTGCGGTGTTGCCACATTTCTACCAAAACAAACCTTTCAGAAAACGGGAAACCAAGGAAAACCACATTTAGAAGGGAAACTTGAAATAAATGTAAGACGTTTTTATGTCTGGAAGGGTTATTGGTATTCTTGTATAAAAGTTACAGAAATGAAATAATAGGTAGGCTATATTTGTATATACCTATTTACATTGTACAGCATCTCCCTTGCCTGGCTATGAAGATGAGAGTAACTTTTGCGAGTTTTTCCTTCCATGGTGGTCGCGCTATGAATGAGGGTTAGTGACCGTCTGACCTGGGTGATGATGTTGTCGTAGTTTGAGGCCATTTAAAGCGTTGCCATTACTCGTATCCAGCTCTCTCTCTCTCTCTCTCTTTTGATGGGATTACATTGTGCTATATTGCATTTTGGAGATTGTGTATGTATGTGTGTATTTACCTATTTGTAGTTTACAGGAATTGAGCAGTGCTCATGTTGTCCTGTCTTAGTTACTTTATAATCAATCCATTTTACTTAGACAAGTATCGTAATGGATATTCCCAGTTCCCAGTATTTTGGACTAACATATCATAACTTATGTTGCCCTATTTCCATATTTACTTTTATCCAACCTAGATTTGAACATGTTAATGTTCCTCGCTCTCACCACCTCCTCCTCCAAGTTGTTCCAAGTCTCTATACTCCTATATGGGAAGCTGAATTTCTTTGTGTCCTTACGACATCTGCCCTTCCTCAGCTTAAACTCGTGCCCTCTTGTCCTTCCATCATCCCTCACGAATAGATCTTCCCTATCTACTCGTTCCAAACTTTTTACTCCCTTGAACATCGTTATTAAGTCGCCTCGTTCCCTTCTCTCTTTCAAGGTAGGCAGTTGTAGTGATTTAAGTCTTTCCTCATATGTCAACTCCTTCAATCTGGGGATCATCTTCGTTGCTATCCTTTGGACTTTATCTAATTTGTTTATATGTGTTTTCAAATGTGGTGACCATATCACTGCTGCATATTCTAATCTTGGTCTTATCATAGTCATTATCAATTTTCTTAACATTTCTTCATCCAAATAGTTAAATGCCACTCTCATATTGGTTATTATTCCATATGCTCCTCCAATGATCATGTTAATATGCTTCTCCGGGGATAGATCATCTTGTATTATCACTCCAAGGTCCTTCTCATGCCGTGTTTTGCCGATTATTTCAATTCCTAATTTGTACTCCCAGCTTGGCCTTATCTCGCTTGTTCCCACTTCCAAAACATGACACTTTTCTGCATTGAAACTCATTTTCCAGGTTTGGCTCCATCTGTGCAACTCATCTAGGTCCTTTTGAAGATCCTGACAACTTTCTATACAGGTGGCATTCTTCATGATCTTAGCGTCATCCGCAAACATATTCATATGACTATTCAAGTTTTCTGGCATGTCGTTTACATAAAGTAGGAACATTATCGGACCCAACACTGATCCCTGTGGTACTCCGCTCGTCACACTCCTCCACTGTGAATATTCGTCTCGTATCGTGGTCCTCATTTCTCTTCCTATTAAAAAGTTTTCCATCCATTTTAACATCCTACCATGTACACCTCCAACAACCTGCAATTTCCACAATAACCTTTTGTGAGGCACCCTGTCAAAGGCCTTTTTCAGGTCCAGGTAAACACAGTCAACCCATCCCTCTCTCTCCTGTGTAACATCTACAACTCTGCTATAAAAGCTTAATAAATTAGATACACAAGATCTCCCTTCCCTGAATCCAAACTGTTTCTCGCTAAGCACCCCCTCAATGAAGTGTGTCCACTTTTTCCTTATAATTTTCTCACAAATTTTACAAACAATGCTGGTGAGGGACACCGGTCTGTAGTTAAGCGGATTTTCTCCGTCTCCTCCTTTGTAAATTGGTACTATGTTAGCTCTCTTCCATTCCACTGGCAGGTCTCCCTCATTCAGTGAAGATTTGATGATTTCATAGATTGGTTCCACTAACTCTTCCGCACATTCTTTGAGGATCCATCCAGCCACTCCATCTGGTCCCATTGATTTCCTCACGTCCAAATCCTGCATCAATTTCAGCACTTCACTTTTTGTCACTTTCATTTCAGGCATCTGTGGTGTTCTCATTTCTCTATAAGGTTCTATAAACTCCTCCTCTTTTACAAACACTGACTGAAGCTTTTCATTCATAACTTCACACAATTCTTTATCTTTCTCATAGCTGTCTGTTCCAACTCTTAGTCTGACAATACCTTCTTTTGTTTTTATTTTTCCATTTACAAATCTATAAAATAGTTTTGGCTCATTTTTGCACTTCTCTACAATATTCCTTTCATATTTATATTGTTCCTCGCGTCGTATCTTTACGTATTCATTTCTTTTCTCCTTGTACTTATTCCAGTTATTTCACTATGTCTCTTCCGTGCTATATTCCAGGCTCGGTTTCTTCTATCCTGTGCCTTACTACATCTTATATTGAACCATTCTTTTTCCTTCTTTACCCCTGATTGGAACCTTGGGACATATTTATGTATCCCTTCTTCATATACTTTCAGGAAAAGTCTATATTTGTCTTGAACCATTTCCAGGCTTTCTAGTTCCTTCCAATTTATACTTTGGAAATAATGTTTCGATGATTTAAAATCAGTTTTAGCATAATTGTATCTATTTATTTTATGTCCTTCATTTCTCTCCTCATTTTTCCCCAAACCCATCTCCATTTCTAATATCTTGTGATCACTTTTTCCCAAGGGACAACGATAATTTATCTTTCTAACATAATGTACTTCACTGGTGAAGACTAGGTCTAGCCTGGATGGTTCATCCATCCCTCTGATTCGTGTGTTTTCTCTAACATGTTTTCTGTTACTAGATTCAATAATTTACTGCCCCAAGATTAATTATTATTTCCCGCATCTAACCCTTCCCAATTGACTTCCTTACAATTGAAATCACCTGTTAATAATAATTTATTTCTCCCATTAAAAAGTATTTTTAGTGCATCTAGAGATTCCGTGATTAGTTGATCATATTTATCCCGCTTCCATGCTCTAGTTTGTGGTGGTATATAAGCCACTGCTATATCAGTCGCTTTGTTGTCCTTTTTTTTTATTGTCACTGCTATAATTTCTGATCTATTATTGCCTAGGTTAATCTCACTTGCTTCTATATTTTTGTCAGTCATTATTAACACTCCACCACCCACTTTTCCTTCTATCTTTTCTCCACACATTGTACCCTTCCCATCCCAACACTCCCAATTCAGTACCACCTCTCAACTTTGTTTCTGCTAAGCACATATGTGGTTTATATTTCTCAATATAGTCATTCAATTCTAATTTCTTAGATAGCAAGCCATCCACATTACTATACATCAGCTTCATCTCCCCCCTTCTTACACCTTCCTTTTTTTCTCTTTCCCTAATATTCCCAGACTCTACTCCCCCCCCGCTTCCACTCCACCTTCTCTCCCTTGCTCCCCCGTACTCTCCACCTGCCCTGTTCCTCTCACTTGTTCCTGGTTTACACCAGTCTCTCCCTCATGTCCTTCGGTACTGGTACTCGCTTCCCCTGTCCGACCGTTCATCCCTAAGTTCTCTGTTTGTCCCTCCGTCTTCCTCTGTGGGCTTTTGATGAACCATTTCCTCTTCTTCGTTCCTACCAGTCTCCAATAAAAAAAAATTACTTCTTGTTCTGTTCTTTTGGCATTCAATTCCTTCACCTCATCCCTCAAACTTTTCATTTTGTTTCTTTCATCTAAGTCCAAGTCTTTTTCGATGTAAATATGCTTCAGACAATCCTTATCTTTCAACCTCCATTTATTATTCATGATTTCCTCTACTATTCCTACTGTGCGAAACTGCACTTTCATTGGCCTGGACAGGCTAGACTCTTGTTTATATTTTCCAATTCTATGCATGTCTTCAATTTCATTCTCCCACTCTCTCACACCCTCGTCCACTACCTGTAGAATCTCCCTCACTCGGTCTCTCTCTATCCTACTTCTCTCCTCTCTCTTTACATTGTGTTTCTCCTTATCTCCTCTTATCACAATACATTTCTTTCTTCCAGCAGTCTCCCTCACTAGATTTTCCTTCTGTCTAATTACCTTAACTACATCTTTTCAAAGTTACCTCCCTGCCTATGTATCTGTTGCTCCTTTACTATCTCCGAAAATTTCAAATTCCTTACCTCCTCGTTCTTTTGAAATTCATCCTTCTTTAATTCAACATCCTTCATATCTTTCTTCATCCTGTCCATTTCTTCCTGCATTTCGCTAGTACAAACCCTTAACACGTAATTCTCATCCTTCAAAATACCAATTTGGTTTGCCATCCGTTTTTCTCTTCGTTCATAATCTAAGCTTTTTGTCTCCTGTTCCTCTAGCTTCCGCTCCAGTTTATTCAACCTCACCGCAAATGCAGATATTGCTAGTCCCTCCTCTGAGAACCCTGAAATATCAAATTCCTCATGATCACGATCATAAGGGTCTCTGGTTACCCTGCTTGGGGGCAGGTTGAGCCGGTTCCTCCCACCGCTGGCCATACTGCCAGCTGGCCTTTGTTTACACCTGTTCGGCTCCACAAGTTTCGGTGGGAATATCCATTACTTTTTCTTTCCTACTCAAATAAAACTCAACTCTCACCTGTTTTAACTAGGGAGTATATTCACTAATTGTATTTAAATTATAATTAATAAACAAAAGGACAACACATGAACGCTACAAAAATACCAAACCACCAAACAGGCGCTGGCTGAATCAGCTGTCTCAAGCACGTCCGCCCTCCACCACGGTCTGTTTGTTTGTGTGTATCTGTAGGGGTGTGTGTGAGTGCGTGCGTAGCCAACAGAACCGCATTGACATTACTTGGCAACGTCACATATCCTACCATTCCTTAAATCTATTTATAGCTGTCCCCAGAAAAATGGCAGCATGTTCTAAATAGTGTGCCATATGTTATATAAATTCCTTCTATATATCCTTAAAATTATATGTTTCTTAACGCCACATAACCTTTAAAAATTGTAATATAATATATATATAGTCATAAAAGCTAAAATTAATTTGTTAATAGCCTGAAAAACTAACATTTGTTGTTAAAGCTTTGAATATTTGACAACACCGCACAGGGCGAGGGACACCACCTTGTAGCTCATTTCATAGGAGGATGACTATAGTCTTCAATATTCGCAAGATAAGCGAGTACTGCCTTTGATATATATATATATATATATAACCTGTGTTAGGCCATTAAATTGAAGAGATATGTACTGTATATCCAAAAATCCCACAACTATTTCTGAATACTAAAAGACAACCCCCGGTGCATGAACGTGAACTAGGTGGATGGGACTAGTCAGCCTTGGTCGGCAACCTATCTAGTGAAGAATACTTTATAAAAATCCCAGTGGATTGGACTAGTCGGTCTTGGTTAGCAACCTGTCTGGGGGAGTAAACCTTATACAAAATACCAAAGGGCAGCGTGCTCATAGATACCATAGGTGGCGAACTCTAGATTAAATACAGTAGAGATGCTGTTATATTTTAGTTTATGTTAATTTTCATATTGTACTGTACAAGGTGATCAGTTATTTATGGCCATGACTAAATGATCTGGAGTGTTGCAAGTTGCAACAGCATTATTTTGTTTGTTGTACCATCTAAGTAGAATTGCATAGCAATCCTGAATGTGTTTTCATCTTGTAACATTATTGTACCTAATGTGTTAACTGTTTCTTGCAGCAGCCACGAATGATGGGTGGTCGTAACAGTCAACAGCGTCACCCTGGAGGCCAGGTTGGTGGTCCCCGAGGTCCTGGTGGTGGTGGTGGTGGTGGTGGTGGACAGGGTGGTCGAGGACAGGTCAAGATTATCAGTATCCAACACTCCACCGGTCGGGAGGCCAAACTCAAGACCACGGAGAATGCATGGAAGCCTTCTGCTAAGGAAAAGAAGATTGAGGATTCCAAGGCTGAGAATTCCACGGATGAGACTGATGAGGTAAGAAACATTTGATATTGAAGCGTACGTGAGGAACCGGGGAACTGTAGTAATGTAAGGAGGATAACATAGGCAACAAATAAAATAGTTGTTCATTGCATTGCTGGTTATGCTCTTCCATCTAAGTTTTTTGTATGTATATACTCAGGCACATACCCTATAGCTGGGGGTGGCAGACTCGAGACAGAGCCCTAATTGAGACAACACAAGAAAAGAAGAAAAAAAAATCGCACTTCTAGGTCGCCCAGGAGAAGACCCAGAGACCTAGACCCATTTGGGGTGTCCAGCTAAAGACTCCCAGGTCCATGACCTCCCGGAAAAGTTCCGGTCTTAGCAGGCACACACAGCGAAGTCCCACCACCAAAATACCCTCCTACCTCACATCCAGGCATGAGTCGCATGACCATATATGGTTATTTATTTTTATCTTTCCAGACATTATAATGTAAAACTTGTAAAATAAACTAACCAAAACTGGGACGACACATGATAAACGCAAAGGAACTAATAAAAATTGCTATGTGGAAACAACGCTTAACAAAATAAAATCTGAAATGAAAGAACGGTTGATTATTAGTTCATTCTGTATTAATCACAAGGAGGTGAATTGAACTATATGCAGCATAATATTCTAAAAACAAACGCTTGCAAAGTAAAAAAAAAAAATTATTACAGTACACTAGTTTCAACTATTGGGGGATGGGCATACTTTATAGGAACTCTTCAGATAATTAGTTAACATGTAGTCTTGTATACATATTCTATATTTATTTTACTTCAACATTTAAGGAAAGAAAGCCAAGCTATTGATATTTTCGTCAAGTTTTGATTTGTACCATGTTTATATACAATGTCCTAATTGTAATTTGTGGTTTCTTCCCTAGGTTCTGAAGGTGATGCGAGGTATCCTGAACAAGCTGACTCCTGAGAAATTTGAGAAGCTGGTAGATACTGTGAAAGCTCTGCCTATTGATACTACAGAGAGACTGTCGGCAGTTATCGACTTGATATTTGAAAAGGTAAGCAGACCATTAATATTTATAGCCAACTCTGGTCCTACAGCTTAGAAGTTTAATTAAAGATTTACTTGAATTTGTCAGATAGTGTTCGGATACCAGAGATGTTTGCCGTTGAAAATTTATGTAAAAAGCTCAAATTATCCCATTTATCCTAAATGTTGTTGTTGTTCCCTAAGCTGCCTGGCCGAACAGCCCCGAGTCCCTGAGAAAGGCCATGGCCACGATCGGGCTTTCCCACAGAGCTCTCATTGAGTGTAGATTGTGTTGTTGGTGTAAGTGGTTGTGTGAAATGCAGTCTTCTATGATGTGTTTAATGGTATGGGGTGCTGTGTTACATCCCGGGCAGGCGTCGACAACGGAGTCATCCAGTCTCTTCTGATAGCTCAGGAGAGCTGGATGGTGTCCGCATCTCAGCCTGGCCAGGTGGACTCTTTCCTCGCGAGGAAGGGAGGATTCGGAAGGATGGATTTCGGGAGGTCGTGCATGCAGCTGCGTGTTGTCTGTGAGTGAGTGGATGGATCGGTGAGAGATATGAGTATGGATGTGCTTCTGGAAGTTGGTTCGGGGTGGGCAGGGAGGGAGAGAGGACAATAATTGTGTGTGATACCGTGTGCTGGGTGTTGTTTTGATATTTCTTGGTGTCTGTGGGTGTGTTGCCATGTAGTTTAGTGGGTGGTCTTGGTTCGTGGAGTCTGCTGCCAGGAATTGAGTGCCTCTCATGTCCAGATGGTCTTTGACTTTGAGGATTTTGGTTTCTTGATGTAGATGATCTGTGGGTGCAGTAGCTGTGCAGCCTGTAATGATCTTCAGGGCTTTGTTTTGAATAGTCTGTAAGGTCTTATGATGTGTTTCAGCTAGGTTAGAAGCCCAGGCTGGGCTTGCGTATTCCATTACTGATCTTATGTATTGTTTATATACTGTGGTGGTAGTTTCTTTGTTGTGTCCAAATTTTGTGTGAGCAAGTGACCTGAGGGTGTTAAGTCTGGGTGTCAGTTTCTTTTTAAGGTTTGTGGTGTGCTGTTTGAATGTCCTATGAGTATCATATGTTACTCCTAGGATTTTGGGTGTGTGTGTATGTGTTAGGGGTGTGTTGTTTATGGTGAGTTGAGGGATGTATTCGTGTTCTGTCCAGCTTGTGAGCAGGGTTGCGGTGGATTTGGCTGGGGCTAGATTAAGTCTGTAGTGCACCAGCCATGTAGTGTGTTGAGATAGGGTTGAAGGAGATCTGTTGCTCTTTTTGGGTCATGGTGTGTGCATGTGAGTGTTATGTCATCTGCATAGGAGGCTAAGTTTATTTGGGGCGTATTGGGTGTAGTTATATCGTGCATGTACAGATTGAAGAGTGCGGGCGATAGGACGGATCCTTGTGGGACTCCGTTTGGAAAGTTTCTGATTTTAGATGACTGACCGGCAAAGATACGTGTGCACATCTGCCTGCTAGGAAGTTGGCCAGCCACCTTTTTGTGCATGTTTGTGTTGTAGATTTTGTTTGTTAGGTTGTGGCGGGGGATGGCATCGAATGCTTTACTAATGTCGAGTGTGGCTAATAGTGATCTGTGTGGTGGTCTAGCTGAGTTGATGCCGTCAAAAGCTCTTTGTGTAAGGTCTGTGAGAAGAGTGTTTGTGGAGTGCAGTGGCCTAAAGCCATGTTGTGTTGGAGCTAGGGGTAGGTCGGGTGTAATTAGTTGTAATACTAGGCGTTCCATGACTTTGGAGGGGGAGCAAAGGAGTGTGATGGGGCGGTGCGAGGAGGGTAGTGTGGGGTCTTTGTTGGGTTTGGGGAATGTGATGATGATACCATGCTTCCAAATGTCTGGTATTGTGTTGTGTGAATAGCTGTAGTTTGATATGTTAGTGAGTGCTTGTATGCCTTGTGGTCCCAGGTGTCTGAGGTGTATGTTGCTTATGTTGTCTAGGCCACAGGCGGGTGAGTGCTTGAGATTGTTGATGATATGCTTTGTCTGGTGATTGGTGAAGGGTGTATAGTCAGGGTCTGTGGGGAATTGTCTCTTACGTCGGATGACACGTCGGTCGTCTTTGTGAGGTTTTAGGTGGCTGACATGTGAGAAGTGATTGATGAGAGTGTTTGCTTGTTGTTTACATGAAGGAGTAGAGTC